>CM067217.1:116302745-116902745 GCA_034190945.1 Octodonta nipae
AAGAAATTTCATAAACTGCAAACCGCTTAGGGAGGACCTACGTAATATTTTTTAAAGATTAAACTATTACCTCTATCCTCCCCTATATTTCAAATATCCTATCTGTGCAAATGATTATGAGTTTCACAATTTTTCATCATATTTTTTAAAGCACAGTATCAAATATAATTTCTCTTCATTTAAACCATCCTTGATTTGCAAATTTTCTAACCTTGTTTGAATCACACTGTGTAACTTGACCTCGCCCCATATTTCAGGTACTCCATATATGCAAGAGCTCATGCTCTACCCTATATAACAAATTCTTCTAACTTTTTTACTCACACTGTATAATTATTATTCTACTCCACGCTATACAACCTTGTATATGCAGCTACTTATGAGCCACCTATTATAACATTTTTTCACCACTTTGGATACTTATAATTCTAGTCCACCTATATTTCATCTATCCGGTATATGAAACTGCATGTGGATCATAACATTCCTTTATAATATTTTTTAAACCTTCCTGCATAGCTGTAATCATACTCTGTTACATATTTCAACCATCCTATAATATGTTACTTGAAAACTTGTGAACTACTTTACAAAACAATTTTTTTCAACCCAGTGCATCACTTTAATAATAGCTTAAGAAAATTTAAATATCCTAACTGCTTACATAATATACATTTTTATCTACCTTGTATAAATATAAATCTATTTTATCATTATTTCACCCACATCTACTTATGACGCTAATAATATAACATTTTGTTATCCACCCTGCATAAATATAATTCAACTCTCGTTTTTCCACTATCTGGCATATACAACTATTTATGGTCCACCCCGTATGACTTCTCCCTTATTTCAACCACATTGTATATATGCGGCTACTTACAGGCCACCTAATATACATTTTTTTCAAGATTTCTTAAATACATGTAATTCTGCTCCGTTCTAAGTTTTACCAATCCTACATATGGAATACCGTGTAAAATGACACTTGATATATCAGTTGAATTTTTAAATCAAAACATGTTACATTGGCATATTCAGAATTTTGAATAAAAGCTAAGCTGATGCAAATATCTAATATTTTGTGCATGCGGAGTATTATCGAAAATGGTAGTAGTTTTTTCCTTATATCTACCGTTTCTGTCAATGTATGGAGATAAAAGGTATGCCACATTTTGTAGGTCAAATTATAAGCTTTGCAACAAAAAAAGATTATGAAAAATAATTTTTTCTCTAAATAATATTCATAAGAACGTTTTCCGTTTGAATTCAACTTATAAAGACACACTGTTATAGAAACCAACTGAGAACCTGCACCTTGAAGTTGATTAACTGACATTTATTGGGATATATTTCCAATCAACTTTAATTTACATCTTAACAGAAATGAAGATACTTTAATTTGTAATCAAGTTAAAAAAGTGACATGGAATGATTACTGTTTACGTGTTAGACCGTGTAAATCTGTTTGTGAAGAATAACTTTTTAATATATTATTATTTAAAAAATAAATCGTTTGATTTATGAATACACACTGTATATACATATTAACTGACATTTATTTTGATTAATTCATCTTATTCACAATTTACCCCAAGTTCCGAACAGTTAATATCAGCAATTCCATCAAAGCTTATAATTCGGCGAATCCACCAAGGCATAGATTATAAGAAACTAGGTAAAAAGTTTTCCCCCATTCTCTAAGAAACGGTACAAGCTATGTTAATGAAAAAAAATATGGGTCTACTCCCCCTAAACAGGATCCAGTAAACGGTCGAAATTCCTTTAGCTGTTTCCGAGTAATCGGTGAACAAACATAAACAAAAACATAGATACAGACAAATTGAGAACCTCCTTCTTTTTGGAGTCAGTTAAAAAACAGTATAAGACCTTAATGCCTCTGCTAACATTGAAGGTAAAATTGGAAATGTAAGCCTTGATTTGACGTTATAGTTGCGTAGCCATGATAAACTGACAAATGTCTCTGTCAAAAATCTCTTTTTTTGTACAAAGCCAAATTTGGTATAACCTTAATTTGATCTCTGTTGACCATCAAGGTAAAAAAATTGAAAAAAAACAACTTGGCCTTGATTGGACTTTGAAGGTCATGGTCAAGGTCAAATCCATTATGATCATTTTGTAACCAGTGAAAATTCTAAAGGTTGTGTATTGGCCATATTTTTGAAAAAAGACCTTCCTGCGGAAATAAAATTAGCCGTACCGGAGCATTTTGAATACCGTGTATAATACCTATACCGACAAGCATTGGAATACCTTAAATGAAATGCTTATTACTTTTTAAACTGTAGATCTAAATTATAAAATACCAATTTCTTGCAATATATATTATGGAAGATGACACTTCGGTGCCTGAGCCTGTATGCCATTATTCAACTCATTAGTACTATATCACTCACGGAGTTTAACCGCGATACTGAAAGACAACAATTATTCTTACAGCACTCGAATTGCTGGAACTGCATGTCGGAAGAATGGAATCTCGGCAAGTGACATTAGGTAATTAAAACAACTATGCAAACGAACTGGAGATAATTTGCAACAAGCTAAAAAGAGCTTAAATCATTGAAGGCGTACCATTGGATGTACCGGAAAACTCTTCCCCTGATTTACTGTATAAAAACTTTGATATGTATGTGTATAAACTTTGATTTAATTTTAAAGTATCCTATTGGTAGTAATAATATTTAGGTAGGGTGTAAGTTTAGGTAACGTGAACTTGACTTAACTGAACTTTATAGTGTTTCCAAACTACAGTGGACTTGAATTTTGTTTGTAAACAATTAGAGTATTAGTATACTAATACTGCGTAGCATTAAACGGTATTTCATTCTCCCAAAAAAGGTGGTGTAGAGTTTCATCTAGACACCATATTTCAATAATAGTAATGGTATAAGGTAAACCTTCGTCGAAGGCAGAGTTTGTTGATATAATACATATTCTTTTACATAAACAGTATCGAGGTAGTACCCTAGATATTATCTCCCCACATTCTCGGCGAGTAACGTAGCTATTGTTATATGTACGTTATAGGTATTTATGAATAAGATTAGTACTACGAAACTTTCATAATAATTCCAATTCATCATTACATATCACATCTTATTAACTACTATGTAATAGATAGTAAATAGTGAAAAGACTGATTAATGCAATTATGCAGCACACCGCAATCTTTTGTATCCTATCGGTTTGAATAGAACAGCGCAAATTGACAACAAAGTGCTGCGTGACACGACTCGCTTTCGCAGACAGTCGCATCGCGCTGTAGTTGATACACAGTTTTTCGTGCCGCGCGTGTGTACAAGTAGTCGAGTGTTTTGAAAAATTGCAAGATGGGAGTACAATACAAAAGATGCTAATTATATGAAGACAAAAATAAAAAAAAATTAGTTCGTGAATCAGACATTTTTCGATGTAATTGGCTACGAATTTCTTCTCCATATGCGGATCACCACACTACGCGTGTGACACGTGCTCGTTGAGCCACTCGTGTCATATCAGCGCTAATTTGCGCCTTGCCTAAAGATGGGATTTCCTAACAGCTTCAGAATGCATGGGTTCGACACATGCGATGAACGCGACGTACTAGTCCAATGCGAATTACGTACAAGAGAGTAGTGAACATTATAGGGAATGTGCATGTGTTACTTTTTATTATTAGCCAAAAATAAAAATAAAATATAAAATGAGGGTTCGTTATAATTTAAAGGACCTGTTATTAGTAAATTTGCATAACACTCAGTTCTCCTTTTCAAAATAGTTCTTTTTGAATATATCTTTTTCTCCTTGCAAGTAATTGAAAGAGTATCATTGCTTTTTCATCATCCTCTTTTTCTGCCAATAATAATTTTTCAATGTCATCCATGTTAAAAATTTCAAACACAGGACACTGCATAACATAGCAGCTAACAATTTTCTTCCAAAACATTTTTGAATGTCGATAGGAAAACACAGCCTTCTGCGTTTTCCGTACGCGTAAGAACGCATACGTCTGACACATGCGTTTCGACGCCGTTAGGAAAACCTTAGGTGATATTAATCCCATGTGTCTGTAATCCATGTGTATCCAGAAAATTGAACTTTAGTCAGAGTGCAATGCGTTTATCAGTATAAGAAAAGTACAGGCCTAAAATCGAAAATATTACTAATGATTCCCATCCACCTTATATATTGTTATAATATTTATCCACTCTGTCCCTAGCGAAAGCAACGTAAACAGTATTCATTCTAAAGAACATAAACCATCAATTTCTAGAGTTTTCAAAATGAACAAGAACTATCAATCTCGACGCTGGGCAACAAAATCTAGAACGAGCAGGAAACTTAATGTATGCTGTATAAGCCGATTTTTATTTGAGTATTTTTAGTTAGTTAGTTTAGTGCGTTCATCTTATTTGTTGTTATGAATTCGATGTAAATTATATTAGAATCAGCTGTTGGAAATTTTTGATGTTTACGTGTAAATGAAAGTTCTAGAAAATGAAGTGACTTTCAGTTTTTAAAATGTATTAACTTTGAACCCGTGTGTTTATTGTAATTTGGTAATCAGAAGTGAAGGATTAAGTGAATTTAAAATCATAAATTGATTTATGGCCACAACTAGTAGTAGTATGAAAAAAGAAAAAATGGACGAGACTACAAAAAAATATGCAAACAGGTTACAGATGGATTAGATGAAAAAATAACTCAGATCCTGGAAAAACGTGACAAAAAAGAGAAACAACATCAAGAGGAAATTCAACAAAGGTTAGTGAAATCTATAGATAAAAATCAACACAATTTAATTGAAGGATTGTTCTCGAAATTTGAAGAAAAACAAGAACAATTTGAATTAAAAAGACAAAATAATTTTTAAGTATTTTTTGAAGAAAAGCAATTCCAAACTGAAGTAAAAAGACAACTGGAATTTGAACAATTAATGCAAATAGTATCGCAAGTTAATAAAACAGTTAATGAAAGAATGCAAATAGTGGAATCAGACATAAAAGAAACAAACGACGACATAAAGATCCTAAAAAGTAATGTGGAGACTCTTGAAATCAAAGTAGATGATATCGATTCCATTCAGAGCCAGGTGAAATTTGAAATCAGTTCCATTAAAAACACAGTAAAAAGTTATGTACGTGGAGTACAAGATAAAATCAGTGCCATCCAAAACAAAGTGGAAACCGAAATTAAACAATTACAACAAGATTTAGAGAGAGAGGGAAATACCAGCACACCGTGAGTACCAAAGGTTTCTTTAGTAAACCACCCATATTTGATGACAGTTCATTTTGGCCCATGTATAAACGGCAATTTGAAGCAGTGGCTAGAGCTACTGGATGGGATAACAAAGAAAAATCTACCTCTCTTGTAATTTCCTTAAGAGGTCTGGCCTTAGAACTTCTCCAAAGCCTTCCAGTCGATGAACAAGGTAATTTCGTCAAGATCATCGCCATCTTCGACAAAAGATACGACAATAAATCCTTGAGTCAGGTATACCAAGTCCAACTCACTCGAAAAACGCAAAAATCCGGCGAGAGTCTACAAGAGTTCGAAGCAAAGATTAGACGATTAGTACACCTGTTCTACCCAGACCTGCCAGAAGAAACTAAAGATCAATTGGCCACACAGAGTTTCACAAACGGCATCAGAGATGTGGAAGTACAAAGGAATCTAAGGTTTAGTGGCATCAAGAAGAGTAACGAAGCTTTCCTTCAACCAGGAACAGCCAGAGTCACCATTTCAAGCACTGTTGGCTGGTATGAACAAACTACTGGAACAGTCACAGAGAACTGAGACAAGAAGAGCATATTACCGTTGTAAGCGGACAGGACACTTCCAACGAGACTGCAGAGTGCGGCTATCGGAACGATCACCGACCAGGGGTAACCAACAAAACAGCCACATGTCCAGGGACCGTCAGCCAGTCAGCATAAGGGGGCGAATGCTGACAAACCCTCCACCAGCCCCTAAAATATTATCCATCTGGGGATTAAGTCGAGATAGCAGCAGCGTACTCATCAGAGGCACCATCAAGGGTCGAGCAATTACCATCACCATCGACACCGGCACCGCTGTGTCCATGGCCAAGTCCAAAGTTTTGAGCGCATCGGAAAACCTGCCAGTTGCCAACAAGATCCAGCTCAGAACAGTCACCGTGAGGCCATGTCAATACAAGGTGAGGCAGTTATAGTGGGTAATGCAGATAAGGGACAACAGAATCCGACATAGGGTCCTGGTAGCGAATATTGAAGACGATTTCATACTGGGTATGAATTCCCGGTCGAACGGAACAGATTATTTAAGGGTAGCTAGAAAGATATCCTGGGAGTTGCGTTGGAATGGTGGAGCCCGTATACTCAGCAAATGACTACTTAGTTGGACGGGCTATAGTTAAAACCGGACGAGATTTACCAATTAAAGTCTTGAATTTGTCCAATAACGACATCAGAATTGCCAATGGTCAAGAGATAGCTTGTTTCGAGCCAGTAGAGATCATCATCAATTGCGAAGAAGGGTACCAGACTTCTATGAAGGACACAGGGCCCAGTAAAGAGTTTTTACAACAGTTTGCGGACCATTTGAAACACCTTACACCAGAGGAACAGAAGAAAGCAAAGCAATTTATTGCAAATCACTGGCAAATTTTTAACAGCTAAGATGGAAGGAACCACCGGTCGTACTAACCTCATCCAGCACCGAATAGATGCCGGAAATGCTCAACCCATTAGAATACCACCTAGGCGACTACCCTTGGGGCAACAACAGGCAGTCGAAGAAAACATCGAGTCCATGTTACAAAATGGAGTTATTGAGCCCATGGTCCGCTCCCGTCGTTTTAGTTAAAAAAAGGATGGAACCACCCGATTTTGCGTGGATTACAGAAAGCTTAATGAAGTCACTAAGAAAGCCAACTATCCACCACCCCGAATTGATGACACTAGCAGGCTGCCGTTGATTCTCCCCACTAGATCTAAAGAGTGGCTATTGACAGGTTGGTCTACACGAAAACGATAGAGAGAAGACAGCGTTCTCCACCAGTAAAGAGGTCTCGCTACATTTGAGAGGCTAATGGAGTATGTACTGAGCGGGCTGACATGCGGGACGTGCTTAGTATACCTCTACGACATTCTGGTCATGGGTCAGACATTCGACGACCATCTGAAGAACCTGGGTGAAGTATTCTCCAGAATTAAGAACGCCAACCTGAGACTCAATCCGAAGAAGTGTTCCATGTTCCAAAAGGAAGTAGAGTTTTGGGCCACGTCGTTCCGAGTCAGGAATCCGCACCAACGAGGACAAGATAGAAGCCATTCGTGATTGGCCAGTCCCAAGAGACAAGCATGAACTCCGAAGCGTCTTGGGTCTCTGTTCTTACTATAGGAGATTTGTTGAGGGATTTGCCACCATTATAGCGCCTCTACATCGGCAGACCACTGAGAAAGAGACCATCCGTTGAAATCAGGATTGCGAAACATCATTTAGACGACTGAAGGCGGCATAATTGTTTGCAAAAACGGCGGTAAAACATTCTGGTAGACTTCTTACATATCGTGTCTACAAACAAAACAAAGGTCATACCTTAGGTAAGTCTTAACGAGGAACTCAACGGTGACCCTGGATTTGACCTTACACCTCATGACCTTTGTTTTGTTTTACCCCTGAACTCGCAAGATTTTTAAGAAGTCATTATTTGACCCCTATTTGACCTCTGGGGATTACCTCAACCTCATAGCTTATTACATGCTCCGACGTGAAATTTCCCGCTCTTTCAGATTCCACAATTAAAAATAGAGGTTCTCATTTTAAAACATGAGGTTGACGTCAAAATAACCTCAAAAATGAGATTCAAGGTCAAATCCAAGGTCACCATTGGATTCCTTGGTCAAAGTTACGAAAGGAATGATTTTGACCTTTACCAGAAATGAAGTATTTTAACAAATATTCAGTCAAAGCTGGACTTAAATGACACCCGGTATAATGTGGCTTTATCCATTCAAAAATAATTCCATTATTGCGTTCTGTCTCAGCTCTTTTAATAAGTTGAAGTAAGGTAGTTGCTTGCTGCGTCGGTTTGCTGATCATTGGTAGTTATCTTTGGAAAAATTCGAACAGTTGATCCAATAACAATCGTAGAGTCAACATTTTGCGTATACTGCAAATTGGAAGATTTGCTGATCAGGCCGACTACTGACAAACTATCCCCTTCTAGGCGCTCATTTTAAAATGACTGTAGCCATAAAAACACACCAAAGTAGCACAAACAAATATTAAATTACAATACATTTCTCATTTTAAATAGAAAATATTTGATAAAATATTTGATGTAGTGTAATATGTCATTTGAAGAAATTTAATCTGATATTCATATCAATATTTGATCAAATTTTTTCTAAAAGGTTTTATCAAAGATTTTTAACAATCTAATACCGGCCTTATATCGTGAAACGGTTGGTATACAGTAATGCATCACAAGTGTGGTGTCAATTTCCAAAAAAACCTAAAAATAAATTAGAATATGCCACATATAAAAAATATTCAGTTTTGTTATAGTGAAAAGTTATTAAATTGCAAACATTCACATAAACGATTGGGCTGATTTGAGAGAAAAAAGAGGAAATAAAAAAATATCATATATTGATAAATAAAAATAATTTAAATGACTGAAGAAATTGCAAAAACCTTATGAAAGTCATTCTATGTTATTATTAGTTTGTGTCATATGATTTCCGCAAATTTATTTCTATTAGTTAATTATTACTTATGTTTAAGATATTTAATAATATAAACCATAATATTTTTGTTTTTCTGTAACAAAATGCTTCGACAATTTAGTGTGTAATAAACTAATATTTCATGCTCTAGAGAAAATTTTCGTTTTACAATGAAACCAATGAAAGTACAGAAAACTCTGGTATACTTCCACGTGGTCTTGAGGATAAAAGTAATAGTTTGGGCATACAAAATTTAGATTTAAGTGTTGCACATTCACTATTCTGCTACTGGTTTTGGTGTCATTTGAAAAATAAAATTGTATTATTATTTTTCAAATCAGAAAAAATAATTGTTTGATATTGCTTTTAAGACTCTGTTTTGTTTTTTAATTTTTTAACAAATCCACTTTAAATAATTGAAAATATGATAATAAAAACCAAACGTACCGTAATCACTCAAAATTCCATCATCATCTACTTGTTTTCTTTTTATTATTATGTGATGGTGAACTGCTTTATTACGCCGAATAGGGAGGCCGGTGTCAATCGCTACTTCTGAGCTGAGATCTCCATCTTGGTCAAGAAACATTTCATCATCATTAACAGTGTCGGAATCTGTTAAATTTTTGTTTTGCTTGGTATTACAGAACCACGTAGCCGAGGAGGTAAGGGCCTAATGATCAAATGAGATCCTATGCTCCCTTCCTGCAATTAAAAGAAAACAGTACTATAAGATGACAAATTTTATTAAATAAAATAATGTTTAGAAGAAACACATACAGATTCGCAAATTTTATTTTAATTGTATTGTAAGAAACCGACTTCACATTAATTAAAATGAAAGTAGTTTAAACGCGTTTTGTAAGCGAAATCTGTGGAGCAAATAAAAGACTTAAGCACAGGGACACTTGCGTGCAGCTTAAATGTTTTTTGGGGGTGTCTCAGTATCTAGCCTAAACTACATTTTACCAGATTTGCATGAGATGAAAATTTTTTGTGTTTCTATATTACCAGAGTGACAATTTGTTCTCTATAGAGACTACTATGGATAAACTGACGGTTCCATGTATCTATGATATAAATGAACGTTAGTCTAGTCCATGTTCAGAACATATATATATATATATATATATATAGTATATATATATATACATATATATTAATCATAACAGATAGCTCCATACTAACTACTGATATCATAGAGTACGCTGAATTCTGGTCTACTCTCGCACAGCGTCCAGATACACAGATGTTCTAATCTATCGCGATGTTAAACTGAATGCGGTTCCATGCTAATAAATATATATATTATATATATATATTGATAATTTTATAACAATACATACATATATCGAACTCGGGGCCTCAGTCTGCCTACTCCCCAAGAGTCACTAGGTTACTGAACTGAATTTGAGTCTGCTCTGCTTCTTTTATTTATAGTTAGCGCTGGGTTAGAAGAAGATATCACGTGATGAGGCTGTGTTGTGATTGGTTGGGTATTGGTGGGCGTGTCTGCTTTGTTTAATCTGGCAATTACGGAGGTCCAAGCTGTGGGAAGGCGAGTGCTGTCATCGCGTCTATTTAGACAGAGAGGTCTTTTCTCTATTTCGATGGCTTCGCGAATAGTGGATGCCCTAAGAGAATTGAGAGATATGATAGTCCTACTGTCCTCGAAGTTGATAGAGTGCCCTGTTTGGATATGGTGATGCGTGAGAGCTGAAGTCGGATCTTTTTTACGAACTGACAGAGAGAGAGTGTTCATATACTCAATGGTTAACGCGCCTGTTGGTACGACCGATGTAGCTTTGTGGGCAATCGCGACATGAGATTTCGTAAACTCCTCGATCCTCGTTAGGTACTTTGACTTTGGGAATACCGGTTAAGTTGCCTATAGTTTGAGTGGTGTTGAAGATAGTCTTTATTTGATGTCTTTGTAAAATCGGTGCTACTTTGTCAGTGACTCCTCGAATATATGGAAGAAGAGATATTGTATTTTGTCTCTTCTGACATCATCAAACTTGTACAACACTGTTCCTCTAACACTTATTTTTCATTTCAAAACACTCTGTTCAAACGAGTCCGTGGGGTCCCCATGGGTTCACCTCTTTCTCCAGTGCTTGCTAACATTTTCATGGATCAAATCGAAACCCAGGCCCTAAACTTGTCTAATTTAAAACCTTCCTGTTGGTTTAGATATGTAGATGATACTTTTGTCATTTGGCCTCATGGCAGAAATTCATTAGACTTCTTCCTACAACACCTCAATGGTATACATTCTAATATACAATTTACAATGGAAATCGAGTCCAATTCTTCTCTCCCGTTTCTTGATGACCTCATAACAAAAACCAACAATGACAGATTCTCACATACCGTCTATAGAAAACCAACCCATACCAACTAATACTTAAATGCCCAATCACACCACCACCCTGCCCAATTGAGTTCTGTAATGAGAGCTTTGACTCTTAGATCTATTCGTTTTACATATATTGACAATAGACAAAACGAACTTAATAATCTTCAAAAATCCTTCGACAAAACGGTTATCATCCGGACCACATTGCGCGTATAATTAATCAATCTCAACAACCCCCAATCACACCAACCCCGTCAGAAACAGAACAACAACATCAAAAAGCCGTACTTCCATACATTCGAGGAGTCACTGACAAAATAGCAAGGATTTTACAAAGACATCAAATAAAGACTATTGTAGCATATAGCGCCATTTTTGCATATGTATTTAAGTGGACTGTAATTTATATGAGGTGTTGATTCAAGTTATACTATTTGGGAGAAGTTAAAATCTTATATTGCATAGAATGTTTCCAATGTATAAATATGTAACGGTACAATTTACAATTATTAAGATAAATTAGGCAGACTTACCAGAAAGGTAAAAGGGTGTATGTAAATACTATATGTAGATCCAGTATGTAGTTCCGTCCATAAAATGTGCACATATGTCACGGAAATATTATATTTTCGAACTGTTCGGCATGAGAGACGATGCGAAAGTCTCGTTTACCCATTCAACCACGAAGTATGTGGTTTTTTTCCAACATATAGTACAGGAAAGGAATGAAAATAAAAGGAATTTTAAGGATATCAAACCTAATTCCAGCAAATAAATGAATAATACATTCAGTCTAATGCACTTGAGTATCCAATTTATATAACCCGCAAAAAACTAAATAAATATTCATTAAATAAACAATGAAGACGAAACAACTATCTTCAACACCACTCAAACTATAGGCAACTTAATCGGTAAAGCTACATCGGTCGTACCAACAGGCGCGTTAACCATCGAGTATATGAACACTCTCTGTCAGTTCGTAAAAAAGATCCGACTTCAGCTCTCGCGCATCACCATATCCAAACAGGGCACTCTATCAACTTCGAGGACAGTAGGACTATCGTATCTCTCAGTTCTCTTAGGGCATCCACTATTCGCGAAGCCATCGAAATAGAGAAAAGACCTCTCTGTCTAAATAGACGCGATGACAGCCCTCGCCTTCCCACAGCTTGGACCTCCGTAATTGCCAGATTAAACAAAGCAGACACGCCCACCCACCAATACCCAACCAATCACAACACAGCCTCATCACGTAACCCAGCGCTAACTATAAATAAAAGAAGCAGAGCAGACTCAAATTAAGTTCAGTTACCTAGTGACTCTTGGGGAGTAGGCAGATTGAGGCCCCGAGTTCGATCTAGACTCTGAAACTCTTTTTCACTTTTGTCTTGATAATGGCTCCAAAGCAAGAGTCGAAACGTCGAGTATTCAATAAATTCAGACGCGGTTCTCACCCGGAACCTAGCTTAGTTCATAATAATGACCGCGGAAGCCTCTCAGAACATATATATATATATATATATATATATATATATATATATATATATATATATATATATATATATATATAGGGTAGGGATGTAACGAATTTCCGATTTTCGATATTCGCGAATACGAATGCGAATGCGAATTTTCTCTTCCAATATTCGCGAATACGAATGCGAATATCAGATCAAAATTTACTTATTTTGGTTTAATCAAAAATTATAACCTAAATCACATCTCACAGATGTATGAGCACAAAATTTTGTATACTAACACCAAACCCTTACACTCAACGCTCTTTCAATAGTTAAGCTGTCATCATATTGGAGTGAACCAAAAAGTTTTTTTGATTTACGAGAGAAGTTATTATAATTAAACAGAAAAATTCTGTAATTAAATTTATGGAGTCAAATAAAAACTAAATTTATATGGATTGCCAAAAAAGGACTTTTATTGTCATGTTATAACTTATTTATGGACTCATTTACATATTTTAAAAAAAAGTCCGTTTCAAAAACAAAGTGACGAACGAGTCTAACCTTTGTATAGGTTTAAAAGTAAGATTCTGCAAGCTTCTATATTTCTGAGTAAAATGAGATTGAATGCATGAGAATTGGTCAAAAAATAACTGACTTATGACGAGGTATGTTTTTAACATCCTGACAGCTAATTTCTCTTATTTTGCAAAATTAACTAGGCCTAAACACAAATTTCACTTCGTTGGCTATGGCTACTAATTTGAATTGACAGCTAATGACGATAAAATTTGCATCAATACTTTAAATTAGAGGTTGATGCATGGCGACTTCTGCCATAATTTGTTGCTAGACGATATAATAACAAAGCATAACTTACAATTTTGTTAAGAAATTTCACCTAACATAATTGCCAGGTGGGCGCAAAGTAGGCAGCTGCCGAAGGAGTGTAAGAACGCAAGTAGGACAGTTATGGTGCTTTTATTTCAATTTATCTAACTAATGGGGTTTTATAGGCTGTGTCCCATGTAAACACATACAAAACATTCATTGTGTCTTTACTAGAAATTAAATTAGGGCTTTTGTAGCGATTTTATATTGTCCGATCGCTCAGTGGTTTGTTTTCGCCCCCAGTTTCAGCGTGTGCTTGTCACTTTGACGCAACTTACGGCCCGAACCGCACAGAGCTCGTTTACACCTCTGATAAAAGACCTGCAGCTAGTCTGAGCGTTCCACAAACACGATAGGTTGTATATTTTCCTACCAACCAAAAAAAAAGAAACATTTTACTAACTATATAATGATGTCTATGGATTTAGCAGCGTTACCCAACGAAGCCAAAATTTGTTGTCCGGAGATGTAAAACATACGCACCTTTATAGTGTAATAGAACAATTATTTTTGACAGGTTCTTGAACGTGACCTCCTGTTGTATCTGCAAATATTCAAGCTTTACACTTATTTTTATAATAGAAGTGTGACCCATGAAAGTACCAGCATATTTTAAAGTTTGTCAAAGTTTAGATATGTCTTTTTTTCTATTTTGTTTATAAAACTGATTTAAAAAATGAAGTCAGCACTCTGACACCATCAATTGTGGAGAACCTTTATCAGTTGCGCTCCCCTCAACTGATTGAATCTCCAGAAGATTGTGTCATAATTTCTTTGACAGGTTTTCGTTAATCTAAGAATTTTTTGTCCTAGAAATCACAAGGAAACTGCGTTATATGCAGTTTGACTCCTGATTTTGAGTCTCTGAGCTAGTTTTCCCTGAAACTTCCAAATCTCGAAATTCATTTTTGCGATAAATTGTATATATGTAGTTGACATTTATGTCATCATACAACTGTAATTTCTCATTGCAAGTACAAGTTAATACCTACCTGTCCTACCTTTAAGACTTAACTTTTGAAATCACAAGTAAGTTATACAGTGTACAATGTTCCTAATGAGTAATATCGTAATATTTATGCTTTTCATTGTCAAATATATTCGCAAAAAATTCGCATGAATAACCGCGAATACGAATGCGAATATTAAAAAACACGCGAATATTCGCTAATGCGAATGCGAATATTCGTTACGTCCCTAATATAGGGTCAGTATTCTTTGATGATCAGTATGGGGATCTCGGAAACTAGCGGAGATAGAGCAATGGTTAAATTGGGAAAGATTTGCAGTTTTAATGGCCCAATTTAATGACACTTTCGGATTTTTGTAAAAAGTCATGGCTTACTAGATATTTTGAAAAAACGAAATTTTGTCGATATAGTCAAATCCCTCTAGCTCCATTGTTTTTGATTTTATAAAAAAAGTGTGAATATCAAAATTGAAGTGTATTGTATGCCGAATATGATTGTCATGTCCTCGTTTACGTGACAGCTCTCGTTTTCGAGATATGACACAAACTTATCTTTTTTTGAATGGAAACCATAGTTGACTATAACCTCAAAAATCTGACATTTTTAGAGTTTTCAACGATATAATACTCAATATAGTTATTCATAAAAATAACGGAGTAATGGATGCTTTTCTCTCTTATTTTCACGTTTAACTATTCCAAAAAAACATTTAACGATTTTTTTATTAGGTATATCAGGTATAACGAAAAAACTAAATAAGTAGGTACTTACTAAAAACTTAAGATATTAAAGTGCATAATAATGGTTACAATTTATGTTCGAAAAGTCCACCATTGTTATTTAGACAAAAATTGCATCTTTTTAAGATTGACATTACCGCTTTCCTCACAGACCGCCTATAAATATCTTCAATTGCTTGTAATACCACCTCCAACTGTCTCATCCTTTCTTTTGTATACTTTGTTTTTTAGCGCACCCCATAAATAGAAGTCTATAACTGCCAAATCGGGAGACCGGGGTGGTCATTCGCGTGGGCCATTTCTTCCTATACAAGAGTTTGGATAGATATTATATAAGTATTGTCTTACTAATAACGAGTAATGAGCAGGTGCTCCATCATATTGAAACTATTCAATTTCTAAACGAGTTCTCAAATTCAAGTTATGCAACATGTCTTGAAAAGTGTATTGCAAGAAATGCAAGTAGCGCTCCCCAGTAAGTGTGCGTCATAGATAAAAGGCCCCAGAATAGTAGACCCTATGATACCACACCAAACATTAAAACTAAATTTTATCTGGGGTCGTCTTTGTTCTACATGGAAAGGGTTTTCTTTAGCCCAGATATGCTCATTGTGTCTATTGAAAATACCGCAGTTAGTAAATCTAGTTTCATCTGACCACCTTTAGTGGGAAACTCTGGATTGTCAAGGCACATGTCTCTAAACCATGTAAAAACAAAATACGTCGATGTTCGTCACCAGCATGCAAAGTTTGAGAAACTGAAAGTTTGTACGGGTGAAACTTGTGCGCTTTCAGTACCTTAACTACAGTTCGTTGAGATGTGCCAGCTTCTGTCGCAATCTCACGAGTTGATGTAGGTGGATTTTGATTTACCATTGCCAAAGCATTTATTTGGGCTGCTTCGTTAATTTGATTACGTTTCCTTTGGTGGTTTAGTAAAAGATCCATATCTGCGTAAACTATCGTAAAGCCTCTTAAATGTACATAGAGCAGGTTGACGACGATTAAAAAATCTATGAAAGTATTCCGCAGCTGCACGAACTGAATTTTTATGGCATATGATATAACATTCCACCATATTCAGTTTTTCTTCGTTAGAATATTCGATTTATCACGAAAACTTGTCAATATCGACTCTCAGTTCAGCAATACTAATGGAATTACTCTCAAATGAGGAAACGTCAAAGTGAAAACAATCTTTTTAAAGTTAAAAGTGAAAATAAGAGAGAAAAGCATCCATACCTCCGTTATTTATATAAATAACTATATCGAGTATTATATCGTTGAAAAGCTCCACAAATGTCCGATTTTTTGAGGTTATAGTCAACTATGGTCTCCATTCAAAAAAGATAAGTTTGTGTCATATCTCGAACACGAGAGCTGTCACGCAAACGAGGACATGAGAATCATATTCGGGATACAATTCCCTTCAATTTCGATATTTACACTTTTTTAGAAAATCAAAAACAAAGGAGCTAGAGGGATTTGACTAAATCGACCGAATTTCGTTTTTCAAAATATCTAGTGTCATAAAATTGGGCCAGTAAAAGTGCAAATCTTTCCCAATTTAACCATTGCTCTATCTCCGCTAGTTTCCGAGATCCCCATACTGATCATAAAAAAACTCACCCTGTATAATATATATATATATATATATATATATATATATATATACATATACAGGGTATCCCGCGAATGAAGGTGGGTGGTTACCTGTAACCCAAAAAATATCGATTTTAAAATTCTGAAAATTTGGCAACGTAGGCAAGTCAATAGGCAATTATGGCACTTTCTGCTATACAGGAAGTAGACCACAAATCAATCAAATAGAACACCCTGTATGTTATTGGATATTTGGATGCTACATTAAACTGTAGATACATTTGATTAACCATATGTTATCTCTAAATTTAACCATTTTCAAGATATTTTTATTTTTATGTCAAAACTGACAGATACAGTCCTGCGGGTAAACGACAATTTTCTCTAAACAACCATCTGTTTTAAAACGGTTTTTGGCAGGTCTTATTGGAAGCCAGCAAACAGCGCTGAAAAAATCACCCCTTTTTCTACAGTGTGTTCTTAAAAATAGTTAAAAGACATTTACAATATGCTTAAAACTCAAAATTTTGAAATGGTAACCCCCAATTTTTTGTCGGGATCTTATTTAGCACTAAAAATGAAGGTAACTTTGTATTACGTTCCCTATATCTCAAATTTCCATTAAATTACGAAAAAGCGTTTTCCGCCCATTAAAATATGATGTCAACTTTGCTTGGACAGATCATGAAATGTCATTCAGTTTTTCAAAATTGCCAACAATGCCTGCACGCATCAATATGGTTATCATTTATGGAGAGAGTAATAAAGTATTTTCACGAACATGTGAGACATTTGCTGCTAGATATCCAGAGAAGAAGAGGCCATCAGATAAAACAATAAACGAATAATAGAAAATTTTAAGAACTTCGGATCAGTTAAACCAACAATTAAGAAAAATAAGCCTGTTGTTGATGACGCTAATAGTGAAACTGATTTTCCGAGGTACATAAAATTTACCGAGTAAAACCCGATTTGATTGTGAAAAAAATTCAGTTAAATCGTATCACTACTCGAGATTTACTATGAAAACCTAAAAAATCTAAAAGTGTGAGTACAAGATTAACCTCGTTAGTTACACATATATGAAAAGCAAATTACTTAAAATTTGTATATAGTTGTTCAGTCTTCGAAGAACAAGACGGGTTGAGGTCAGTTGAATAGAATAAGACAATAAATTTAAACAAAGAAACCCGGCCGAGTAGTCTTAGCAACAGCATCTGTAAGGCAAGTGCTTTGCGAAAAATTGTGGGAACTTATGTATCGATTTAACTTGATATCAAATAAAAACAGTTAGTAACAGCATGGCAAATTGGATATGCAAAATTTATAAAATTTATACATAAATAAACTTAAGTGTAATCCGAAATTAAAAACTAACTTTTTAGTTTGTATAATTTGTGAAGAAGTGTACCATCTACATTAATGATGGCGAAACAATCGCACGCGTGACTCAAATGTTTTTTTTGAAGAAAAAAAATTACTCTGTTATCGCTTCTCAAACTTAATTCTTAGTTATCCCCAAATTTCAAGACTTAATTCATTATCTTGCCATAGAATACTCAATTTAAAGGAATGTATGAACGAAAAAATATCTTTAACAAACAGAGGTACTCATTTAACTTTATTGAAAAATCCTGAGCATCGATTTGTAATTCAATATTTTTTTCTGGAATAAATCAGGCAATAATAAGTTGTGGATTTTCTTCAACATTTTGGAATTTCAGACAATTTGCAGAACTATAGAAATATATCTTGTATTTTGATATCATCAAGTAGATAAATTCAATATCGAAAATTTATTATTTCCTACTAAGTATTTTCCGGCACGCCAAATGTCGGGAAAGCAATAACTATAATATTTGCCGCGTATGAGACTCGTTATCTGTAAGTAATCATGCTAGAAAAATCATTACTGAAATAAAAGAATCAGAAAACAAAAGAGTACAAGAAAAAATATATGAAGATGTTGGAAAAATATTAATTAAATGAAGAACTAAGAAGTACATCAGTACACATACTAAATATGAAACCCCTGACACAAGATCCATTAAAACTGAAAATATATTACTGAAAACCAAGTAAAGAAGTCAAAAGCAAAAATCAGTTACTAGAGGACACAATCGAATTAAAAAAGTACTAATTGGCCTAAGCATTCTGACAAAAAACCTACAAAATAGATGCAGAAACCAAAATTCCTGAATTTAAAATAACTCACATAGTGAAAAATACATCTGATGCTTACGGTAAAAATAACTGAAATCATATTATAAAATGATATTATGACTCCAGTTGAACGAACGTCAGTACAAAAAAGAGTGTCAAATGTTCACATAGCCATTATAAAGCCTAAACGTAGTTTGATCTAAACGAAAGCAAATGTGGCATTTTGCACACTTATAACTGCACCAACAAGATGCAAAATGCTATTAGAGAAGTTCCAAGGACCATTATCTACATATTGTACACAATCGGTTTTCAATGCTGTAACGCTCAAGCTGATTCTTAAATTTACATCTGTAATAATGTGTGCTGGTAACCACCTAAGTGAAAGTTGTAATACCCCGGTACAATATTGATCACAGATTAAACTGGAATGGGTTTATTGAATACACACTAAATAAAACCATTGTAAACTCAGTTCTAAAAAAAATGTTCTATTTAATTAATATGATGTAATTAATGATTAAAATAATTGTGCTACTACATAAGGTAATATTTTTTAACTATTTTAGGAAAGTATTTGAAGACATAAGAAGATCGGGTTGAATAATAAAGACAATATTGTTAACTGAAATCGTGGGTATTTATACTTATATTAATGCTGCATTGGGGTTACAGCATTAATGATTTAGATTAATTCTGAAAGGAGGCATAAATCACAAGTACATAAAGTTCAATCATCTTGTATTATATAACAGATGAATACTATCATTAAATTACTGTTTACTTTTATACAGGGGTTTATGTAACCGGTATTGAAGTGGATAGAAATATGCTAATTCAAATTTTTAGTAGGTATAGATGCAAATAAATGGAATGTGGAACTTCTTTGGTAATTACTGAAAGTAATTTTTATATATAGTACTACTTATATAAGCAATATACTGAGTTTCTTGTTTATATTGCAATAGCTGTAATAATATACAATTAAATTGAAAAGTGTAAATACATGATTAGAAAATGATGTGCACATTATAACTATTTTAACGAAAGAATGTGATTTTGAGCAGTTTTTAGATTTGATTCTAATTCTGTTATTTGACCCACGGTTGGTTATTATTGAAATACTTGTGCATTAATAAATGAATTCAACGATTCTGCCGTTATAAAAATGCATTCACTGATTTTCCATTTCGTTACGTTTTCTTCATTTAATAAGGTTTTTGATTTGTCAAATTCTGTGGTTGCTATAATATGTTGGGACATGAATTATAAATATGAATTGTCTATATGTTGATGGTCTTTGAAGTTTTACTAATATAACTCTCCCACAATCACATTGTACACACTTTTTGAATTTTATGTAGGTTTTGGTTTCAAATAAATTCAAATTTGGTCCCTCGTTTGTTTTAAAACTCGTTTTCACATAATCAATATTCGCGATAAGTTTGATTTCTATATTTAGTTCCAGAATTGATTTAATTAAAAATTGATTGGTGTACTCTGTAGTTTTAGTTTTTGCACGTTTTTGTGACTTGATAATGAAATTTGTGAGATTTTCAAGTTTCAATGAGTTAATGAGACACTGCCTGACAAACACCTATTTCATCTACGCAGGGCAAAGATATAAACAAGTCGAGGGAGCCCCAATGGGTTCGCTCTTGTCTCCAGTTCTAGTCAACCTATTCATGGAACACATCGAAACCCAGGCCGTCCAAACAACAGTTCTTCAACCCAAGTTGTGGTTAAGATACGTAGATAATACATTTGTAATATGGCCTCACGCTTTATGAGTTTTTAAATCATCTAAATAGCATACATCCCAACATCGGCTTCACCATGGAAATAGAGGAAAACCGAGCACTGCCATTCTTGGATATACTCATCAGCCGGAAAACAAACGGAACAGTAGGCCCGTGTACCGCAAACCAACGCACACAAATAGGTATCTCAATGCAAACTCGCATCATCATCCCGTCCAGCTTTTCTCGGATGTAAAAAGTCTTACTCACAGATCCCTAACATTAACCGGCCGCGAACATCTCGACGCCGAAATCACAGCACTTAACAAGGTTCTATCATAAAGAATCTTTAAGAAACATATCAAAAGAAGAAGACAAGTCGGAAACAGACAAAAAGCCTTCTTACCCTATATACGGGGAACATCAGAGAAAATTGGAAGAATCCTACAGAAACACAATATCCAAACACTGTTCTCAACACATAAAAAGATAAAAGACATACCAAATCCAAAAGAGAAAATTGCGTTGGAGAGTCAGGGGGTCTACGAAATTCCATGCCAAGACTGCAATTTGTCCTACATTGGTCAATCCAACAGAAAAATTAGTGTCCGCAAACAAGAACACAAAAATTCGGTGAAACAAAAAGTAAGCACATCAGCGTTAGCCTAACACACCATGAACATACTATAAATTTCGAAGAGACCAAAATCATAGCAAATATCGAGCATTACAAAACTAGGATTGTTAGGAAGGCTATAGAAATAGAGAAAAGAAAACAAATGCCAACAAACGTAACGACGCGCAATACTTACCAGCCACATGGAAGACGGTACTATCAAAAATTAGTCTAAAATCCAGGTAACAACAAACACCCCTCCCTTCAGCGATACATCGCTGGCGACGATCAACAACGGAATATGCGGACCGACAACACAACAACGAACGCGAGCGGCGCTGATAGGCCGAGACCCATCAGCCAATCAGGAAGCACCGGGCCACAAAAGCTGACGCTCGGCCCAGGAACGGTCAGTTTGTGCAACGTAACCAAGCAGTGAAGTCCAGACGAAGATAAATGAGAAGTCGCCTAAACGTAGTATTCGGTTGAAAGATCACTTCATGTTTCACCAAAATCATATTTGGTTTTCTCAAATGGGGTCGATAATGGTGCAGTCCAATAGACCTTATACGGCGGTAAACCGTTAGGCCACTTACAAGATGGCCTTGTTCTCCTCACCCTCATTAGCCGAATTTCGAGATGAAAATCTAAAGGCCATAGATCTTGAACTTCATTAGAATTCTATCTATTTTCAGATTTGCATCTTTGAAAATTCCATATGAGTATTTGGCGAAAAGTTAGGTGAACTGTTTTTTTTTTCACAGCTCAAACCAACCCTGATACACTATAGGAAACCATATATACTTATATACAGGGTGTCCCATAATTAATATGAGTTAGAGAGAGTTAGCAAAAACATGCCTTAGTAAAATATTTGTAGTAAACGATATACAGGGTCCTAAAGTTGGTATTTGGTTTTTGAAATTTCTGATATTTGAAGAACGGCTCCATATATTGAACTCAAATGTGGTACAGCCTAGTTTTCAAGGGCTATAAAAAAGAATTTGTTATCATTTTTCGTGCTACTCTTACAGGGTGTTTGTTACGAAGCTCCAATTAGGCAAATTCATGTTTATTTTTTAACACCCCGATTAATTTGCGTTTGAATGATAAATAATGAAACTGCCATAATTTCAATACAAAAAACGTATACTTGTTGAATCTATATATTTCAAGGCGTTTTCGAGATATTGCAATTCAAATACGGTACATCATATCACCGCAAGCTGCCTCAAAAAAGACATTTTTTGTTTAGGTAAGTTGTGAATTTGACATGAACTATTGATTTCTCTTTGCATACTGTCGATTTATTTACTGTGTTTTTAAAGTGAGTATTTGGAATAAAGCCTTCATTAAATATGCCTAGAGTTAAACAAGTGAACTAAGGGATATGATTTGTGTTTATGCATAAGTAAATTATAATTCAAGTCCTGCAGTTAGACGATATGCAGTTATATCCAAATCGAAATGTGCCTGATCGTGAAATATCCCAACGATTATACACAAATTTAGGTGAAATAGGTTCGTTTCACACCAAAATTACTGATGGCTGACTTAAAAGAATTTCAGCTGATTGAAGATGATATTTTAGTTCAAATTCTGGAATATTATATTAAGTACTCGGCGCTTGCAAGTAGCTACTGGTGTAAGTAAATCGAGTATATTACGAACTTTACGTACAGAAAAATTGTATCCCTATTACTTTACGCTTGTACAAAATTTATTGCCCAATGACTTACCACATAGACTATAGTTCTGTCAGTGGATCCAACATAAAATCATTCAAGATCCAACGTTTGTTGAAAACATCCTATTTTCTGAGGAAGCTACATTCACACGTCGTGGGGTCTCCAATTGGAAGAATAACCACTATTATGATTTTGATAATCCTCATAAGTATCGTGAAGCTCATTTTTAGCATGAATTTTTCATTAATATCTGGTGTGGAATTATTGGCGATCACTTAATTGATCCGTTTGAACTACTGACGAGATTAAATGCATTACAGTATTTAGAATTTTTGGAAAATAATTTGGGTAATTTACTCGAAAAAGTATGCAAGGCAGTATATGTGGTTTATGCACGATGGCGCGTCGCCACATATTATCCACTTATAGTCTAGCAATATTTAAATGACAACTTTCCGCATCGTTGGATTGGACATTGCAGTGAATTCCCTTGGCTGCCTTTTACTATCGAACTTAATCTCATGGACTTTCACTTATGGGGATACATGAAATCTTGGTGTACAGCAATGAAATTAATATCCGAAACGAGGTTTTAGCGAAAATTCAGGAAGCCGGGAATATTCTTAAAAATAACATTGCCAGCTTTTTCAAGATAAGACGACATTTCATAAAATGTGCAATAAAATGCATTGATGCTAATGGTGGTCAATTTAAACATTTGATGAAGTGAATCTATGTGTTTTTTTGGTTTCATAATCAAATTGAATGTTTTTGAAACCGTTTATGTTTTATTTAAATGACTAAGCGCCAGTATTAAAATGGCAATATTTCGAAAACGTCTTGAAATATGTAGATTCAACAAGTATACTTTTTTGGATTGAAATTATTGCAGTTTCATTATTTATCGTCCAAGAGCAAATTATAAGGGGTGAGTACCATGAAAAATTATAACAAATTCTTGTTTATCGCCCTTGAAAATTATGCTGTATCAAATTTCAGTTAAATATATGGAGCCGTTTTTCAAATATCACAAATTTTCAAAAACCAAATACCAACTATAAACATTTTACTACATTTTCACCGCCTCTAACTGCAGTTGTCGTATTGTCCATTAGTTATGGGACACCCTTTATATATATGTATGTAGTATATATATATATATATATATATATATATATATACAGGGTGTTCCTAAATTGGAGGTACAAACGAAAAGGGGAGATTCCTTGATTAGTTTTAGGAAGAAAAAGTCCCATAAACATGGGCCCGCAAACGTTTCGTTTTCAAGATACAGAATGTTAAAGTTTAAATTTTATTCAGGTTTTTTTCTCATAGTAGATATTCAAATGAAATTTGGATAGATATTACAATTAAGAGTTTACACCTTGTGACATGCCAATTTCGATTGCAAATCTACAGGGTGATATTTTTTCGGAAACACTGTCCACTGTTGTCCTTCAGAACTTTTTTTGGTGAGCCACTGGTACTTTCAAAAATTGTAAAGAAAAGGTTTGTTGTTATACCAAACTTTATGTTCTGTTGTAGTTTTGTCGTATCTACTACCGGTTTCGAGAAAAAAATTTTGAATGATTCTCTTGAAATTCTCAGAAAATTCCGAATTGTCATAGAAATCTAGTTACCTACCTAGTAGGCTGTGGTGAATGAATAAATTTATTGTTAGTTTTGACACATCAAATTAAACTCCTGTGTTTTGAAAATTAAAGATGGTTGCATTTTAATATCAAAACATGCCGAATTTTACGAATTCCGAAATGGCTGACATGCATTTCATGTATGGTCTTGCAAATGGTAATTCAAGAGAAGCTAAGCGTCTTTGCATGGAACGCTATCCCAATAGAGTGATGCCTGGTCATCGGATGTTCTCTAATATTCACAGGCGTCTTTCAGAAACTGGATCTTTATATGCGAAAAATATTAACATAATAATAAATAATAATAATTAACATAAAGTTTGCTATAACAACAAAGCTTTTCTTTACAATTTTTGAAAGTACCAGTGGCTCACCAAAAAAAAGTTCTGAAGGACAACAGTGGACAGTGTTCCGGAAAAAATATCACTCTGTAGATTTGCAATCGAAATTGGCATGTTACAAGGTGTAAACTCTTAATTCTAATATCTATGCCAAATTTCATTTGAATATCTTGTGAAGTGCAGATACTATAGAGAAAAAAACTTGAAAAAAATTGAAACTTTAACACTCTGTATCTTGAAAACGAAACGTTTGCGGACCCATGTATATGGGACTTTTTCTTCCTATAACCATCCACGGAATCTCCCCTT
Organism: Octodonta nipae; assembly: GCA_034190945.1. Classification (NCBI taxonomy): domain Eukaryota; kingdom Metazoa; phylum Arthropoda; class Insecta; order Coleoptera; family Chrysomelidae; genus Octodonta; species Octodonta nipae. The sequence goes on from CM067217.1 coordinate 116,328,003, forward strand.
TTCGTGTGTACCTCCAATTTAGGAACACCCTGTATATACATTGAGGACGCGTGGGTTGGAACAAATTCATTTAAAATTCAGGTGTTGGTTTTTGGACAAACGCTCGGACTCGTCGGTTTCTTTTGGACTGCAGTTTTTGTGATGATAAACTCATTTATACAGGGTGGACCAGAAATAAATTGCGACCATAAACTTCATTTTTTCAACTGGAAACATTGGTTTTTCATTTTATTTTTGAATTCTGCATTGAATTCTAAGTATTTTTCATGTACAATGTCCTAGTTAATAGTTATTAAAAAATTACATTTATTTCAAAATTGAAGAAAAAAAAACATCAACATATCAAATTAAATGTTCAAATTGTTAACCATTAACTTCCTGACAATACTTAAGAAGCTTTTCAAATTCTTGTAACACTTCATTTAGCGTTTGTGGCAGGATTCGTTGTATTTCGGCCCTATTTCTATTCTTTAATTCCTCGATATTTTCCGGCTTATTGAAGTAGACTTTCGATTTCACTTAACCCCAAAGATAAAAATGTAACGGGTTTAGATCTGGAGACCTAGCTGGCTACTCTTCTTCCGGTCCATCTATTTGGGAGAATATGGTCAAGATAATCTCGCACTGTTCACCAATAGTGCGGGGGCCCTCCATGCTGTTGAAACCATACCGAATCTGCCAGTATGTTGGGGTTTTTACCATTCCGGTAAAGTTCTGTTAAACAGGGTATTATGTCATTTTGTAAAAGGTCTAAATACTTTTCCAAGTTATGTGTTCCCTCAATAAAAAAGTACCCACAATTGCGGCTAATACATTAACTTTATTGGAAAACTGTGTATGACTTTCCATAATCCAATGAAAATTTTGCCAGTTTACTGAACCATTTTAACAAAATGTTGCCTGGTCGGAAAATACTATTTCACTTGAAAAGTGCTGGTTGGCATTGCATCTATCCATCACTATTTCGCAAAATTCTACTCTCCGGTCCAAATCATCTTCAGTAAGTTCCTGAACTAAATGAACTTTGTATGGGTGCCATTTATTTGTATGCAAGCATATCCATTTTGAATGGATATTGAATGGATATTCAGTGGATACTGAACGGTAGCTTGCATTCTTTTTCCCTTGCTCAATGTGTTTCTTTAAAATCAAATCTCCCGCGTCAATTCGCCGCCTGTATAAATCCTCGATAATACCTTCACCATAATGTTTACCTCTCAGTGCTAAGTCGTGTGACCCGCAAAACGTGATGCAGGAAATAATAGATTGCATAATTTTGCGATTTTCTTCAATAATTCCCTGGGAATAACGACTCAACCCCATCGAGTTTGGGCTCGTACGACTCGTCTTGACGAGTTCTTTGGTGCTAGATGGTAACCAGAATCTGATGATGAAGCTGGAAAATGGCAATAGAAATTCTGCATTTAAACGATATAACTCTATCCAGTTTGGGCTCGTTTGATTCGTCTTAACTAGTTTTTGGTGCTAGATGGTAACCAGGGTCTAATGTTGGAGATGTGGAACAACAGAGTCGAGTTTGATTCATTTTGATGGGTGGTGAGTGATGGTGGTTTGGTTGACGTTCATTATGAATGTGGATTATGTCTTCTTCTTAGATGGATTAGATTATTGACCCAATGCCAAGGTAACAACGTGCTGAGGGTTAATAAACATAACATATCGTTAACGCTGCGCCTCAGGATACCACGGTGACCCCTGTTGTACTGAAGCCGTCATCCTCTTAGAATGGACCACTGCGAGATGGGCCTTTATTGTTCTATACTTGTGGGAATGACAAAAACAAATAGCAACTACTATACAAAGAAAGAGATGTTTAGAGAATGTGAAATTGAAGCGGCAAGAGAAGATTGTTAATGAAAGGTCCACAAGCGACAACGCTACGAAAAATTGTTCAGAAGTAGCTAAACATAGAGAAAATGAATCGTTAGATCAATGCACTAATAAGCAAGAAATCGGTAGAAAACAGACACAAGAGAAAAGGAAAAATGAATCATCTGAACAACGTTCTCTCAGGATAGATAATGTTAGAATACGTATCCAAGAGAGAAGAAATGAATTATAAGAAGACACTTGGTCAGAATCGATAGGAACAGAATGCTCAGGCAAGCAACAAAGAACAGAGAACCGCATTGTAACAGCAGAGAATGGACGGCAGAAAAAGACTACTAATCAGAGGAATATGCAACGTGGTAGCGTTGAGTACTTTAATAACGCGATAAATACCTTGTGGGATAAAGTATGTACTATTTGCATGAAGAGATGAGCTTATATCTGACGTTATACTACGATTGTCACAAACTGAAAAGCACCTTCTTTCTGGAATAACAAACACCATTTATAAAAATTGTAAAATTTAACAGCTTTTTGGAAAATATGGATTTCGTACTTTTTGTCCAAGATCTTTTCGAGGTAACTGAAAAACTGCCAAATCTGTTGCCTAGATCTGTAGATAACTGTGGAATAGTGATTGTTACTGAGCATCTGGAGAATTTAAATATTACTCGTGAGTTTTCTTCAATGTCTCCTGATAATGTTTTCGAGGCGATAATGGTTGGTGACGAATAATCCCTTGTTCAAAAAATATTGCAGCCGTTCTTGTACATCTAAAGAAAAAAAAATACAGCAATATTCAAAATAACAGCACAAGATCAATTAATTGATGGACAAAATGAATGAGTTGATTGATTTAATAATATAATACACGCGGACATTCACAAATCAGGAGGTCTTCCGTAGGAACTAGAAATTTTTGTTCGTGCTAAAATCATGTTGAGGTCAAACGTTGACGTTGCTCAGGGACTTGTCCCTGGAGGGATAGGTCACATTGCTGAATTTATATGGACATATTACAGATGTGCTCAACTATACGATAGCGATATATCATCGGTTCGCGTAGACTTTGGTAAATTACGGCACAGCTGACAGAAGAATGCTCCCGATTGTCTTATCTTGGGTTTCAACTGTTCAGGGAACTACTGTACATAATTTTGTTATTTTTCTTGGTTCCAAATTGTTTGCTGCAGGTCAAGCTTATGTGGCTTTAAGCCTAGTTCGGTTTTGAGTGGATTTTCAAATCGAAGAACTTGACTGCTCCAAGTTGACTTCGATGAAATGATTCAAACAACTAATCAGTAATTATATAAATTAATATATATATATATATATATATATATATATATATATATATACATATACATATCTAGTTATTAAAATATAAAATACATTCAGCTTTTAAGTGGGCGTCCTAAGGGAAAGGGAAAAACACTGTTACGGATCAAAAATACTAAAAGTTAAAAATAAAATTAAAGTAAAAAAAACTTTTTAAAACCAAGCTTTTATTACTTGTTAATTAAAAGAAGTAAAAAGTTAAAAATAATTTAAACCTGAGAAGAAAAATACCATTATATAAGTACCCACATTGCAACCTTAAACGATAATTAACCTTCTTCGTCAAGTCACAATAATCCAATATCGTACATACCTAATTAGGTATATATTTATTAAATCCTAAAACCTTACATTTTGTATTAAATCTTTGCATTTTTATCACACATCGAATTCTTTATAAATAAAAGCGTGTTACATTTTTATAGAACATTCCCTTATTTTGCATTCACAATGTAACACGCTTTTATTTATAAAGAATTCGATCTGTGATAAAAACGCAAAGATTTAATACAAAATGTAAAGTTTTAGGATTTAAATATATATATTATATATATATATATATATATATTATATATATATATATTATATTACGATTTTCAAAATTCACTTTTAAAAACAATTTATTTAATTAAATACAAAAATAATAATAACAACTTTCAACTATAAGAATATAAGTCAACTAATCATCTAACGACTGAAGGTCCTACACTAGTATTTATAACATTACAAAATGATGAGTCGACACGCGTGTTAAACAAAGACAATTTAAGCGTGTCGTTTCAAAATGGATGGTCATCAGTTTTTATGTGAACTGAAAAATAAGAAGTGTACAGTTTTGGTTACTAAGTATAAATGAAAAAGGTCGAACGTGATAAAAATTACTAACAAGTATCATATTACAATGTGGGAATAATGACAGTATTTGACCTTATAATTAGAAGTTAATTTAATATAAAGTCTGTTTAAATACTTATATAACAACTCCATTTATCCTGAAAAAGTTGATGCTGTGCTTCAACTTTTCAAACCATTTTTGTGAGTTCTGTATCTTCGATGGGTTCCTGGAGTCGAATACTTGGACGTCGTCTGGGAAGGAATCTGAAGTTCCTGACTTGACTACATGGCATTGGTGAAGGTGACGGTGGATCGTCGCCGTTTGTTGTTATGGCCAACAATCTGGATTGTCTTCTTGGTTTGCATTTATAGAAATGTAGATAAGGATTAGTAAAACGATTAATGTAATTGATAAAATTGTGAACCATGGCATGTGTTTTTTAATAAACGGTTGGTTTATTAATTTGTCTAGCTCTTCTGAATATTGGTTCAACTTATGTTGGGCTATGTTGAGGTCGTCTGCATCGATCTTGTTTAGTCTGAGTGGCTTTAGATCTGGGACATAGTTTTTCGGTGGTATAGATTTGCAGCAGTTGTACGGTATTTGAATGGATGACTCTTGTATGTGATATTTTGGAAATTGTCGATCAGTTTGCTTGAATGAATTCGAGTGTTGCCAATGAATGCGTTACAATCGGCCTGTAAATTTAGGACTGAGTTTGTTGTAATTGTTAGTGTTACAACGCTGTTTCCACTGCACTTTATGGTGATAGGTAAAATGTCAGAAACAGTAATTAGCCAAAAGTTTGAGCTAATCTTATATACATTGTAGTCCTTGGCGTAGAATATGGAAGTCTGACAAACCTTTGGAAGGAAGGTGGACTGCTTCAACAGCTGGGCCTCACAAGTTGAATCGCTATCTATAGGATACGGGAGAACGTCTGAACATATCCATTGAACTTGGCTTAAGGACTTGCAGTTGTCCAAGTTCCGAAATGTAGTATACAATAGTGAATCATCGTTTTTCGCAATATATTTGGTTGTGGTTGGTAAAATGTGATGAAACCCTGTTCGGTCGTCAAGTATCGGAATTGGGTATAAACGAAAAAGGGTAAAAGTTTCAGGGTTTACTAAGGGGATTCTTAATACACAAAATTATTTTCGTGTCTAATTGAAATGCTTCCAATTCGATGATGTCGATATATTGTGCAATATTATGGGCATTAATAGATAAGGGCAAATTGTTTTTGTGCAAAGAGTGAGAGATAATTTGAAGTGAGTCGACCAAATCTGCCGGTGTAATGATTGAACTATGTAACATTTTAATGCGAGCGAAAGATATTGCCGATAATACATCATTAAGGGCATCTTGAATAAAGACATAGCTTTCCATTAATGATTCACATAAATCTAGAGTTTTGACAAGTGTCTCAAAGAACTGAAGGTCGTCTGAAATAAAAGCAATGGCTTGCCTGATTTCATTAATATTCTTATTAAAGGTTTCTTCGTCTATTTGTAGTTTACGAACCGTTGAATTAAAATTTTTGATTACGGAAGTCGTAACAGAGATTTGGTTCTTCAGTAGATTTTCGATTTGTTGTTCGTCATGAGTAATCTTGTTGATACAATCATTAAAATATTGACCATCGTTTGCATCCAGAGTGCCAGTTATTGATTTCCAAATTGTTCCTAATCTATTAATAAGTCCGCGTTTCTGTCGGTTTAAGTGAATTTTCGTGTCCGCGAATATTTCTTGATATTTCAAGTTTACTGTGTCTGATATTTGTTTGAGAAGGCTGACGTGTGTTTGTACTTGTGGTTTGAATGAACTAAGTAGAGTAGTTAAGTTTGAATTGATAGTGTCAACTAAAGTGTCTAGTATTTTGTCATTATTGGAAATTGCGTCACCGAATGGGTGGAGATCTTTGTAGACAAGCAATGTCCACTTGTCATTCGAAATTTTGATGCTTCCTTCTTCATGAAAGAAGAGTCCTACGGTGTTGTTTATAGGTGTTATCGTATATTGAGATGTTGCGATTGAGAAGAGTCCGAGGAGTCTGAAAAGAAGTAATTTTCACTCAAAATATGGTTTCAATCTGTCAAAATTTGCTTTTGTAGATTGATTTGTCTCGGGATTTAGTAAGACTGCAGAATTTTGAAAGAGTTCAGTTATTTGGAAAGGACCATTATATTTATTTTGTGATTTACTAGAAATTTGCGATTCTTTCAAATATACTTTATCGCCTATGTTATAATTTGGTCGGTTTTCAGGTACGTGTTGGTCGAATCGAGTTTTTGCCTTTTTTTTTGTTGTTCAGTTTTTGAACGCGCTAGTTTGTAAAAGTACTCCATACGATTGTTGAGATCTCTTACGTATTTGGAAATGAGGTTCTGTTGGTTATAAAGCGTTTCCGGGGGTCTACTAGACGTGTGGCGAAAATAAGCTCGTAGGGTGTAAAGCCATGAGTTTTATTTTTGGTGTTGTTATAAGTAATTATTGCGTATGGCAAAACGTTAAACGGATGTTCGTCTGGGTTTTCGGCTATATTTGCTCTGATCATTTCCGATAATGTTGAGTGGAATCGTTCAATGGAACCGTTGGATTGTGGGTGACCCACACTTGAGAATGTAAGTTTTATGTTGTAAAGCTCACAGAGGTCTTTCATTAGAACATTATCAAATTCACGGCCGCAGTCGCAATGAATTCGCAACGGGGTGCCGTAATGTTGGAAATAAAGGATAAGCGTGTTAACGACGGTTTTGCTGTTTTATCCTTTATTGGATATGCCTGTGTGAATTTTGTTAGCTCGTCTCTAACTGTCAGAGCGTAATTTCTCGATGGGTATTCAAAAACGTCGACATTAATTCGCTCGAAAGGTGTTTCGGCGTTTCTGTTATAACTAAAGGGGAACTTAGGTTTTTTCGACATGTTTTCACCTTTTGACAAATTTCGCAAGATTTGATGAAATTTTCTACGTTTTTTGTTAAACCGGTCCAATTATATTTTTCCTTTATTCGTTTCGTTGATTCCGCGATGAAGATTTTTTTTCTTGATGATAGTTTTCTAAAATTTGCGGTATTTCGTGTTCTGAAGGTGTTTTTATAATGTTTTGACATATTTTCAGTTTAATATCTTTGTCTGCAAAGATATAAGAAAAGGTTTCGAGAATTGGAAGTTCCAAATTGTTTTCGACATAGTACGTTGTTTCGGGATCAAATTTATTCTGTGATTTGTAAATGATGAAAAACAGAAATTGAACGACTGTTTCTGGGTCAAATGGCAAGGGGATTATAAAGTATTTACGATTTTTAACTGATTTACTGGCAAAGGTGTTGAGAGAATAGTTTTCAAAGTTAATATCTTCTTCGAAGATATCATCCATGATCCAATCGTGGAGATCAGTTAACTTGTTTTGCCAAAAGAATGTAATAATATGTTTATGAGTTTTGTCGAGAAGTTGAGAATTTGTCGTTTCGATTTTCGAGTAGTCAATTAGAGATCTTGTTTTATATAAGTCGACAAATTTGTTAAATTCGTTAGTTAGTAGTTCGTCATTAAGTTCGGGTTCTTCGGATTCTTGTTCACCTTCGTCTTCTGAGTCGGTGTCATTGAAGGCGTGGATTTTTGACTGAAAATTGGCTATTTGGTGGAAGTGATTGATTTTAATTCGCGATAGAGCGTCTGCATTTTTGTTTATCTTTCCAGGTTTGTGTTCAATCTTATAATTGTACTCTTCGAGTTTTAGTCGCCATCTGGCAAGTCTACTGCCTGGATCTTTGATCGAGAAAAGCCACGTAAGCGGGCGGTGATCGGTAATTAAAGTAAACTTACGGCCAAATAAATACGGACGGAAGTGTTTTACTGCCCACACTATGGCAAGCAATTCCCTTTCGATGGTAGAATATCGAGTTTCGGCCGCACATAAAGTGCGAGAGGCATAAGCGATAAGAAGATCTTTTCCTACAGGACCTTGCGAAAGAACTGCACCAATCGCGAAAGCGCTGGCATCCGTGGTGAGAAGAAACGGTTCTTCAAAATTTGGGTAGTTGAGAATGGGGTCTGAAATGAGAGCTTTCTTTAAGTCGTTAAATGATGACTTACAATCAGAATCAAAGAAGAATTTGCATCTTTTTGGAGAAGTTTTGTAAGTGGTTTTGACATTTTGGCAAAGTTGGGGATGAATCTTCTATAGTATCCGGCCAATCCTAAGAAAGATTTAATGTCTTTGGATTTTTTGGTTCTGGGAAATTTTGGATACAACTGACTTTTTCGGGGTTCGGTTTTACACCTTGTTGCGTAATTAGATGACCAAGATACGCTACCTCTTTTCTTAAGAATTCACATTTGTCGGCTTGAATCTTAAGATTTGATTTGCGAAGACGTTTGAAGACTTCGGTCAACCGTGAAATGTGTTCGTGAATTGTTGGGGAGTATACAATGATGTCGTCCATGTATACTAGACAACGTTCATTTTGAATTCCAAGGAGGATGTTGTCCATGACACGTTGAAATGTGGACGGGGCGTTTTTTAAACCGAACGGCATACGAACAAACTCGTAATGGCCGTTTTCGACTGAAAATGCTGTCTTGGGATATCTTTGGAATCGATCTCTATCTGATGAAAACCGGAGGCGAGATCTAATGTAGAAAAATATTGGCATTTGCCTAGTTGATCTAAAAGATCGGAGATGTTAGGCAATGGATATTTGTCGTCTACTGTGACTTCGTTAAGTTTCCTGTAGTCAATGACGACACGCCATTTTGTTTGCCTGAGGCGTCTAGCTTTTGGGAACAACCCAAACTGGGAAGACCACGGGGAAGTTGAGTGACGAATGATACCTTGGTTGAGCATTTTGCTTACTTGGTCTTTAACCTCTTCTTTATGTACCTGAGGGTATTTCGTTGGTAAAGGATAGTGAGTCTCCTTCTAAGTAAAATATATCCTGGAAATCTAAGCAAAGGTTGGTAATCATGTCTTTTTCTTCGTCGTTTAAATGTTCAGTCCGGAGTTGTTGTCTTATGTGTAAGTTTCTGTCGATATCTGGAGTTTCGTACGAGTCGTTAAAGTTAAAACAGGGTTGTATTTGTACAAGGGGTTCTATTGTTATGTTTTCAAAGTTAATTGTTTTTGGGATGGCGTTGGCATTGATAACTGAAATTAGAAATTCCCCGTTATGGTTTACATATACCAAGGAATTGGGTAGTCTGACTTTCTCTTTCTCGATGGTATGTAAAACAGCGTCGGTGTTGGAAAGGTGACAACGTAGTTTACATATTTTTTCTGTACGAGGTTCTATAGAAATATAGTTTGAGAAATTTTTTAGAGACGATGTGTTGGGGACTGACGAGGGAGTGATATCTGAAAGGGGCAAGGAAGAGACCTTGTGAAGAGTGATATCTTTGAAATTTGTCTTGAGTTGTTTAGATTTTAGATCGATTACACATTCATAATGTTCTAAAAAATCTAACCCTAAAATGCCATCAAACTCGATGTCGAGGTTACATATGAATACTTTATGGGGGTTACCATGAGTGAATGGTATAAGGGTTGACTGAAAAATGGGGATCTTTTTGTCTGTAATTCCCTGAATAACGACATTTTCCGGGAATCGTTCAGAATAATTTCTGACGGTATGCTCTTTAAAGATAGAAATTCCTGCGCCAGTATCTATTAGTAATTTATAGTTTCCAGTCGCATCGTTAATATAGTACAGATTTTTGGAGTTTACAGTATGGAGAGTAGTTACAGAAATGTCTGTTCCGGAAAGTTTATATTCGGGTTCAGGTCGTCGAGATTGATAGTTTGGATCTGTGTTGCGAGGCTGGTCGTTATGTCTGGAGGGTGGTCTAAATTTGGAAGAGATAGAAAATCCTGATAGTTTTGATTCTCTAAGGGATCTAAATCGACAGTTTGATAGTTATCAGCAGTATGATAATTAATATTAATTGCTTCTGGATTGCATGACTGACTATAATAATCATATTCCCTTTGATCAGCAGTGCTATTGTAATCATCGTAGGGTTGATTATTAACTGTATAATAATCATCGTCCTGGTTAGAGTAATTCGTATAATTTAAGTGATGTGTTTTATTTGGATTTGGGCGAAAACCGGGATTTCGTTGGATGACCGATTGGCGTGGTTGTTGCGTACTTTGCTGAAACGTTCTTGGCTGGTTAGAGAACTGGTTTTGTCTGAAGGGTGACTGATTTTGCCTAGGTTGTTGATTCTGATTTTGTGAGAAATTATTAGTAACAGGGTTTGGTCTAAAATTATTATTATTGCCGCTACTATTGTTATAGACTGGTGTCTGGTAGTTTCGAGAGCGACATTCGGACGTGTGATGTCCGAATCTTCCACATGATAGGCACTTATTAATTTGCGGATTAGGCTTTCGAAAGGGTTGATTAGGCTTAGGGGGAATTTGTTTAGGTGTTTTTTGGTTTTCGAAGTAGGACAGTTGTAATTCACGCCTAATTCGTACGTGGGCTTCTAACAGGTCTTTCGGGTTTCCGGCGCGGATGATTTGCCCTAAACGCGGTTCTAAACCGGTCAGAAGAGTGTTCAGCGCCATAGTGTCTATTAGACTCGTTTGGGCTATCTTCTGATCTGCATTCAAATTCGAGGTTTTCTGAATATTGGCATACATTTTTGCAGTAAGTACTTGCAATCTGTTATAAAATGTGAGAGGCGATTCGTTGGGAAGTTGTCTTAGACGTTGTAAATCTTGTATGAGAGATGTCAAATCTCTAGAATCACCGAAATGAGAGTTTAAAAGTTGTTTAAGTTCCAAATAGGACGCGGGGTTGCGTGAATTAATTAATTGGGCCGCTCTGCCTTTCAGCTTATTTTTAATGTGTATAAGTAAAAGATAGCGTTGGTCGCCCGTTGACATATTATACGCGCAGTCGCACGCATCAGTGAATGTCCCTAGCGAGATTTGATCGCCCTCAAACTCAGGGACAATGGAAAAGATTTCTGAAAGCCGGTAGGGTTCAGTCTCCGGATCTGCTGAAGTTTGGGGAGATGCCATTATTTCGGTTGATTAAAAATATACGGTAATAAAAATGTTCAAAATTAAAGGAAATATCTAGAATTATCAAAACGTTTACCACGTTTTTGTTTTAGGAATGTAGAAGATTACAAAATTATGCACAAAGTAAAATAAACCCAGATGGAAAATAGTACAATTCGGTTTAAAATGTTCCGGGATATTGAACGTCCGAACAGTAAAAATAAAATAAAATCAAAATTATATATCGATAAAATAAATTCAAATTGGTAAAACAAATATTTGCGAGATGATTACTTAATTGTTTGTACTTACATTAATCGAAACATCGAAGTTGCCGTGTTCTACGTGTTGTAGTTGGGACGTCTCGAGGTTCTTTTCTTCCTTCAAAGGATTGGAATCCACAGCTACCAGTTAAGCTTTTCTTCTAACGCCGGTTCTAGCAGCGTAATGGAATCCTACTGACTGCGCCACTTTTTATATTACGATTTTCAAAATTCACTTTTTAAAAACAATTTATTTAATTAAATACAAAAATAATAATAACAACTTTCAACTATAAGAATATAAGTCAACTAATCATCTAACGACTGAAGGTCCTACACTAGTATTTATAACATTACAAAATGATGAGTCGACACGCGTGTTAAACAAAGACAATTTAAGCGTGTCGTTTCAAAATGGATGGTCATCAGTTTTTATGTGAACTGAAAAATAAGAAGTGTACAGTTTTGGTTACCAAGTATAAATGAAAAAGGTCGAACGTGATAAAAATTACTAACAAGTATCATATTACAATGTGGGAATAATGACAGTATTTGACCTTATAATTAGAAGTTAATTTAATATAAAGTCTGTTTAAATACTTATATAACATATATATATATATATATATATATATATATATAATTAATAATTCATCCGCGTAGTTGATAACTGATCTCTGCCGGGATCGATAGTAAAATGACGACGCATAATTCTCTTCGCTTCTAGTTACTCGAATACTGATGTTTTTAGGAGCGCACATAGTGTTATATAGTCGCGGCTCGGTGCCTATTGGTTGGCACCGTGAACGGCTCCGTATGATTGGCCCTGTGCGCTCAGTGGGCACGCCTCCCGCCTGCTGATTTGTTATTTGCGTTTGAGTTGTTGTTGGACGGGTCCGGGCCGTACGGTGTTTAATAGAATTTTCCAACAATTGGATAAGTTCTGGATTTCATTGCGTGCGTTTAGACTGTGAGGCCTCTTCGCTATTTCAATTGCCTCCCTTACGAGTCTTGATTTCGGATGTTCTATATTTGCCAGTACTCTGTTGTTCTCAAAGTCTATTCGGTGTGACGTCGTGGTGGCGTGTTGCGCAATGGATGTTGTTTTTTCATGCCTACTTATAGCATTCTGGTGTTCATCACGTCTAGCTTGAATTCTTCTGTTAGTTTGCCCCACATAGGTTTTATGACAGTCTGCACATGGAATCTCGTACACTCCCTGTTGTTCTAAAGGGATCCTCGTCTTCGGAGTCCTCAACACCGTGCTTATTTTTCTGTCTTTATTGAAAATTGTATCGATATTGTGTCTCCGTACAATTCTTGCAATACTGTCCGTGGTACCCTTGACATACGGTAAATAAGCCTTGGTTATTGGTGTCTCATGCTCCTCGTCTGTTTGTCTCGGTTTTGACTTTAGGGCTCTTTGAATATGTCGGTCTGTAAATCCGTTTAGTCTCAGATCTGTTTTTAAACTGTCCATTTCCTGTCTGATATTGTCCTGGTCAGCTAGTCTTTGTGATCTGGTTACTAAAGTTTTGACGACGGCTTGTAGTTGGGCTGGGTGGTGATGAGAATTAGCATGACGGTATCTGTTGATGTGAGTTGCTTTCCTATATACTATATGGCCAAGGGTTCCATCTTCCTTCCTATTTATGAGAACATCAAGGAATGGCAGTTGATTATTGGCTTCAACCTCTATGGTGAATTTTATTTTGTGATGTATTTTTCTATTATGATATCCAAGGCTTCATCGATAGGGATGTTGGTGTAAAGGGACACTACGTCAAAACTGACAAGAAGACACTCAGGTTGTAAAACCGTTTTTCCAAGTATTTCGATGAAATGTGTCGAATTTTTGACATATGAGTCTGAACCCTCTGCAAACGGTTGAAGTTGTTGGGCTAGGTATTTGGCTAGCTGTTGTGATGGGGATCCAATTGAACTTACTATTGGCCTCAAAGGTGCACCTTCTTTATGTACTTTTGGCAACCCATAGAATTTCGGACATCTCAATGACTTTTCCCGCGGAATGACTTGCAGTTGGAGATTTTTGTCGATCCTACTTGCTTGGATTTTGGCCTTGGTTGTTTTCTCCAGATAAGTTGTTGGGTCAGTAGTAATTTGTTTATATGCTGGATCTTGTAGCAATGTTTGTATTTTGTTTGAATAATCCGCTGTATCTAAAATTACAGTCGCATTTCCTCTATCAACAGGTAGAATGACAATGTCCTTGTTGAGGCGAAGTTGTTTCAACGCCTCATTTTCTTCTATAGATAGGTTCCTTTTGGGTGGTTTAGACATTCTTAGAAAATGTGACACATCTTGTCTAATTATTTCAGCGGTGTTCGCATCTAATTTTGAAACTGCTGTTTCCACGCCACATATGATGCTCTCTATTGGTATGTGAGAGGTAGCAAGAGCGTAATTGAATCCCTTAGTCAACATGTCAATCGAGGTAGAGTTCAATTGGACCGAAGATAAGTTATAAACGGTTCTATTCGTTTCCAATTGCCTTGAGGTTAGACTGAGACCGTTATTTTCCGAGAAAAAATCGTTTTTGGGCTTCTGTTGGAGCTTCAATTTGTTAACTTTTGTCTGTTGTTGCATTGTTGTCAACTCTGCATCCGTTTCGGTCCTAAATTTGCTAATTTCATCGAATTTATCCCATATTATCGGGTGGAGTGTATTGCTTACCTGTAGGTGGATATCGAAGAGTTTAGTATTAAGAACATCCAAATCTCTTCTGACATCACGAATGGCTTCCCTAAGTAGGGCACAACTAGCTTTCCATAAGATATTCTGTGTTTTTCTGTTGTTCTTCCAGAAGTTTACCGTCATGTTTTTCGGAATAACTCCTTCATCACGGCATCGTTGTAAAAAATGTAGATCGCACAAAAGTTTGCTTCTTTTCGCGCATAATTTCTCAAATGTTTTACACAAATGAAAAGTATTCTCCCCGTAGAGATTCACTATATTTTTTTTAAGTTTTCGCGGGCACTAGATGGTTTCCGGGAATTCTTCCGCGTAGTTGATAACTGATCCCTTCCGGGATCGATGGTAAAATGACGACGTTTCGGCAGACTCATATCTGCCCTCTTCAGGTCGGTTCGCATAAGTCTCGTAGGCTTCTGCTTTCACTTCTAGTTACTCGAATACTGATATTTTCAGGAGCGCGCACGGTGTTATATAGTCGCGGCTCGACGCCTATTGGTTGGCACCGTGAACGGCTGCGTGTGATTGGCCCTGGGCGCTCAGTGGGCACGCCTCCCGCCTGCTAATTTGTTATTTCCGGTTGAGTTGTTAATAACTCAACTACGCGGATGAATTCTCGGAAACCATCTAACACATTTAGTGCCCGCGAAAAGTTAAAAAGAAATATATATTGAAATGGAAAGAAACATATCCAAGTCAAAAGGGAATCAAATCAATAATAAGTTCTGATCAATAAATGAATAGTATATAAAATAATAAATGATGAATTGAAACAAAAGGCCAATGAGAATTTTGTAAAACGATTCTAAGACATGTAAAAGTAAAATGAAAACATCAAATGCAATTTAGAGATCAAAACATGAATAAAAATGATTGAAATATGAAACTAGAGTGTAAACTGGTCATGTATAGATGATATACATAACAAAATTCAAACAGTAAATGCATTTTTTGAAAATTCGCAAAAGTGACAGTTTAAACTAAATTTATTAAAAAGAGAGTAGGAAATCAAATTATGATATCAAAATATTCTATTGACTTATTATGTTACAGTAACATCATTTAATGAAATGAAAATATAAAACATACCCTTATTTTCAGACATCAAATTTCAATCTGACAGCAGAAAAAAATTATTGTAATTTCATATTTTGAGTAGATATTTGCCAATAATTAGAAACTTTAGACACTTATTAAATTATTTCGGATTAATTAATACGCTACTGCGACAACAACAGGCAGTCACAGAAAACATGTTACAAAATGGAGTTATTGAGCTCTCCATCAACCTATGGTCTGCTCTCGTTGTGTTAGATAAGAAAAAGGATGGAACCACCCGAATTTGCGTGGATTACAGAAAATTGAAAGACGTTACGAAGAAAGACAGCTATCGACTTCTCCTAAATGACGATACTCTGACCACACTAGCAGGGTGTCGTTGGTTCTCCAGACCTTAAGAGTGGATATTGGCAAGTTAAACTGCATGAAAACAACAGAGAAAAGACAGCGTTCTCCACCAGTAAAGGACTATTTTAGTTTACGGTAATGCCCTTTAGATTACGTATTGCTCTAGCTACATTTTATATGCTAATGGAGCGGCTTGACCTGGAAAACATGATTAGTATACCTCGACGACATTCTGGTCATGGGTCACAATCAATCTAAAAAAAAACCTTAAGAAGTATTTTCCAAAATTAAGAATGCCAACCTGAAACTCAACCCAAAAAAGGATTCCATGTTCCAAAAAGGACTAGAGTTTTTGGCCAACGTCGTTTCCGAGTCAGGGATCCGTACAAAGACAGGATAGAAGCCATTCGTGATTAGCAGGTCCTAAGAGATAAGCATGAACTACGATGCTATTTAAGGCTCAGTTTGGACTACAGACGACTTCTTGAGGGAAACCAGAAATGAACTTTTTGCAATAATCAGGGCTGTGATATCTCTATGGTCGTCATTTCATTCTCCCAACCGATCATTCCGCCCTCAAATGGCTGTTGGACATGCATACACCGACAGGACAACTGGCCCGGTGGATGGAGAAATTACAACAATACGATTTCAAGGTTGAACACCGTGCTGTCTGCATAATAATGCCAATGCCTTCTCCAGAACACCCTGTAGAGAGGAATGTGGACACTGTCTGAAGACAGAAGAGCGAGATGATATCTCCATCCGACAGTTTCTCGTACATATGAATGATGACTCGACAACGGAACAATGTATCCAGAATGAAATGGCTGACTCAGACATTGAACCAATCCTTTTACTCAAGAATATAGGGGCACCCAGGCTCCAATGGGACTAAGTACCTAGATACTCGGACGTCCTGAAATCATTATGGGCCCAATGGGACTTTCTAACAATAGAGAATGGAATGTTATAGAGAATTTGGGAAAGCAATGACGGCCGAGAAACCAAGCCACAACTGTTAGTCCCAAAGAAAAAGGTACCCGTCATCCTGACCGAAGTACATTATGGGATTACCGGAGGTTATTTGGGCATGAATAAAACATTGGATAAAATTCGCTAACGGGACTAATGGATAAATTACTTCGAGAACCCGGACCAAGGGTAGAATCCCGCATTAAAATGTGGGCATCTCATGGATGTCGCCAATCCATTTCCCGAGTCTGAGTGGGGGAACAAATACAGTCTGGTCGCAATGTATTATTTAAGCAAATGGCCTGAGGCATATACTATATCCAAATCAAGAGGTAACCACGGTAGGGACGATGCTAGTAGAACAGCTATTCACCAGGTTTGATGTCTCGTTGTTGGAGTTACTTTCGGACCAAGGCCGTAACTTTGAATTCAATGTCTTCCAGAAGGTCTGTACGATTGTGGGAAGTTAATGATTATGTCGACGGACCTCGACAGAATATACGTATAACACACGAAATAGCCCAAACACAGATGTTGGCCACCAGCGATCGGATGAAGACACAATATGACTTCAATGCAAATTCAGTTAGATTCCAAGATAGAGACAAGGTCTAGTTGTACATGACCCAGAGGAGCAAACGCAAATCTTCAAAGCTCACACCAGCCCGGGATGGTCCATATGAATGTGGTTCATTTTGATCGACTCTCTCCCTACCATGGAGAGAATGCCTTATGATGTTCTATTTTGGCGTTTATGTCAGATATTGGGGATATGTGCAACTTCAAGTACTGGCATTTAGAGACTTTCCTAGGGGTTCCTGTTTTCCAGCATTTTGCATTTGTACAACAGCAACAAATCCGAAATAAAATGATGAATGAAATTTGATTTGTACTTTATGATAATTTACTTGGTTGTGGCTACAGCATTTTTGCAGCCATTTAATAATCTACATTTAGCTTCAATTACATTAAAAAATTGTAATCTACAGAGATTAATAACAAGTTTGTTTAAATTAAAAAAAAAAATAGACAACATAAACAACATTGCGCAATAAGCACTTATGTAGCTGACATTTACTGATTATCTAGGTACAAAATAACATCAAGTAATAATTGTACAACTACAGTTACCTTTACAAAATAAAATCTAGTATCTAATGTGTTTTTGAAGTCGGTGTCAAGCAAGCACTAAATTTGATCAAATAATATACATGTAAGAAAACAATGGAAGATTTTAGGCTAGCTTGGCACCGACTTCAAAAATTTACCAGATTAATATTTGATTTGTACATAAGAAGCACTTGTTATTGCTGTTATTTATTATTTAGTGTGCAGGTATCATTAATCAAAAAATCGGACATTTTTAGAGCTTTTTAACGATATAATACACGATATAGTTATTCATAAAAATAACGGAGTTATGGATGCTTTTCTCTCTTATTTTCACTTTTAACGTAGGTAGCCATGAAAAAGATTGTTTTCACTTTGACGTTTCCTCATTTGAGAGTAATTCCATTAGTAGTGCTGAACTGATAGTCGATATTGACAAGTTTTCTTGATAAAATGGAATATCCTAACGAAGAAAAACTGAATACGGTGGAATGTTATATCATATGCCATAAAAATTCATCTCGTGCAGCTGAGGAATACTTTCATAGATATTTTAATCGTCGTCAACCTGATCTATGTACATTTAAGATAATTTTTACTAAACTACCTACGGAACATAATCAAATTATCGAAGCAGCACAAATAAATGTTTTGGCAATGGTAAATCAAAATCGATCTACATCAACTCCTAAGATTGCGGCAGAAGCTGGCACATCTCAGCGAACTGTAGTTAAGGTACTGAAAGCGCAGAAGTTCCACCCGTACAAACTTTCAGTTTCTCAAACTTTGCATGCAGGTGACGAAGATCGACGTATTTTGTTTTGTACATGGTTTAGAGACATGTGCCTTGACAATCCACAGTTTCCATTAAAGGTGTTATGGTCAGATGAAATTAGAACTGCGGTATGTTCAATAGACACAATGAGCATATCTGGGCTGAAGAAACCCTTTCCATGTAGAACAAAGACGACCTCAGATAAAATTTGGTTTTAATGTTTGCTGTGGTATCATAGGGTCTATTATTCTGGGGCCTTTTTTCTATGACGAATCACTTACTGGGGAGCGCTACTTGCATTTCTTGCAATACACTTTTAAAGACATGTTGCGTAATTTTAATTTGAGAACTCGTTTAGAAATTGAGTGGTTCAAACATGATGGAGCACCTGCTCATAACTCGTTATTAGTAGGACAACACTTAGATAATATCTATCCAAACTCTTAGATAGGAAGAACTGGCCCACGTCTATTTATGGGGTGCGCTAAAAACTAAGTAGACAAAAGAAAGTATGAGACAGTTGGTGACCTAAGGGGGCGGTATTACAAGTAATTAAAGAAACTGATAGGCGGTCTGTGAGGAAAGCGGTAATGTCAATCTTAAAAAGATGCAATTTTTGTCTAAATAACAATGGTGGACTTTTCGAACATAAATTGTAACCATTATAATGTACTTTAATTTCTTAAGTTTCTAGTAAGTACCTACTTATTTAGTTTTTTCGTTATATCTAATAAAAAATCATTCAATGTTTTTTGGAATAGTTATTAATAAATCAATCTATTTCATGGCTAACTATGTTAATTTGAAAATAAGAGAGAAAAGCATCCTTAACTCCGTTATTTTTATGAATAACTTTATCAAGTATTATATCGTTGAAAATCTCTAAAAATGTCCCATTTTTGGGGTCTTAGCCAACTATAATTTCCATTCAAAAAGAAAAGTTTACTTTTATGTTTTTTGGGGCAATAACACCACAATAGAAATTAAACGACGTATGTTGCAGGAATACCAAACGTTTCAAAGTCTATTCTGACTTCCTTGTCAATAGCTTTATATTTATTGATGTAGATTGCAAAATGAAAGTTTGTGTCATATCTCGATAACGAGAGCTATCACGCAATCGAGGAAATGACAATCATATTCGGGATACAATTCCCTTCAATTTTGATATTTACACTTTTTTTATAAAATCAAAAACAAAGGAGCTAGAGGGATTTGACTAAATCGACAGAAATTCGTTTTTTCAAAATATCTAGTAAGCCATGACTTTTCACGAAAATCCGAAAGTGTCATTAAATTGGGCCAGTAAAACTGTAAATCTTTCCCAATTTAACCTTGCTCTATCTCCGCTAGTTTCCGAGATCCTGATACTGATCATAAAAAAAACTCACCCTGTATATCTCATTTTAGAAATATCGCATGTTACTTATGTAAACTGATCATTAATATGATCATCAAGGAAATATTATGTTTCAGTTCGTTTATAAGTTATTGGTTTTTCTGATCTTTCACTCCGGTATCTATTCTTATATAGACCAGCTTTTACTATCCAAATCGTTAAACATCGCATAAAGAAATCTGTGACCGAACAAAAAAAAATAATCAAACCTCTTTTTCGAAGTCTGTGAATGAGAACTCGAGTCAGGGGCAATTAACATTTGTCGGTGATAATTTATGGAAACTACATGTAGTAACTCTTAAAAAATCATAACACTATTATGACACAAATTGGAAAATTAGAAATATCAGATACTTTAGTGTTAAGTCGGTATTATTTATTGATAACTAAATTAAATACACCGGGTTTCTGGAAAAGTATAACACAAATTCGGGTCGCCTTTTTTAGTTTTCAGCGGTGCCTACTCAATTTCGTAATACTCAATTCTCCTACCATTTATTTGTTTTTGCGTTAAATAAGATTGTTTATTCGACCTATACATTAAATTAGATCAGCAGATGTGTGTCAGTGCTAAAATGTGTTGGAAACAATGTCTTGTACATGCTGTACCACAGTAACTTTTTTTCTCTCAAAAGAAGTTATTTGCATCACGGGCATCTTAAATTTAACCGAAATAATAATCCAAGTACATAGAAATCCTTCAATTTTTATTAGTGACACCGAGGTCACTATCTCCAGGAATAAATTTTAATTTAGATATTTATGTTGACATGTCAATTTGACCCTTCGTTGATTTTCATGATGTATTGGTGTTTTCCTGTCCAAAGTATCCAAATCGATTAAGTTGTTTTAGAGAAGTCAATAAGTAAACTCAAATATATCTGAATATCGTGATACTTTCAAGTTATCTGAAAGACTGTCAGCTACACATCATGGAAAAATACGCGAGACCAACTAGAGAACTTCACTAATATAATACGTAATTATCCAAATTGCTTAGGCTTTTGTCGAAGATTCTATCAACAAACCTATAAAAATATAACAAAACCTACATGTCGAATATACATAAACACAATGCACTGTTAGTGATTTTTTTTTGTTTTCAATTAATCTAAAAACATATACAGTGAGGACGCGTGGGTTAGAACAAATTCACTTAAAATTCAGGTCCTGTTTTTTTGGAAAAATGCTCGGAACGTCCATTTTTTTTGGACTGCGGTTTTTGTGATATAAACTCATTTATACAGGGTGGGCCAGAAATAAATTTCAAAAATCGACTTCATTGTTTCAAATGGAAACATTTGCTTTTCATTTTATTTTTGAATTCTGCATTGAATTCAAAGAATTTTTCATGTAAAATGTCCTACACCGAAAATTAACAGTTATTAAAAAAATAGAATTATTTCAAAATTGAAGAAAAAACAACATCAACATATCAAATTATGTGTTCAAATTGTTGACCATTAACTTCCTAATACCTAAGACGGTTTTCAAATTCTCGGAACATTCATTTACCGTTTGTGGCAGGATTCGTTGTATTTCGGCCCTAAATCTATTCTTTAATTCCTCGATATTTTCCGGCTTATTAAAGTAGATTTTCGATTTCACGTAACCCCAAAGATAAAAATCTGACGGGCTTAGATCTGGAGACCTAGCTGGCCATTCGATATTACCTCTCCTTTCGATCCATCTATTTGGGAAAATTTTGTCAAGATAATCTCGCACTGTTCAGGAATATTGCGGGGGCGCTCGATCCTGTTAAAACCATACCGAATCTGCGCGTATATTGGGGTTCTCACCATGTGGGTAAAGTTTTGGTTAAATAGGGTATTATGTCATTTTGCAATGGGTCTAAATACTTTTCCGAGTTAAGTGTTCCCTCAATAAAAAAAGAACCCACAATTGAAATACGCACAATTCCGGCCCACACCTTAACTTTCTTGGAATACTGTGTATGCCTTTCCATAATCCAATGTGAGTTTTTTGATGCCCAATATCGAAGATTTTGCCTGTTTACTGAACCATTTAAACAAAATGTTGCCTCGTCGGAAAAAACTATCATACTTGAAAAGTGCGGGTTGGCATTGCATCTATTTATCATTATTTCGCAAAATCTTACTTTCCAGTCCAAATCATCTTCAGTAAGTTTTTTGAACTAAATTAACTCTGTATGGGTGCCATTTATTTTTATGCAAACATTTTTGAATAGAAGATTTACTTATTGACTGTTCTGCGGCTATATGTCTAGTGGATTTGTGAGGACTTTCTTGTAAATCGAGCAAACCATTTAACTGTATATCTTCTGGAAGATGTTTGGTTTTGTAATTGTCTCTTACGTGGCCAAGTTCTATAAACTTTTTTTTTTCAATATTACTAACTACCGATCGTGTAGTAGGCCGCTCCGGGTACTTCATATTAACAATTCGGAAACTTCAGCTTGTGTTGGAGTCCTGTCACCGTATCCAACCATCGTCAAAATTTTTAGTCGCTGCTTTTCAGTTAAACGTGCCAGACTTTGCAACTTTGCAACTGCGCTTGACAACTACTTATTTGAAGTAAAATTATAGTACCGTTTCTATGGAAATAAACAAGTGTTAAAAACTCCAGCATTCAAAAAAGGGTTTCCATTCATGCGACTAAAATACCGCTAACAATCATAAAAACTAGACGTAGATAAATGGGGCAAACTAACAAACACCTTATTTTTACGGTTTTTTTCTTAATGTTCGAAATAAATGTAATTTTTTTAATAACTGCTAATTTTCGATATAGGACATTGTAAATGAAAAATACTTAGAATTCAATGCAGAATTCCAAAAAACCAACACCTGAATTTTAAATGAATTTGTTTCAACCCACGCGTCCTCACTGTATAGTCTCTGTTAACAATGTCAAATAATAATTTAATCGGGTTAGTTTTTACCTCAATTATCCATTTATTATTGGTTATGCTGCCGCATTATTTTACAGCCTGTTTAGATTTCTGTGTCTATAAATCTAGGTCCGTAAATCTACTTGACTTTTTATTCGGAGTAAAATTCAGATTCACATTTTAGCCGATACATTCGCCTATATTTTAGTAAATGTCTAACAAAATCTCTACTATTTCTTCAAATGTAGCTGAGGATAACTCAGTATTTGCTTTGCTGAGGTACCTTATCAAGAAAGATCAAAGAGCATTATCGAAAACAAGAAACCATTACACAAAACCCTTTATTTGAAAAGCTCTATAAATTCTGAGAGTTCTCAAACCCACTACTTTCCAGACATATAGGAATTATGTCCGCTCTTCATACATATATAAATAGCTTATTAAAACACACCTTCATATGCACACATGTACAGCTTTACATAGCGTGGAGGATATTTGAACATTTATAACATGCTTTACCTAAATTACATATACCAACTAGGTGGCCACTGTTCGGATAAAACAAACACAAAGCGCAACCTCAATTCCACTACTTAGACCAAATTAGCTTCCATATGATTGTGTTTTGTATACCCTCTCGAACATCTAGCCTTGGGTCTGATTTCCCTTATGACTTCATAAGTGCACCGAAGGGGATACTTTCTGCTTGAACTCTCATCCCTACTACATCGGCGAATGCTCTGATATATGATAGGTTTTATCATACAAACGCTTGCAAGCCAAGTTTACTGTTTGCTGGTATTTGTTTTGGAAAAAAACACACACAGTTTATCTGTGCTTGAAGAAACAGTTGTGAATTCACAAGTACTTCAAATCCCAAGTGTCTTTAATATCACATTGTTTTCTAAAGGTAGAGTAAGTCAATGTGTAATAATTTTGTTCATATTTTTTTACACAAATAATTAAAAAGTTTGAAAAAAATACATTTGAAATTTTCCTATTGAGCCTTTTTTTTCATATATTACATAATTATTTTCCATTTAATGCTATAATTTGTCTCAAAATTTAATATTGGGGTTTTCTACTAATTTTTCTTATATATTTCAAGTGAGACATAGTACCCCTAATTATTTTCAAAATTTGAGGTAGTATGGTTTCGAAAATAAAGCAGGAAATAAGAATTTTTTATATTTTATTTCTTAATATCTTGTAAACAATTAAATTTAAAAAATATCAAAAATATATATTTGTATTCCTCCATTTGAAATATTGCATGATATTTTTTATTGTTCGTTTAATTCTATAATGTTTCCTCCAAGATTAATATTAGAGGTATCTCCTTATTTTTTCTGTAAAATTCAAGGAAGGCCATATAAGCCTATTTTTTTATATATCGGAAATAAAACGGGAGAATGAGTAATTTTCTTATATTTTTGTTAATATCCTTTAAACAATTTATTTTAAAAGTATGAAGAAAATGCATTTTGTATTCCTCATAATAACCTCTTTATTTTCCGTTTAATTCTATAATTTGACCAAAATTAATATTGGGGATTTCTGCGTATTTTTCTTGTAAATAAAAAAAAGTCTTATAGTTTGGGAAATAAAGGGGAAATTGGTAATTTTTTAAAATATTTTTGTTAATATATTTTAAAATATTCATTTTAAAATAATGAAAAAAGTAAATTTGTATTCGTCATAATGAGCCCTTTGATTTCATATATTACATGATGCGTTGGAAATAATTTTAATTTTGTATTTTCCATTTAATGCTGTAAATTACCTCCGAAAATTAGGGTTTTCTCCTTATTTTCCAGTAAAGTTCAGGTGAGTTCCTATGTTCCTAAATTGTTTTAAATGTTTCCGTCATATAGTTTTGGGGATAAGGGGGGAGGAATGGGTAATTTTTTATATTTTTGTTAATATCTGTAAATAATTTATTTTAAAAATAGGAAAAAATTTGTTTGTATTTGTCATAATGAGGCCTTTGATTTGATGTAATGCGTTAAAAATAATTTTAATTTTATATTTTTCATTTAATTCTGTAATTTGTCCCGTAAAATTAAAACTAGTGGTTTCTGTTTATTTTGCCGATAAAATTCAGGTGAGGCTCTATATCTTTATTTTTTTTTCAAAATTTTACGGCTTAGAGTTTGGGAGATAATGGGGGAATGGGTAAAATTTTGTGTATTTATGTTAATATCTTTTAAATAATTTATTTTAAAAATTAGAAAAAACATATTTGGTTTTGCCATAATGCGCCCTTTCATTCGATATATTACATAATGGGTTAGAAAACAATTTAATTTTGTATTTTCCATTTAATTCTGTAATGGGCCCCCTAAAATTAATAGTAGAGGTTTCTTCTTATTTTCCGCTAAAATTGAGATGAAGCCCTATATCTCTATTTTTTTTCAAAATTTTATGTCTCATAGTTTCGGAGATAAGGTATTGGGAATGGGTAAATTTTTTTATATATTTGTTAATATCTTTTAATTAATATATTTAAAAAAAATTAAAATATTATATTTGTTTTCACCATATTGAGTCTTTCTATTTGATATATTACATGAAGCATTAGAAATAATTTTATATTTTCCATTTAATTCTGTAATTTGCCCCCGAAAATTAATAGTAGAAGTTTCTCCTTATTTTTGCGGTAACATGCAGGTGAACCCCTATATCTATAATTTTTTCCAAAATTTTACGTTTTATAGTTTCGAAGATAAGGAGGGAACGGTAGATTTTTTTAGTTTTTCCCCCCAGAAGTATCCCAAATATCAAACCTTCTACATTTACGATATGTAGTCCTGATCGAGTCACCAAACTATATACTCATACCTAATTTCAACCTTTTCTGTCCAGTAGTTTAGGAGAAAATTACTGTGATGTGAAAGAGGAAAAAATCCGGAGTGATATTATAAGGGTGTTCGTATATTATATATACGGAACACTAAAAATAATAGTAAATGTTTACAAATAAAAAATACTAGAACCGTTGTTTATTTCAGCCTTGATTGGTTTGATATAGAAGAGCATTCTGATGGTGAGGGGTCCAAATGTGTGCACTGCAGAAATATCTAAAATTCCTATGTATCATAATTTTCGTGTTAATATATTATTCGTATCTTTTACATCTTAATGTATTCAGTGCGTCCTCAAACTAACGCATATATTGTTAACAGTTAAATGAAAAATTATGAGAAAAATTCCCAGAAAATATATATTTTTGTATTCTGTTATAATGTTATTTATAGAATTTGCTATTCTTTCAAGTATATCATTTGCTGTGCTAATGACGAAAATGTTCCTTGAGTTCAAATTCGTACCAAGTGGGAGAAAAAACAAAAAACTATTTTTATTAAATTAGTACAAAAATTAATTAAATAAAAAACTCAATGTAATTTAGTACTTAATAATAATTATTTTTAATTTGTTTGCTTGTAATATTTTCAAAAGTGTCCTTTACACAAGATTTGTCAAGATGAGGTATTCCAGGAAATGCTCTTATAGCCCCAACCAAATTCATAATATGTGTTAGGTATAATTGAGCAAAATTACAAGAAATTAGGACACGGAAAGTATACTTCTTGTTCTTCCTTTCATCCCCTTTCGATCCCATATACATCACGTATGTTTGGGTCAATTTCTCGCTTCTTCATGTAATAGAAGTAATAGTGTTGATCTCCGCTATTCCTAATATCGTCAATGCATCTGGCCCTCCACAACAATATCTAATGTTACAGGGCAAAGGGTGTTGTTTTCCTCACTTTCCCTATAGATAAAAAGTCTTAGGATAGAATAACGTCTCTCTTAGAATATGACCCATATAAATCACAAAAAACAGTTATTAATGGACTACACTTCAATTAATATTCACTGATTGCTCAAATACGGCTGAATCAATTTGAATAGTTTTAATTGCTGTCTGTCAAGTATATTCCTACTTGATTCCATATATTTTTCAATAAAGTTTTTCAGAAAATCGAAAGTATATGTAGCAAAAGACTGTAAACGTGAAGTAAATGTCAGTTATATTTTCTGCAAAAATTTCCAATATTACATATCAAGACATGTCATAAAAGCATATTGATCTTCCGAGTGTTCATCGTGATTCATTTGTAATCAGTTCTTTTTGAGACGAAGTTATTTTACGGATTCTAAGGTAGAATCAAATGGCAGAATATATTTTTTTACTTTATCGACCCGAAAAATTATTATGCCCCCTCCAGTTGAGATTCTAGCAGCAAGCATTGTTCGCGGTTGAAATATGACGCACAAAGTAGAATTACGATTACATAGGTGGGGCTTTAAAGAGAAAATTCATTTTAGGTGATCCATAAGCAGTTGCATATACAGGATTTGAAATATAAAAGGGAGTAGAACTATAGTTATACACAGTGGTTCAAAAAAAATATTGTAATGGGTAAAAGAATGGATCTCACAACGTTTCAATAGCTGCGAAACGTTTTGAGATCAACCACTTCAAGGCGATGGAAGTCCAAGGAAACTTCGAGGAACGAGTTACATTGTCTACCAACTTCGGACTAACTGTAGTTATACAAAATAGATCAAACATATTATAAACAGTTATAAAAGCGTAAAAATTAGGATATTATATTATAAGTATAAAAACAGTTTTACAGGTGGCCTCATCAAAAAATGTTAGAAGCAGTTCCATATATATATATATATATATATATATATATATATATATATATATATATATAGAGAGAGAGCACTACTGAGCATGTTTGTTGCTTAATGGTTGTTTTCGATTCAACATCTCCCGTTTTTACTTTCTATCTTATAGAATATACCAATATCAAGGAGTTGCATATATTGCGTTATTAGCGCCTATCCCCACGTGCAACAAATTATACCATAAACAGAGACGTACGGTTAGAATAAGATATTTTGCGGAAAACAGGAGAGTATCTTACAAGGTGTTTGTTACGAAGGTCGAATTAGGCAAATCCATGTTTATTTTTTAACACCCCGTATAATTTGCGTTTCGACGATAAATAATGACACTGCCATAATTTCAATACAAAAAACGTATACTTGTTGAATCTCCATATTTTAAGGCGTTTAGTCATTTAAATAAAACATTAACGGTTTCAAAAATATTCACTTTAATTATGACAACAAAAAAAACAAATAAATTCACTTTATCAAATGTTCAAATTGGCCACCATTAGCATGCATGCATTTTATTACACTTTTTATGAAATGTCGTCTTATCTTGAAAAGGTTGCAATGATATTTTTAAGAATATTGGCGGCTTTCTGAACTATCCCTAAAAGCTCGTTTCGGGTACTAATTTCATTGCTGAACACCAAAGATTTAATGTATGCATGAAAGTCCATAGGATTAAGTTACAGAGCAAGAGGCGGTCAAGGGAATTCATTGCCAGGTCCAATCCAAGGATGCGGAAAGTAGTCATTTAAAAATTGCTGGACTATAAAGCCTTCACCATACAGAATGCGATATAACGCGACGCTCAGGGAAAGCGCGTTCTCCCCGGCGTTCAGCGATATGGCTACAACACACACACACACACACACAATACTGCGTGTGTGTTTTTATTAAAAGTACATATCTGAATAGGAAGCAATGAGTAGTTCGGATGAGAAGGAATCTGTGCTCTTTCTAGCTATGAGTTTTGAAAGAAAAAGACTGTGTTGGGTGAACACTATTAACAAAAACATGCATGAACTTAGTGAATATCACCGTCTGTGTCAGGAGCTGCGCTCACATGAATATCGTCTTTTTGCATATTTCCGCATATCACGACAAAGTTTCGAGGACCTACATGATCTACTGCAGCCAAATATTAGAAAGATCACCACGAACTGGAGGAAACCTGTTGAAACTAGAGAAAGACTATATATATATATATATATATATATATATATATATATATATATATTTGTTTTTAAGTTTTCGCGGGCACTAAATGTTTTAGGTGGTTTCCGGGAATTCATCCGCGTAGTTGATAACTGATCCCTGCCGGGATCGATGGTAAAATGACGACGTTTTGGCAGTCACATCTGCCCTCTTCAGGTCGGTTCGCATAATTCTCGTAGCCTTCTGCTTTCGCTTCTAGTTACTCGAATATTCGATCAGTTATCAACTACGCGGATGAATTCCTGGAAACCACCTAAAACATATATATATATATATATATGTTATATGAGATGTGCACTAACTTACAATTTACACGTTAAAGTTACCATAGGTGCTTGAACCGTAATTGACTTCACACAAGTATCATATTACAACTTCCTAGAATTCTTAGAAATCGCGTAGACGCTTTGTTCACATGAAAACTGATGACATAGCGTTAGCATTTTTACGTTATAAATGTAACCGAAAACAATTCTCAGTGTTCATTATCTTCATTTAACTTCATACCTATAATATTGTCTTTGTAACTTAAACATATGAATTTTTTGTAATAAATATATTTTTTTAAAAAAAGTGAATTTAGTGAAACCAAATCTAAAATTGGCGCAGTCAGTAGGATTTTCCAGACGTAATTAGAACAAGAAACATTCTAACTAATTACGGTGGTTTCCTAACCTTCGCGGATACAAAGAACCTACTTGGACACCAACTACCGAGCTCAACAAGGGAACAAGCAGCGGTTAACCAGTGTTCAGTGACGGATAGAACAAGTCCTATGATAGGAATAATCACGTAAGCGTTTAAAAAGTTATAATATTTAATAATTGTTGAACAACCAGTTCTATCATTTTTCCTATTTTAAATGAACTATCCTAAATATTTACCCAAGAACGAATTTTGAAATTTTATTTTGATAGTTTAAGATATTCTAAATGTTTATTTATGTTTATACCTTTATTTAACTTATACTTATTTTAGAACCAGTAACAAAAATTTATTTCTCATATTTTTCTTCATTTTAATTACAATCGCAATTATTTACTTCGCTTTTCCCAAGCTTTGTATTTTCCTAATATTGCACAATCTTGAGTAAAATTACAAAATGCCAGAAACTAGAGCTGTAGCACAAAATGTAGAGCCCTACAAGCTCTCAGAAATTTTCGCCATTATTCCCGAATACGATGGGAACCCAATATTTTTAAACACATTTATCTGTTCTTGCAATACCGCATATAATATGGCATCTGATAATCAACAAGTTCTGTTAATTCTCCACATTAAGAATAAGCTTCGTGGACGAGCGGCTGAACTAGTTAATTCACGTGACCCCAGCCATTTAGCAGATATTCAAAGTCTATTTGAAAACCATTTTGGAGATCCAAGGGATCTCTCCGCCCTTATTCAAGACCTACAAAGAATGAGGCAATTACCCAACGAATCTCCATTGACATTTTCAGCTAGGCTTCAAACACATCAAGCAAAAATGTTATCAGCTGTCAATAAACAAAATTTAACTGTAAAGGAGAAACAGGCCCAGATTGACTTAATTGAGTCAATGGCTCTAACTAGCCTACTTACGGGTCTAGAGCCGAAAATTGGCCAAATTGTGCGAGCCAGTAATCCCAGAGATATTCTGACCGCTATTTCCCGTATTAAAAGAGAATTACAGTTGTTTAATCTAGAAACTCAAAAATTCTCAGTCAACCGAAATGCACCCCAACCGCCTCGTAAACCGAATAATGGTTCACCCCCAAAACAATGTTCGTTTTGCAAAAAGATCGGACATTTCAGCAGCGACTGTCTCATCAGAATGAGACAATCCCAGACTAACTAAAATTCTCACCCAAATTACTCGGGCCATCGCCCATATTATGCGAATCAGTCTGCTAATCAACCTACGAATTTTAATAATAGGCCTCAGTTTTCTCACCAACAACAACAACCCTCAACAAGTAGACCAACCCCAACTTCTAGTAGTTTCAGGCCAAATCCTAGTTTTTTCAAACAACAACAGAAAACTCATCACTTAAACAACGAACAATTCGATCCGTATGAATATAACTATGATTTTTCTTACAATGAGCAACAGAACTTTCAAATACCAACTGAATACAAAACCGTATCAGACTATTATTACCCTGATACACAAAAACAGGACAAATTCGAATATCATTCCAACGAAAATGTTTGTAATGATAATTATAACCAACAATATGATGAATATTACGATAGCGAACAGTTTTCTTTCCGACAAAATTTTTAGACTACCCCGGTAGAAACAAAACCTCCCGATCACGAGATCTCCGATCTTCAAACACAAATTCAAACGATGAACTTGGACGATTTCAATCCAAACCTAAACTTTCCCGAACAGAATTTTCTGTAAGGCCACTTCTTTCGGTCAATTAGAAAAAACTTTACTACATCACCGACTCTTCCAATACATACAAACTCCTTATTGACACCGGAGCAGGACTGTCAATATTTAAACTTGCCAACGATTTAAACAACATTTCCCGAAAACGTAGTCATCCAAGGAATCACTGATCAGAAAATCTTAATAAACGAATCCACCCTTGTACCTTTCAACGTCGCCGACCCACACAAGGTATATATTTGCAACATCGACATTGAATTCGACGGATTACTGGGTTCAGATTTCCTTGAACATTATAACTGCGTTATAGACTTTAACAGCAAACAACTTGTGACTAATTTTAAAACCTTACCTCTCTACAAAGTTACGGATGATACTGTCATGCGTACTCAGAACCCTTCAACTTTCAATTACTGCATCCCTGTTAATACAATCTCTATAGAACCCCGAACAGAACAAATATGTAAATTAAAATGTAACCTCACTAATACGGAGGCTTTCCTATCATCTGCTCAAATAGAAAAAGGTTATCTTCCCCGTGCCCTTGTTAAAATTAATGAAAAAGGCGAATTTCTTACTTCAGTTTTAAATGCAAATGCTATCCCCAAAACTGTTAATTTCGACAATTTGGAACTCGAACCGATAACCAATTTTTCCGTAAACATTCTTTCCGAAAATTACTCACAAAACTTAACCCAGCCTGTTAGACAAACTACAATTATGGAACAACTTCGTTTAGAACATCTGAACGATGAGGAAGCCGAACTTATTTCTCAACTTTGCCTCGAATATTCCGACATATTCTATTTAGAAGGTGACCAACTGACCTTCACAAACGAAATTAAACATTCAATAGACACTAATAACGCGAAACCCTCTTTCACAAAGTCATATCGGTACCCACAAATACACAAACAACAGGTAAAAAGTCAGATATCGAAAATGCTTGACCAAGGCATTATACGTCCGTCTAATTCGCCATGGTCATCCCCAGTTTGGGTAGTTCCCAAAAAACTAGACGCATCTGGTACCCAAAAATGGCGTGTCGTCGTCGATTATCGTAAACTAAATGAACTTACTGTTGACGACAAATACCCCCTACCGAACATTTCGGATTTACTTGACCAACTTGGCAAATGCCAATACTTCACCACTCTCGACTTAGCTTCAGGGTTTCACCAAATCGAAATCGATATAAAAGACATCCAAAAAATAGCCTTCACAGTTGATAATGGTCATTTTGAATTCGTTAGAATGCCCTTCGGTCTTAAAAACGCTCCATCCGCCTTCCAAAGGGTAATGGATAATATTCTTTTAGGTGTTCAAAACGAGAGATGTTTAGTCTATATGGACGACATAATCGTTTATTCTCCGACTATACATGAGCACATAGACCGACTTTCTGAAGTTTTCAAACGATTGCGAAAAGCTAATCTAAAGATCCAACCCGACAAATGCGAGTTTCTTCGCAAAGAGGTCGCGTATCTTGGCCACCTTATAACTCCCGAAGGCGTGAAGCCTAACCCCTCAAAGGTAGATTGTATCTTAAATTTTCCGCAACCAAAAAACCCAAAAGATATCAAGTCCTTCTTAGGGTTAGCTGGTAATTACAGGCCATTCATCCCAATTTCGCCAAGATTTCGAAACCTTTGACAAAATTACTTCAAAAAGACGTACCTTTCCAGTTCGATTCAGAATGCGTCAAATCTTTTGACGAATTAAAAAGAGCCCTTACTTCTACCCCCATACTCATATATCCTAATTTTGAAGAGCCATTTATTCTTACAACCGACGCCAGTTCATTTGCTATCGGCGCAGTGCTCTCTCAAGGCCCCGTAGGTAAAGATTTACCCATAGCCTATGCCTCCAGAACTCTCTGCAATGCTGAAACTAAGTATTCAACCATAGAACGAGAACTCCTTGCAATAGTGTGGGCGGTTAAACACTTTCGTCCGATAATTTTTGGCCGTAAGTTTTTACTTCTGACCGATAACCGCCCGTTAACGTGGCTGTTTTCTATAAAGGATCCTGGAAGTAGACTTGCAAGATGGCGCCTTAAGCTCGAGGAGTACGACTATGAAATAATTTACAAACCCGGCAAAGTAAATAAAAATGCCGACGCTCTCTCTCGCATTAAAGTTAACAACTTTAATGAATACATATCATTTCAAGCAAACAATTACCTAACACCATTTACAGTACTCCCAACAAACGAAACTGACGATGACTCACAAGAACCCCAGACAAGAAGTCCCATTAATCTCCAACAAATCTCTGAAGAATTTAGAACTTTTGTCGAGCGATATCAAACCGTCTCGCTCATAGATTACGACAAAATTCAACTTTCTAATTGCCAACTCTAAGACCGAGAAAACAAAAACATCTTAGTATTTCCCCAAGGCTCTCTCATGAAAGATTTTCACCATGACATCATCGAAGACATTTTCGAGGAAAATGCTGATTTCCGTACCCCTAGAGTAAATGTCTTTGCTAGCAAAAGTGTCAGAAAAAGACGTTATTACATCGTCCCTCTCCCTTCTGACCCAGAAGTAGTCAACGAAATTCTTTTCGCATCTTTGTATAATAGTAGAGATGTGTTCACTGAAAACCAAGTATTCTGTGTTGAGAATAACATTGAACTGCCCATTTTGGAAATGTTTTCGTTTATCTTTTCCGAAATCGATATCAAATGGAAAGTTTGCCAAAATATTGTCCAAACGGTTGAGAAAGACCAAATACCTATCATTCTCGACCAATTCCATAACGGCAAAGATAATATACACCGAGGTATCAATGAAACTATCCGCAGAATAAAAGAAAAATACAATTGGCAAGGACTGACTAAGGACGTTGACAATTTTATCAAAAACTGTCAAACTTGCCAGAGAGCAAAAGTTTACCGGAAAAATCTCGACAGCCCACTTGTCATTACTGAAACCCCACGGACACCCTTTGAACGTGTCAACATCGATATCCTAGAAGTCCCAACAAAAAAATACGCATTGACTATCAGGGACGAACTAACAAAATTCTCTCAGGCCTACCCCATAACTGATAAATCCGCAAAAACCGTTGTTAGTACGTTACTACTATATTTCCAACACTTCGGTACCCCATTACGGATACACTGTGATTATGGCAGGGAATTCGACAACGCTCTGATGAGAGATTTGTGTAAGCTATTTGATATCAAACTGTCCTATTCTAGTGTGGGACATCCTCAGTCGAATGGTTCATTAGAACGATTCCACTCGACCTTACTAGACATGATTAGAATCCACAAATTAGAAAATCTCGACGAACACCCCTTCAACATCCTTCCTTATGCAATCATCGCATACAACAACTCCGCAAACAAAACTCACGGATTCACTCCTTACGAACTTGTTTACGGACATACTTCGAGTAGGACTCCCGAAACTCTATACAACCATCAATCATTGATAACTAAATACATCCGAGATCTCAACAACCGTATCACACACTATTATAAAATCGCTCGTGAAAGAACAGAAGTTCAAAAGCACAAAGCGAAAGCCCGATTCGATAAACATGTTTCCGAAAATCTCCCGAATTATCAAATAGGCGGTAAAGTCTATATCACGGAATCCCAAATCAAGGACAAACTCCAAAATAAATTCAATGGTCCTTTCGAAATCCTGGAGATTCACAAAAATTCCGCGACATTACTAAATCCAAAAACCAAACAAAAAACTAAAGTAAATTTCGACAAGATTAAACCGTTCTCAGAAAGTTAATTTCTGTTTCAGGTTGTGCCTGCTGTTCGGATCAGCAGTAACCCAATATCAAGTCGAACCTATAAATAACACATTAGGGATATACTACCACAACGAAGCCCAAATAACCGTTTCTAACAATAAATGGACACTTTTGGTCCACAAAAATATTTCGGCCCTCGAACACGTTTTCACGACAAATAATAGACTTTTACAAACACTTATCGAAACTGTTAACTCTAAATCTTTCGCAATGAATTACTTCCGCTCAGATGTACAAACTCATATAAATCTTCTAAACCAAATATCCACCACAATTAAGGACAAATTTATCGAAATAAATATGGACACCAAAAGACCAAAACGCGGCATACTTGATATCGCAGGTACTCTTTTCAAAGCAATTACCGGAAACTTAGACGCGGATGACGGAAAATATTTTACTGATAGTATAAATAGACTCAATCAAGGTCAATTACCAATAGAAAATTTACTCAAAAACCAAATTAGTGTAACTACCTCTGTCATTAAAAACTTCAACGAGACCGTCCAAAAACTCCAAATTGACGACTCTTTAACAGCAATATGAAAAAACTAGAAACCACAATCGGAAAAATTAACGATAAAGTCGGCTACATCGAAACGAAACTTATGTTGCTCGAATTATGCGAGAAACTAATGGAGAATTACCTTTACTTGGAAGATAGCCTAAATGATGTGCTAAATTCAATTACTTTCGCGCGTCTTAAAATCATACATACATCTATCTTAACGCCCGAACATCTCATTACGGCATTGCAAGAAATATCACAAAACTTAATAAAAAACAAACTTCCACTACCAATAAAATACTCAAGCATTGGGCAATACTTGGAAATTATCGAGTTAGAAGCTTTCCAAAGAAACTCTGATCTTATTTTTGTATTATGAATTCCATTAGTAGAACAACAACCATACACCCTTTTCCGGTTATACCCTATCCCAATTTACGATGACAGAACTGGGTTACATCACCTTTTGTCTTTTACTCAAAAGTACCTCGCGAAAAATGAAGACTCTTTAATGTTTATTTCAATCAAGGACTTGAGCGCCTGTAAACCGCTTGCTATCGGAAGAAAATTGTGTCCCGACCTATACGCCTATCCTATAGACTCTAACGCACCGTGCGAAGTGCAACTTCTGAAAAGTATTCAAAATGTGCCGGACAATTGCAGGAATGCAGTAATTTTTAGTCAGGGTTACAGTGTCCAAAAACTTGAACAAAATATGTGGCTTGTCGTGACCTCCGAACCTTTACGTGTTGTGGTGAGTTGCAATCAAAAGAACTCAACAACTTTAACTCTAGTGCGCAACTCCATTCTAAAACTTCAATCGGAGTGTAGTGCCTTTGTAGGTGTTACTAAGGACCAGGCTGAGTCGGGCAAAGAAACAGCCCTTTCCGAAGTCTATCACACAGTTACAGTACCTTACAACTGTTGCGATACAGTTCCAGAGAAGGTACAAATTCCCGAGCTGAAATCCTTCGACATAAGCAGCATCAACGTGGAGGAACTGGACGTTGCGAATCATAATTTAGAAGAGTACTCCAGAGACCTAGATGGTCTTATAAATCAGCCTTTCCTAACCAAGAACATCTCTTGGTTTACTGATCATGATCATTTCAGCGATCATGATTTTCAACATCATCAAAAAGGAAATTGAAGAGCGCCCAAAAGCCCAAGAAAATACCGACCAACCGACGACGCCTTCATCGTCTCTAAGAATGCTGCCTAAACTAAGGCCAGTATTAAAACCAAACCCGATCACAGAGACAACTGTATAAACATTTCATTTATAACAATGTATTTTTTTGTATGTTTACCCATATTTTATGTATTACCCTTTTATTTTATTTACTAACCATTTATCGTTGGTATATTATATAAGTTTGATTTTTGACTTATTATTGACACTAACATATTTTATACTAACAATTTTAATTTCATTTTCGAATTACCTTTGTAATGTTAATACTACCATTTGATATTCCTAGCGATATTTTGTTATTTACAGATGTTTTATTTTTAATAAAAAAGTTGATGTAAAGCATCAACTTTTCATGTATAAGGGGAGTTGTTATATGAGAAATGCACTAACTTACAATTTACACGTTAAAGTTACCATAGGTACTTGAACCGTAATTGACTTCACACAAGTATCATATTACAACTTCCTAGAATTCTTAGAAATCACGTAGACGCTTTGTTCACATGAAAACTGATGACATAGCGTCAGCATTTTTACGTTATAAATGTAACCGAAAACAATTCTCAGTGTTCATTATCTTCATTTAACTTCATACCTAATTGTAACTTAAACATATGAATTTTTTGTAATAAATATAATTTTTTTTAAAAAGTGAATTTAGTGAAACCAAATCTAATATATATATATATATATATATATATATATATATATATATTCAGTTGCGTTATCCTCAAACAATAGAAGTTCATGAAATTACTTATTATAAGTGTATTACGGCTTTTTGTTATGAACCCCTTAAATGGGGTTTATAACCAAATACTTGAAGTATTATGTCCGTGTTAATAATAATAAAATTGAAATTGAACGAGAAAAGGTGAGACTTGGCTTTGTTCCAAATATCTTGCAGTCAAATCATTACTTGATGTTCTATGCTATAGGATTAAACAGGACATCAGTTGGTTACTTCCTCAATTTTCATTATTATATTGTTTTATTCTATACAAAATGCTTATTGTTACGAAATTTACAAAAATCCGACCCTGTTTCATTTCAGTACGACAACAAACGCTTTGAGATAAAAAATGGTTCTCGAAAAGACTCGGCACCTGTAGGAGTGATGATAATTTTTACGAGAATTTTCTATGCTGGACTTATAAAGGAAGCAAGCCACGATGGAGAGTTCTGTGATACCGCGACGACTAGTGTATATGGGAATGTATTGTGATATTTGAGTTAGCTGTTTTAATGTAAATAAAGTTCTAGAAAGGTGAAAGTGAATATTAGTTTTATAATTTTAAATTGAACCCACGGACTATATTGCAATTTGGTTTCAGAAGTGGGATTAAGTGCAGTTAAAATCGTAATATGATTTATGGAAACCCGAAGAATGGAAAAAAATGGACGAAACTACCAAAAAAATAGCAGGTTACAGAGGCACTAGACGAAAAAATAGTCCAGATTCTAGAAAAAACGTGACAAGATGGAAAAACAACATCAAGAAGAAATTCAGCAAAGGTTGGTAAAATCTTTTGATGAAAAACGTAAAATAGGATTAGAAAATCTTGTCACTACAATGAAAACCGAACAACAAAATCTTGTTTCCACGATGAAAAATGAACAACATAATTTAATTGAAGGATTATTCTCGAAATTTGTAGAAAAACAAGATCAACTTGAATTAAAACGACAAAATGATTTTAAACTATTTGAAGAGAAACAAGATCAAACCGAATTAAAACGACATGAAACTGAAGAGAAAAGGCAACTCCAATTTGAAAACTTAATGCAAATAGTATCGCAAGTTAATGAAACAGTTAATGAAAGAATGCAAATCGTTGAGTCAGACATAAAAGAGCTAAATGATGACATTAAGACCATAAAAAATACCATGGATACTCTTGAAATAAAAGTAGATGACCTCGATTCCATCCAAAGCAAGGTAAATTTTGAAATCAGTTCCATGAAAAACACAGTACAAAGTGAAGTACAAGATAAAATCAGTGCCATCCAAAACAAAGTGGAAACCGAAATTAAAAATTGCAACAAGATTTGCAGAGAGTGAAATACCAGCACACCGTGAGTACCCAAGTTTCCGTTAGCAACCCACCCACATTTGATGGCAGCTCATCTTGGCCCATGTATAAACGGCAATTTGAAGCCGTGGCTACAGCTAATGGATGGGATAATCAAGAAAAATCCAAGTCTCTGGTAATTTCGTTAAGAGGTCCGGCCCTAGAACTCCTCTAAAGCATTCCAGTCGATGAACAAGGCAATTTCGACAAGATTATCGCCATCCTGGACCAACGTTACGACAATCAATCCTTGAGCCAAGTCCAACTGAGTGGAAAAACGCAAAAATCCGGTGAAAGCCCCCAAGAATTCGAAGCAGAGATTAGACGGCTAGTCCACTTGTCCTACCCAGACCTGCCAGAGGAAACAAAAGACCAGTTGGCCACACAGAGTTTCATAAACGGCATCAGAGATGTGGAAGTACAAAGAAATTTAAGACTGAGTGGCGTCAAGAAGAGTAATGAAGCTCTACTTCGGGCTTTGGAAGTAGAGGCCGTCATGAACATGTCCAAGCAGTTTCCTTCAACAAGGAAGAGTCAGAGTCACCATTTCAAGCGCTGCTTGCTGGCCTGAACAAAATATTAAAACGGTCACAAAGAACTGGCACCAGAGGGGCATGTTACCGCTGCGGACGGACAGGACACTTCCAACGTGATTGTCAAGTGAGGCCACCTGAACGATCACCGGCCAGGGGTAACCAACAGAACAGCCACATGTCCAGGGACCGTCAGCCAGTCTGCATAGGGGGGCGAATGCTGACTGTCCCTCCACCGGCCCCCAAAACGTTATCCATCAGGGGAATTTGCCGAGATAGCGGCAACCCAGGCACCATCAGTGGGCGAGCAGTTACCATCACCATCGACACGGGCGCCGCTGTGTCCTTTGCCAAGTCCAGGGTTTTGAGAGCATCAGACATTCGGCCAGTTACCAATAACATCCAGCTCAGAACAGTCACCGGCAAGACCATGTCAATACAGGGTGAGGCAGATGTCGTGCTACAGATAGGGGACAACATGATCCGGCATAGGGTCTTGGTAGCGAATATTGAGAACGATTTTATACTGGGAATGAACCTAATTAGCAAGCATGGATTTATGTTCGACCCGAGATATGATGTTCTTGGGTTCCTAAATGAGGAATTTGTATTGACACGGCCCGTCAACAGTTCACTCACCTCCATAAAAATTGTGGCAAAGTCTTCAGCTAGAATTTCCGGTCGAACGGAACAGATTATTCATGGGGAGCTAGATAGCAATCCTGGGAGCTGCGTTGGAATGGTGGAGCCCGTACACTCAGCTCATGACTACTTAGTTGAACGGGCTATAGTTAAAACCGGACGAGATATACCAATCAGAGTCCTGAATTTGTCCAACAACGACATCAGAATTGCCAATGGTTAAGAGATAGCTTGTTTCGAGCCAGTAGAGACCATCATCAATTACGAAGAAGAGTACCAGACATCGGTGAAGGAGACAGGACCCAGTAAAGAGTTCCCACAACAGTTTGCTGACCATTTGACACAACTGACACCAGAGAACCAGAAGAAAGCCAAGCAATTTATCACAAAACACTGGCAAATTTTTAGCAATCAAGATGGAACCACCGGTCGCACCAACATCATTCAGCATCGAATCGTTACCGGAAAGGCTCAACCCATCAGAATACCACCTAGACGACTACCATTGGGGCAACAACAGGCAGTCGGGGAAAACATCGAGTCCATGTTACAAAATCGAGTTATTGAGCCATCCATCAGCCCATGGTCTACTCCCATCGTGCTAGTTAAAAAGAAGGATGGAACCACCCGATTTTGCGTGGATTACAGAAAGCTGAATGATGTCACGAAGAAAGACAGCTATCCACTACCCCGAATCGATGACACTTTGACCACACTAGCAGGCTCCCGTTGGTTCTCCACAATAGACCTGAAAAGTGGATATTGGCAGGTTGGTCTGCACGCAAACGACAGAGAGAAGACAGCGTTCTCCACCAGTAAAGGGCTGTTTAAATTCACGGTCATGCCCTTTGCGTTATGTAATGCACCCGCTACATTTGAGAGGCTAATGGAGTATGTACTGAGCGGGTTAACATGGAGGACGTGCTTAGTATACCTCGACGACATTCTAGTCATGGGTCAGACATTCGACGACCATCTGAAGAACCTGGGCGAAGTATTCTCCAGAATTAATAACGCCAACCTGAGACTCAATCCGAAGAAGTGTTTATTTTTCCAAAAAGAAGTAGAGTTTTTGGGCCACGTAGTGTCCGAGTCAGGAATCCGCACCAACGAAGACAAGATAGAAGCCATCCGTGATTGGCCAGTCCCAAGAGACAAGCATGAACTCCGAAGCTTCTTGGGCCTCTGTTCATACTACCGGCGTTTTGTTGAGGGATTTGCCACCACCACCGCCCCTCTACATCGGCAGACCACTGAGAAAGAGACCTTCCGTTGGAATTAGGATTGCGAAACATCATTCAGACGACTGAACGCAGCATGATGTTCCAGCCTAATTCTAGCCTTTCCTACACAGTCCGGCAAGTTCATTTTAGACACCGACGCCAGCAACACAGGTTTGGGGACCATCCTATCACAGGTGCAAGATGGTGAAGAGAGGGTTATCGAGTATTACACCCGTGGATTCTCGAAACCGGAAAGAAATTATTGCGTCCCCAGAAAAGAACTTCTTGCAATAATAAGGGCTGTAGACCATTTCCACAAATACCTCTATGGTCGTCATTTCTTAATCCGAACAGATCATGCCGCACTCAAATGGCTGCTGGACATAAAGACACCGGAAGTTAAACTGGCCAGATGGATGGAGAAATTACAGCAATACGACTTCAAGGTGGAACACCGTGCCGGCCGTTTGCACAATAATGCCGATGCCCTATCCAGAAGACCTTGTAGAGCGGAATGCGGACATTGTCTGAGGACGGAACAGCGAAAGGGTGTCCCCATCAGGCAGATCCGAGTGCAGGCCAATGAAGACTGGACAACGGAACAGTACATCCAGGACCAAATGGCTGAACCAATCTTGTCACTCAAAACGAGAGGAGCACCCAGGCCACGATGGGACGAGGTAGCTAGATACTCCGGCGTGCTGAAGTCGTTATGGGCTCAATGGGACTCTCTAAGAGTAGACAATGGAATGCTCAAGCGAGTTTGGGAAAGCGCTGATGGACGAGAAACCAAGTCCCAACTGGTAGTTCCGAAGAAAAAGGTACCAGCCATCCTGACCGAAGTACATGATGGAATTACCGGAGGCCACCTAGACAAAGTTCGCCAGCGGTACTACTGGGTGAATTACTTCGAATACGTCAGAGCTTGGTGCCGCAAATGTGCCACCTGTGCGGCCAGTAAGGGCCCGAAAACCCGGACCAAGGGCAGAATGCAGCAGTACAATGTGGGCATCCCATTTGAGAGAATCGCCATCGATGTCGCCGGTCCGTTTCCCGAGTCTGAGAGGGGGAACAAATACATTCTGGTCGCAATGGATTACTTCAGCAAATGGCCTGAGGCATATGCGATACCCAACCAAGAGGCAACCACGGTAGCGACGGTGCTAGTAGAACAACTATTCAGCAGGTTTGGCGTCCCGATGAAATTACATTCAGACCAGGGGCGTAACTTCGAATCGAATGTATTCCAGAAGGTCTGCACGATGTTGGGGATCAGGAAAACGAGAACAACACCATTACACCCACAGTCAGACGAAATGGTGGAAAGATTCAACCGGACCTTGGAACAACACCTATCCAAGGTCGTCAGCAATAACCAGCGCGATTGGGATGAGCATATTCCCCTATTCCTGTTGGCATATCGCTCTGCCGTTCATAATAGTACAGGCCTGACCCCAGCCAGGGTCCTATTCGGAAAGAAGCTGCGATTACCCTGCGATTTGGCATTTGGCTCCCCCGAAGAACCTTCCCAACGACAATCGACGATTATGCCGACCAGCTCCGACATAACATGCTGGCAATACACGAATTAGCCCGAACGCAGATGTTGGCCACCAGTGACCGGATGAAGACGCGATACGACCTCAAGGCCAATTTAGTCAGTTTCCAGGAGAGGGACAATGTCTGGCAGTACAACCCCCAACGGAGCAAGGGTAAATCCCCAAAGCTTACACCCGCCTGGGATGGTCCATACGAAGTGGTCAAGAGGCATAATGATGTCGTCTACCGGATCCGTCGAACCCCCAAGGCTAAATTGAAGGTGGTTCATTTAGATCGACTCGCTCCCTACCATAGAGGGGATGTTTCTGATCGGGACGATCAGAATTAAAGGGGGAAAGGGGAAATGGGGAAATTTACCCAAAGCCGACCTTGTTTCATTTCAGTACGACAACAAACGCTTTGAGATGAAAAATGGTTCTCGAAAAGACTCGGCACCTGTAGGAGTGATGATGATTTTTACGAGAACTTTTTATGCTGGGCTTATAAAGGAAGCAAGCCACGATGGAGAGTTCAGTGATACCGCGACGACTAGTGTATATGGGAATGTATTGTGATATTTGAGTCAGCTGTTTTAATGTAAATAAAGTTCTAGAAAAGTGAAAGTGAATATTAGTTTTATAATTTTAAATTGAACCCACTGACTATATTGCAATATGTTATAGACAAACATGGCTAGCGTAAAAACCAGCTGCATCGGCAGGTACATTGTAGCGAACAAATTTATTCAATACAGTTTTAATTTAAGAAATTGACATTTCACTTGTCGTAAATTAAATTCTGTATATCCGTAGTGTCAAACATATTTTCATGTTAACAAATCTGACTTAAATTTTCTCTAGTATAAGGCAACGAGAGGTTTATGAAATTGATGACATCGCATGTTATGGCTCTAACTAGCCCATATATCACGGGCACAAAATATCGATTTAAAAAGTGCCGCTTCAACTCGAGAATTTATTTCCGGTGCAACGACAAAAATGTGAACTTCTTAAACACGTCTGAAAAAGTTTAGTCATGTTGTAAATGTTTGGTCATAATGGTGTTAGTTGCTTTAAAAAAAATGGTTATTTACTAAATCTTCACTTCCATCAACGGCCTACTAAGCGTGCACACAAATATTAAAATATATACACAAGGTGTCATCAAATGCCATATTAATAAGTACATTTTTAAAAAAACAAAAACTTCCTTCAAAAGAAAATTAACTAAAAAGCATGAAATAATATTTTGCTACAATTAAATACTTTTTACGAAGTCGGTGCCAAGCGAAAGTGAAAATATTTTGGGAAGTACATTGATGAGTTGTACTTCGCAACTTCGCTGTTCAAATTGGCACCTACTTCAGAAAAATTAATTGTAGCAAAATATTATTTCATGCTGTTTAGTTAATTTCCTTTTGAAGTTGATTTTTGTTTTTTTTTTTAAATGTATTTATTTTAGAATGTTCACTGATGCAATGGCTTAATTGAATCCAGTTTTCAAAGCTAATTAACTTCCTCCATATCGCCTAACATAAGGTATTTTACTATCATGTATTAGCTTGACCATCCTCGTTTACTGTTAAATACAATAACTTGTTTTGTAGATATGTATATATATATATATATATATATATGTTAAGAAAAAATTTTATACGATTCGAACTTAGGTGGATCCTCTATATTGTAGACGATTAGAGTATCATCATTCTTTATGTTTGTTAATTTATACTGACATTCATTTAATAGTCTCCCCTCCGCGGAATCTTATTATAAATCGTTG
Organism: Octodonta nipae; assembly: GCA_034190945.1. NCBI lineage: Eukaryota > Metazoa > Arthropoda > Insecta > Coleoptera > Chrysomelidae > Octodonta > Octodonta nipae. The sequence continues at coordinate 116,372,116 of CM067217.1, forward strand.
TACAATTTTAATTGATATAACATAATAATAGGACGTAGTTTTTAATTATAATTAACTTTGGCTGATAATCATTTGAGTTGTTATTAAAAATAAAGGTACTTAAACAAAATTTATAATTTTTATTAAACCCATAACACAATTTGGAAAAGTGACATGGAGATTAAGTATAAAGTTTTTACTGAAATGGCATAATTAGATGCTTTTTTAATATAATTCTTGTTACCCCTGTTTGATAAGATTATTATATATTATGAAAAACGATTTTGCATTTTACTTTTAAGCGAAAGTCATATTTGCTGTAAAACTTCCTATTAAGGCGTAAAGGTGACTTATAATGATTACAGTATATTTTACCATGAAAATTTTTTTATGAAGAATAATTTTTTCTCTAAATACTTTTCATAAGAAGTTTTGCGTTTGACTTCTTATGAAAACACACTGTATATAGAAATCAACTGAGGACCTCTACCTTGAAGTTGATTAACTGACATTTATTTGGATTTATTTCCAATCAACATTCAATTTACTACAATTTTTAATAATACGTGACAATTGGATGCAGTTTTCAATTCTAATAAACTTTGCTTGATTACAATTTGAGATGTTTTAAAAAAATAAAGCTCGCTTTTAAACAAAATTGATTTATTTTTTGAAATCTAGTATATAGTTGGAAAACTTAAAGAAATATTTATTATACAATTTTTAGTGAAATAGCGTAGGTAGATGCATTTTTTAATTATAAGTACCTGGGTGACCAAGCTTCACTCGTAAACTCAAGGTTTCATCATCAATCTAATTATTTTCTTAAATTTTTTTAATACATGGTGTTACTACAATTCTATTCCCCCCTATATTTCCAACACTCCATATATGCAACTGCTTGTGGGAAACCCATTAAAACATTTTTGTCAAACATTTTTTAATCAGCCTGTATAACTACTATTCCACTCGATTCCATATTCCAACCATCCTGTATATGCCACTCTACACACACTTATGATTCTAAAATCTTTTAACCACCCTCTGTAACTATAATTCTACTTCGCCCTATATATATATATATATATATATATATATATATATATATATTTGTTTTTAAATTTTCGCGGGCACTGAATGGTCTTAGGTGGTTACCGGGAAATCATCCTCGTAGTTGATAACTGATCCCTGCCAGGAGCGATGGTAAACTGAAGACATTTCGACAGACTCACATCTGCCCTCTTCAGGTCGGTTCGCATAATTATCAGTTATCAACTACGCTGATGAATTCCACCAGCTTCTCGTATTAGTCTGGTTTTGTAATGAGTTGTTTGTGCGATCTGTTTGCAACTATCGAAATTATTTTATTGCCCGATTGTTGTTGGTATTGGAAAAGGGCCGATGTTGTCTGTTTATTTTTGACAGCTAATCTGTGCTCATCTAAACGGGCTGAAATTCTCCTGTTCGTTTGTCCGACGTATACCTTGTCGCACGTTCCGCAAGTTATACTATATACCCCTTGGTTTTCAAGTTTAACTTTTGGTATGGGATTTGCTAAGCTTGTGCCTATAGTCTGATGCCGTTTGTATTCCGTCGCTATGTCATGCCTTCGAAGAATTCGGCCAATTCTGTCTGTTGTCTCTTTGATGTATGGTAAGACTACTTTTGTTTTTTCGGTGAGGTTATCGTTTGGTTTTGGCTCATGGTGTTGTTGCGCTATTGCTTTTTTGATTGTGTGGTTTGTGTATCTGTTTTGTTGTAGAGCTGTAGTTATCTGTTTTAATTCGTGTGTTTTGTTATTGTCGTATGGATCTGGAAACTAGCGTGTTGGCAACTCCTTTTATTTGAGAAGGGTGGTGATGGGATTTGTAGTTTAAGTTGAGTGTGTTGGTGTGTGTCGGCTTTCTATATACGCTGTGGTCGAAGTGTCCATTCTGGGGTTTTTTTTTACGAGGACGTCAAGGAAAGCCAGCTGGTTGTTTTCTTCAAGTTCTACTGTAAATTGAATCCTTGGGTGTATGGAGTTTAGGTGCTCCAGGAACTTAAGGAGTTCTTTTTTGCCGAAAGATTATATGACAAATATATCATGAACATATCTTAGCCATAGCTTTAGCTTTAGGTATGCTGTTTGTAGTGCCTTTTTCTCGAAATATGTCATGAAGAGGTTTGCCACCGCTGGTGATAGTGGGGAGCCCATTGCTGCTCCGTCGGTTTATTTGTATATCCGGTTGTCATACATAAAATAGACACTTTTGAGGCAGTGTCGTGAGAAATCTATTATGAATTGTGGGAGGTCTTCATTCTCAGATATTTGTTGAAGTGCTTCTGCTACTGGTATGCTTGGGTATAAGATCTTAACATCGAACTAGCTATGATGTCTTCTGGTTCTATAGAAATACCTTGTCTACAGTTCATAAAAAATTGACATGGACTGATACTGTTTACGTTTTAGACCATGTAAAAAATCTGTTTGTGAAGAAAAACTTTTTTCTCTTAAAATTATTAATAAAAAGAAATCGTTTGATTTATGAATACACACTGTATATATATATATATATATATTAACAGACATTTATTTTGATTAATTCATCTTATTTACAATTTACCTTCCCCAAGTTCCGAACAGTTAATACCAGTAACTCCATCAAAGCTTATAATCCGGCGACTCCACCAAGGCATAGAATATAAGATAATAGCTAAAATTTTCACTCATTCTCTAAGAAACGATACAAGCTATGTTATTGAAAAAAAATTCTGACCACTTTGAGATATCGCGGAACTAATCCAATCTTTTTTCAATTTGTCCCACGTTCCAAATAATATTTTTAAAATTATAATAATACCGGCGCCTCCACCAAGGCATAGACTATATGATAATAGGTAAAAATAGTTTTTCCCCATTTTCTGAGAAACGGTACAAGCTAACTTAATGAAAAAAGTACAGGACCCAGTAAAGTGGTCGAAATTCCTGTAGCCGTTTCCATGTAATCGGTGAACAAACATAAAAAACAGATACAGACGAATTGAGAACCTCCTTCTTTTTGAAGTCGGTTAAAAAATAGTACATTTCATTTGGAACTGGTTCAGAACATTAGGTGTAAAAGGGTAATTGTAATAAACATTATAAGTAATATATTTTAGTACTCAACAGAATCAACAAATAAATAAATAATACCAAGATTTTCTATAAACTAGAATCAGATACATAACATGCCAAAAGTATAAATTTACCGTGCTTATTTAATCTTTTTGAACATACTTGATAAAACACAATGTTAATGTAAATGTAGAAGCCGATAAAAAGTTAATATCCTTCCCCTATATTCATATGAATCAATAACAAGTTAATAATATAAAATTTAATATCTCACGGTTGTAAAACAGGCTAACAGATACAAAACTTTTACTACTAGACATAATTAAATCACTAATAATTGTAATGCTTTGTAGTCTGTTTGAAAAACATGGTGTATTAAAAAGTATTGTATTAAAATAATTACCTTATGTGTTCTTCTCTACTTCTCAAAAATGATATTCTATCCGGTTGGGAGATACCGAACTTTTAGCATCAATTAGCCCCCCTTTGCGCGAGTCCAAGATCTGGAACTGAAGAATTACCTAGTACACTTGCAGCTCCCTTGCCATCAACTCCCTGAGAATTAACTCAGGTGCTCACGCTATTGCAGTTTTCCTTCTGCACAATCGCTGCCTTCTTATTGGGATAACTTGTCTTTGGTTTGGTTCCGTTGCTTTACCTTATTGGTAGTACAGCAACTGTCTTGTTTGTGGTTCGTGACTGATTCTTTGCTATACTATTTTGTACCCTTCTGTGGGCGTGTAGTTCATTTTACACTCAACTGTTTGCTACCTCTAGGTATCTTCATGCTCCTTCGCTAAGGCAGAGCTGGTTGCTAGGCCGCTTGTATCTGTCAATAGATCTGGGGTCATAGTCGATAAGAAACCTTAGTTGAAGGTTTAGGTGCTATTCCAGTTTAGCGTAGGTTTGCCTGAGGCGTATCTTACCAGCGTTAATTCCATCCTCGAGGAGTTGGATCGCCGCTTCGACATCTTCCCTACTCTCGATCACAAGGATTGGTGTCAATTCATCTTCTCGAAGCGTTGCCCTTCTTCGTTTCTGTACTCGTCTGGATCGCCTACAAGCAGGATCACCGGGTTGTGGTCCATTGATCCCCCTTGGACAATATGGATGACAGCCAGATTTTTTATCACTGCGATGTCCAGTATATGGGATCATCTGTTTATGCCTGTTGCTTCGGTAGATGCAAGGTTGTTCGGGGTCAGGATTCTGTGGTGTGGCATTTTTGTCTTCACGAGAAGTACTGATCAATCAACAATTTTTATCCCAGGATTTATAGAGATACAATTGAGATAGTGAAATACCCTAATAAATTCAACACATGAAAAGAAATAATGAATCTCAACAGAGTCTGGTCGAGTGTGCTTAAAAACACAATATGCAAAGAGCGAAGAGTCATCAGCCAATAGGAGCGCACTATCTAGACCACGCCCCTTACCCAAGGTATGTTAATTTTTTTTCAGTCGGTTATTGTTTTTTAAAAATGTAATTATTTTATAATTTTTAGTGACGTAATGGCTTAATTGGATGCAATTTTCAAATCTAATTAACTTTTTCGGTATTGCCTAAATAAAGTATTTTACTTTTAAGCAACATTCATTTTTTTGATCAACCTCGTTTGCTGTTGTTTTCTAAATATGTATATGCATTAAAAAGTTTTGCATATGATTCCAACTTAGGTGGATCCACTATATTGTAGACTTTTTGAGTATCATCATTTTTAGGTATGTTAATTATATTCACATTCATTTAATAGTCTCCACTTCTCGAATACAATAATAAATCAATGTTAAATGATATAGCATAATAGGATACAGTTTTCAATTCTAATAAACTTTGTTTGATAACAAAGTTTATATTCCTTGTCAAACCTAGTATACAATTTGAAAAAGTTATACAATTCTTAGTGATCTGGCATAATTAGATGCATTTTATAATTCCAATTCCTCCTATTTAATAATAATATTAGATATTATCAAAAATAAATGTATTTTACTTTTAAGCAAAATTTATATTTGCAGACAAACCTCGTATACAGTTGAAAAAGTGACATGTAATGATTACATTATACCTTTTCGACCATGAAAATCTTTTTATGAAGATTAACTTTTTCTCTAAGTAGTAATCATACAAACGTTTTCCAATTTATGAAGTCATACTGTACATAGCGACCAACTCAGAACCTCCATTCATTTCGAATTACTTCTAATCTTCTTTCAATTTATTATATTTCTAATAAACTTTGATTACAACTTGAGATATTATAAAAAATATTTTTTTAAACCTAGTATATAGGTGGAAAAGTTACATAAATACTTATTACACAGTTTTTAGTGCAATGGTATAATTATATGCAGTTTTTAATTCTAATTATATATATTTGATAACAATTTTAAATATTAACAAAAGTAAACTTTTAAGCAAAATTCCTATTTGCTTATAAAACGTTTTAGACCATGCTAATTTGTTTATGAGGAATAAATTTTTTTCTTCAACTTATTATATCCCAAGTTCCGAACAGAAGCATTTCCATATTTTAATACCATCTTCACCAAAAACTTACTATATAAGAAAGTCGGTAAGAAAGTTTTTCCCGATTTTCTAAAAAATGGTACTAGGTATGTTATTGAAAAAAATATGGACCAACAGGATGCAGAATAAACGGTCGAAATTCCTTGAGCAGTTTTCGAGTAATCGGTGAACAAACATAAAAAATAGATATAGACGAATTGAGAGCCTCCTTCTTTTTTAAATTCAAATTTTAAAAACATTTTTTTACAAATTCAATAAATTATAAATTGGAGAAGCATCAAGGCTTTTAATTACGCGAATAAATTAAAATATAAAATGACAAAATTTCTGAACATACTGTAGGTCATAAAATACAATTTGACAATTCAACATCACACAAACAAAATATAAAGAAAATAGATCATTAATTCTATGAAATTACGACGATTGTATTTATTTTATTTGCGTAAAATACAAAAATATCTTATTGCTAATAATTAATGAATGAACTAGTATTCTTTACACAGCCCTATGTCGAGGATAATTTGTAAGGTTTTTTATGTTTCCCCTTAGGTGTTAATGGGATAACTGAAACACCATAATACTTTTAACTGTTACTACAACTAGAAACCACTTTCACTATTTATACAGGGTGTTAATAGTTTGAGTGCATATATTTTAGGTGGAGATAGTATACATCAAATAACACAAAAATCTTAATAGACTAGAAGATTTCAAATACATTTTCAGTAAATTATTGTCAATAAGGCAACGTCGCGGTAAAATCAGATTCACTTTTAGTGCGAATAATAAAGAGTCACCACAAAAACTTGAACACCTGTAACTTTTTGTGTATTGAATAATTATATTGTTTCGACAGTCGTTAGATTTATTTAAGTAAATCAAATTTTATGAAATACTAGCCGTAACCCGCGGTTTCACCCGCGTACAGAATCTCCACCAAACCCAAATATATTTCACCCTTCCTGCAAGTACTTATGGGTCACCCTATATAACTGTTGTATACAATATTTTTTTGAATAACTGTAAGTCTACTTCACCCTATATTGCAACCATCCTTTATATGCTGCTGTTTATTTGTCACCCAATATGGTCTACGCTTTATAACAATTATTTCAGATATTTTTGGAACCACCTTTTAAAGTAAAATTTGTCTTTACCCTATATTTTAATCACCGTTTATATGCAACTTCTTCTAACATTGTGTTAAACACACTCTAAAACTATAATCTTGCTTCTCCCTATATTTCAGATATTCCATATTGTAGAATGCAGCTGTTCATGGTCTACCCTATATAATTTTTTTTTTGATCCACCCTAATGGAAATACCTGTGGAACCCTTGGTGTATCACAAATGTAAAAACACAGTTTTGCACCCCAACACCAAACTTTTATTTAAACCCTCACCCAAACGCAACTGCTTATTGGCCACTCTATATAACAATTTCATTCAATTTTAACCGCTTTGTATAAATAAGTCTACGTCCATCTACATTAAAACCATCCTGTATACACCGCTGTCAATTTGTCAAATATTACAACTTATTTTTGAACCACCCTGTATAACCATAATTTTACTCTACAAAATATTTCAACCACCCTGTATGTGCATCTGCTTTGGGGCAACCAAATATAAAATTTTTCGATCCATGTCTTAGATATTGCAGATAAGCAATAGCTCATGTTCTATCTTACAAAAAAAATTATCCAACCTGTTTGACTATAAATCTATTCCACCCGCTATTTCAATCACTTTGTATTTGCAAGTACTTATCGGCCACCCAGTATAACATTTTTTCTACCACCCTGTATGACTATAAATCCATCAATGCCAAATATATTTCACCAAAACCGCAACTGCTTATGGGGCACCGAAAATAACAATTTGGTTCAACATGTTTTTGAATCATCTTCTATGTATTACAACTACCCTGTATACGCTACTGCTTATTGGTCAACCAATATATCATTTTTTAAATAATTATCATAACACTTCTTCACCATATGATTCAACTATCCTATCTTTGCAACTTATTATGAACTACGCTATTTCACTTTTTATCCTTATATTTTTCTAGATATATTTAAGTATAATTTCTCTCCACACTTCATTTAAACCACCCTTCATTTACAACTTTTTCTAACCTTGTTTGAATGACACTGTATAACTATAACTTTACTGCGCACCATAGTTTCAGGTACTCTATATATGCAAGTGCTATATAACAAAATTTTTCTAGCATTTTTTACCCACCCCGTATAATTCTAACTGTAAGCCACCCTATATTTCAACAACATTTTATATGCAACTACTTATTTGCCACCAAATATAGGTATTTCATGAATACGGTAAATGGAACAGGTTGTAGATCATACCATTACTTTAAAATATTTTTAAACCCACCTGTATAGCTGTAATTATACTCAGCTACATATTTGAACCAACCTATATATGTAACTACTTGTGGATATAAAACAAGTTTTTAACCACAACATAAACTATAATTCCACACCATCTTATATTTCAAACACTCTGTATAAACAACTGCTTCTAACATTTCTTTAACCCATTTCATAACTATAGAATCTTATGAACATAATTCAAAGGTCCTAACTGCTTACCTAAGACATTTTTTAAAGTTTTTTTATTCACTGTATAAATATTTGGTATGTGGAACTGTTTATCGCCCACTCTAACTTTGTTGGATCACCCCGTATAACTAATTCCACTCCCCCTTATTTCCACCACATCGTATATATCCAGCTGCTTATAGGACCCAAATATAACTTTTTTTTAGGTTTTTTAAATCCATGTCATTCTACTCCGCTCTAACTTTCCTATATAGAGAACATCCTGTAAAATTACGCTTGATATTTGTTGATTTTTGTTAAATCGAAACATGTTACATTTCCAGATTCTGTATTTTGATTAAAAGCTGAGCTGATGCCAGTATCTAATATTTTGTGCGTGCGGTGGAACCAATTGAGTAATTGAATTACCCAACATTGCAGAAGTTTTTTCGCTATATCTACCGTTTCTGCCAATTTAGAGAGATAAACTGTATACCAGATTTTAAGTCAAGCTATAGGCTTCGCAACAAAAAAAGATTCAGCAAAATCAGTTAAGTAGTTCTTACTTTATGCCCGAACAAACAAACAAACAAACAAAGAAACTTACAATTTTATAATAGTAGGGAATAGATTATTTTCATAAATGTACGCTTTTAACAACTATGTATTGAAATAAATATATTTTATATCTTTGATTTCACTTTAGACTTTTTAAAAAAATTATTTTATTCAAAACATAAAAATCAAAAATAACCACTTTTAATTTGGAAGAATAATGAAATGTAAATTGAACATAAAAACTAACTGGACAAAATAAAATATTATAATGACGACTGTGGGATCGCTTCGGTTGTATTTATGGCTTAATAAAAGCTGAAGTCAGCGAAAAGATATTCACACGAAGCGTTTCCACGTTAACATCGAAGTACCAGGAAGCTGTCAACGTAATATGATACCGTTGCATCATACACGTGTGTACAATTATCACCTAACAGCTCCCTCTTATAAAGAAAAGTTGATGTTACAAAATCAACTTTTAAATCAAATTGTGCTGTCCATGTGGGATCCATCTTGAATCACAGGCCTCAATTTTGGCACGAGTCTGGACAGTGGTTTTGGGAAGGTCGTTGGGTTGTCTGAAGTGGAGTTTTCATCCCTTGGTGGCTTCTTGACGTGTTTTACGATTTTTACTGAAATGTATGCAACAACGGTGATTATGATTATTGTAATCGTAGCGTATGCAAACCAGGATATCTTTCTGTTTACAAATGGCTGATTCATAAGATCGTCTAGGTCCCTGGAGTATTGATCTAACTTATGGCTCGCTATGGAGAGTTCTTCCATATTCAGGTCATCCAACTTTAGGGGCTTGAGTTCTGGAATATCTTGTTTTTCGGGGTGAGAACTGCAACAGTTGTAGAGAATTAATACAGGGTATGAATTGTCGGAAATGTTTATAAGTTGTTGAGGTTTCGCTTATATTTTTGTGATTCCCACGAAAACACTGCAGTCTGATTGTAAGCGAATAATGGTCTTGTTTGTTAAAACTATTGTCTTAGCATCTATTCCCGCACAATTAATTGTCACATGTAAGCGCTCGGACACTATAACAATCCACGTGTTAGTTTCTAGTCTCTGGACGTTGTATCCTTCGCTGAATACAGCGGAGCTTTGGCAACTTTCCTGAACACTACGGATGTTCTTCAGAAGTTGAGCTTCACAGGGTGCGTTGGGTAGGGTAGGCATATAACTCAGAGCACAGTTTTTGTTGTGGAGTTAGTGGCTTGCATACACTCAAGTCCTTAATGGGTATGTACATTAGAGAATCATCGTTTCACGCGATATATTTTTGGGTTAATGAAAGAATATGATGAACACCAGTTCTGTCATCTAAAATTGGGATAGGATATAAGTGGTAGGAGGTGTAAAGTTGTTGCTGTACAAGAGGAATTTTCAAAATAAAGACTAAATCTGAATTGGTTTGAAACGCTTCTAATTCGATTACTTCCAAGTATTGGCGACACTTGAATATCTGACAGGTAACGGTAGATTGTTTTTGACAAGATTTTGAGAAATTACCTGTAGCGACTTTATCAAATGATCAGGTGTGATTATTGAGGAATGAATTATTTTTAATCGAGCAATTGTTATGGAATTTAAAATATCGTTGAGGTTATCCTCAAGAAATAAATAGCTTGCCATTAATTTTTCGCATTTTCCCAAAAATTACTGTTTTGCTTGGATAAGAGCTATTTTGTCGTTTAGAGTATGTATTGCCAAATTGATTGCGTTAATGTTTTCGTTAAAGTTTGCTTCGTCAATTTGGAGTTTCTGAATGGTTTCATTAAAAGTTTTGATAATAGAAGTAGCTACGCTTATTTGATTTTTTAGGAGATTCTCTATTTGTAAGTGTCCCTGGTTAAGTTTGTTAAAACTATCCGTGAAAAATTCACCATCGGCTGCGTCAAGGTTTCCAGTGATGGCTTTAAAGATAGTTCCTACACCGTTAATTAGTACTCGTTTGGATCTTTTAGTGTCCATGAATATTTCTGAGAATTTAGTTTTAACTGAATCTGAAATTTGGGATAAGACACTGATGTGAGTTTGTATATCAATTCGGAATGCACTTGTGTCATGGAATTTAAAGCCTGGGATGGGATCGACAGTGTTTTCTAATGTTTTGAGGATTCTGTTGTTGTTTTCAAAGATTTCTTTAAGTATCGTCAAGCTACTATGAACTAGTAATGTCCATTTATAGTTGGAGATGACTATTCTAGTTTCTTCGTGATAGTAAATACCAAGAGTGTTGTTTATTGGCTTGATGTTGAACTCTGAGGCTGCTGATCCGAACAGCAGTAGTAACCTGAAAAGAAAGTTAGTTTTCAGAATAGAGTTTCATTCTGTCAAAGTTAACTTTCGTTCGTGTGTTTGTTTTGAGATTTAAAAGTGTGGCTGAATTATTATGAATATCGAAAATTTGGAATGGACCGTTGAATTTGTTATGAAGTTTGTCTTTGGGATTCCTTGACGTAAACTTTGTCACCAATTTTAAATTCGGGAAGTTTGTCGAAAACGTATTTATCAAAACGTTCTTTAGCCTTTTGCTTCTGTAAGTCAGTTTTTTCGCGGGCTACTTTGTAGTAATAGGAAATGCGATTGTTCAAGTCTCGTATATATTTACTAATCAATTCCCTATGGTTGTAGGTGGTTTTCGGTGGTCTGCTAGAAGTATGTCCAAACACTAGTTCGTAAGGCGAAAAGACATGGGTTTTGTTTGTCGAGTTATTGTAAGCAATAACCGCATACGGGAGTACATTTAGGGGATGTTCATCTGGATATTCGGCTTTATGGATTCAAATGAAATCGTTCTACAGAGCCGTTTGTTTGCGGATGTCCTACGCTTGAATAAGCTAGTTTAATGTCGTACAGTTTACACAAGTTTTTGAATATGGCGTTGTCAAACTCTCTACCATAGTCACAATGGATACTCAATGGCGTACCAAAATGTTGGAAGTATAACATCATAATACTGACAACTGATTTGGCTGATTTGTCTGGCAAAGCATAGCTTGCGAGTATTTTGTCACGTTGTCTCTTAGAGATAAGATATAGTTCCAGTTAGGTATTTCAACTATGTCAATAATTATTCGTTCAAACGGTGTTTTAGGCGTTTGTGTAATGACGAGGGGATTGTCTAGGTTTTTGCGACACGCTTTAGTTTTTTGACAAATTTCGCAGTGCTTACCGAAATTTTCAATGTCTTTGTGAAACATGGCCAGGTGTATTTCGTCTTTTTCGGGGGTTTTGTAACGTTTTGGCAAATTTTCCATTTGATTTCTTTTTCAGCAAAAATGAAAGAGAGCATCTCTAATATTGGAAGATCGAGATTGTTTTCGACACAGTATGTTTTAGATGGAGATAAAGCATCTTGATGTTTGTATATTGATGCATAAAGAACTTCATTTACAAGTGGGATTATGAAATATTGCCTTCTGCTTACGGTTTTCTGGCGAATATATTAATTTTAAAGGTTTCGAAGTCAGCGACTTCTTCGAAAATATCTTCGAAGATGTCATGATGAAATTCCTGAAGTTTGGATAATTGGGGGAAAATTAAAATATATTTATTTGTTTTGTCTACTAGTTGAAGTTGGAGAATTCAATTTTGCTATAGTCAATTAAAGAAGTAGTTTTATAACGTTCCATAAAGGTTTTAAATTCTTCGGACATAGTTTCAGGAGATATTTCATTTTGTTCGGTTTCTTCGGATTCGTCGTTTAGGGGTAGGACTTTGAAGGGTGTTAATTTCGATTTTGACTGAAATGATAAACATTCGTCAAGATGGTTGATTTTAATCCGTGATAAAGCATCAGCGTTCTTGTTGACTTTACCAGGCTTGTAAATAATTTCATAGTCGTATTCTTCTAGTTTGAGTCTCCATCGGGCAAGTCTACTGCCCGGATCTTTTATAGAAAATAGTCAGGTTAACGGGCTATGATCGGTTAGTAGTAGGAACTTACGGTCATAGATTATCGGACGAAAATGCTTAACCGCTCAGACAGTGGCTAAGAGCAAAAGCAAAGCAAAAGCGCTGACGTCTGTAGTCATTACAAACGGTTCGTCAAAATTTGGGTAAATGAGTATAGGGGTGGAAGTCAATGTTCGTTTTAATTCAATGAAGGATTTTACGTACTCTTCGTTGAAATTGAACGGTTGGTTTGTAATAGTTTTGTCGGTGGTTTGGAGATCTTTGCAAAGTTAGAAATGAACCAACGGTAGTAACCAGCAAGCGCTAAGAAAGATTTTATGTCTTTAGGGTTCTTCGGTTGTGGAAAATTTAAAATACAGTATACCTTTGATGGATTGGGCTTCACACCGTATTTAATTATAAGATGTCCTAAGTAAGCGACTTGTCAGGCTGTATTTTAAGGTTAGCCTTTCTGAGTCTTTTAAGTACGTCTGTCAGTCGTGATAGATGGTCATGTATTGTAGGCGAGTAAATGATTATGTCATCCATGTAAACCAGACATCTTTCATTCTGGATTCCCATAAGAATGTTATCCATCACCCTTTGAAAGGTAGACGGGGCATTCTTTAATCCGAAGGGCATGCGGACGAACTCAAAATGTCCGTTCTCGACAGTGAATGCAGTTTTCGCGATGTCCTTTGGCTCTATTTCTATTTGATGGAAACCAGAGGCGAGGTCAAAACTAGTAAAGTACTGGCATTTGCCTAGTTAGTATAGTAGGTCTGAGATGTTCGATAGAGGGTACTTGTCATTGACTGTAAGTTCGTTAAGTTTGCGATAGTCTACTACAACACTCCACTTCTGTTTTCCAGAGGCGTCTAATTTCTTTGGCACTACCCAGACTTCATCGAGCATTTTTGCTACCTGGGACTTAACTTCTTGTTTGTGAACTTGGGGATAACGGTATGATTTTGTATAAACGGGTTTCACTTTGTTGGTATCAATACTATGTTTGATTTCGTTTGTGAATCATAAATGATCGCCTTCGAGGTAGAATATGTCTGAAAAATCAAGGCATAATTGTAAGATTAAGTCTGACTCTTCGCCGTTTAAACGTTCTAGTCGGAGTTGTTTAACGATTTCTTCTTGTCTGCCGGGTTCGTTATAGTAGAGTAGTTTGTGAGAGAGAATTCACAGAAAAGTTTTGTAACGGTTCGAGTTTTAGATTGAAAAATTGACTATTTTAGGGATGGCATTCGCATTTAGAATAGATGTGAGAAATTGACCTTTGCTGTCTACTGTAACAACAGCGTTAGGAAGATGGACTTTTTCAATTTCCATACCTGTTAGTAAGGCTTTGGTGTTTCTTAGTTCACAGCTAAGTTTAAAGATTTTTTCCGTACGAGGTTCAATTGTAATAGTATTAATGGAAGTTTAGGAAGGGGAACATTGTATAGATTCAGTGGCATTGATTGTATCGTCTGTCACTTTATACAGCGGAAGTGTCTTAAAGTTGGTTATTAATTGTTTTTTGTCAAAGTCAATAATGCAGTTGTAGTGCTCTAGAAAGTCAGAGCCTAACAAACCGTCGAATTCTATATCAATGTTGCAGAAGTAAACCTTGTGCGGGTCTTTTATATTGAAAGGGACGAAAGTCGATTCGTTTATAAGGATTTTCTGGTTGGTAAATTCCCTGAATTACTACGTTTTCCTGAAATCTTTCTCTGAAATGAGGTTCTTGGATTGAAAATAGAAAGACCAGCACCGGTGTTTATTAAAAGTTTCTGTGTTAGAATAATCTGTGGTATAGTATAGATTTTTAGAATTTACGGTCAGAAGCGGTTTTATAGAAAGCTCTGTTCGGGGAAGTTCAAATTCGGGTCGAAACTGTCTAGATTTAGTGTTTGAATTGAAAATTTATGGAGGAAACTTCGTGTTCATTTTCAATATAATTGCCACATTCTGCGTTTTTAAGTTTTTAAGTAATAGTCGTAATCAGTATGTGTCGAGTCGCAATAGTCTTGGTCGTAACTTTCGAAATCGGTATTTTGGTATTGATTTTCGTATACGTTAGTATTGGGTTGGTCATACCCATAATTATAACAATTGTTCAAGTGATGTGTTCGTTGTTGGCGGAGAAAGTTTTGATTAGGTTTATGTTGGGGTTGTGCACTTGTGGTAGGACGAGGTTGTTGAAAGTTTCTTTTCTGCTGGAAATTCTAAGTATTGGGTTGGATTTGTGGCCGATTCTTTAATTGGCCCGGTTGTTATGAAAATGGGGTAGGACGTATGTACCAAAAGTTTTGTCCGTAATTTTGGTTTTGTTGCATTTGTCTCGATTTAGTGAGACATTCATTAACAGTATACCCCATTCTTTTAGAGAATGAATATTGGTTTTGTACTGGAAACTGGTTGGGCTTTCGAGGAGGTGGACCTTGGGTTCTAAAATTTAAAAAAATTTTACATTCTAGATGATGGAGTTGGAGTTCAAGCTTTATGCGTGAAACGGCGGTCAAAATGTCTAGGATCGCTAGCACGAACTAGTTGTCCTATCTTCGGCTCTAAACCTGTTAGTAGGCTATTTAGTGCCATGGATTCGATCAAGTCGATTTGTGCCTGTTTTTCTTTTTGAGTCAAGTTTTGTTTGTTAACCGCAGCAAGCATTTTTGCTTGGTGGGTTTGTAGTCTGGCTGAAAATGTTGTGGGGGATTCAGTATTTAATTGCCTCATTCTTTGAAGATCCTGAATCAAGGCTGAGAGATCTCTAGGATCTAGAAAGTGGTTCTCTAAGAGTGTCTGAATTTCAGTTAATTGAGTCGGGTTTCGAGAATTTATTAGTTCGGCTGCCCTGCCGCGAAATTTATTTTTAATGTGCAATATTAAAAGCACTTGTTGATAGTTAGTTGCCATACTATACACAGTTTGGGATGAAGAAATGAAAATATTTAAAAATATAGAGTTTCCATCATATTCCGGAATTATTGGGAAGATTTCATATATTTTGTATGGCTCTACAGTAGGAGCCGCAGCACCTTGTCTTGTAGTTGCCATTTCAAATACTCAAGTGTTACGAAAAATAAAATTTAAATTAAGCAGTAAAATGGAAGTAAGCAAATTCACACAAAAATTTATCAAAATTCAAAATTATGTATGAGTAAATTGATTAAATAAATTCAGCAGTTTGCGAACATAAAAAAAATAAAGCGAGGTAAAATAATGGAGAATAATAATAAATTCGTTTCTAAAATTATTCAATAGCTTGAAATATGGTTTAAATTAATAAGAAATATGTAGATTTTAAACAAGAGAACTGATAATAATAATATAAAAATAAATATAAAAATCGTTTCAATTGATAAACAATAAAATAAAAAACGAGATGTTTCTACATACGTTATTTGTACCCCAGGCATAGGACTTGTTCTTCGGAACCGTCGACAGGTTATCTATATCGTTGCGGGTCCCTGGTCTTCGCTGCTACAGTTGTTGTCTCAAACAGGTAGGTATTGTCCAAGATGATTTGGAAATCTGCACAGTCAGTTAGTATGCACGTGTTCTAACTGTGTTGGACAATCCTACTGACTGCGCCAATTTTATATCTTTGTTTTCACTTTAGGGTTTTTAAAAAAAATATTTTATTCAAAACATAAAAATCAAAAATTAACACTTTTAAGTTGGAAGAATAATGAAATGTAAATTGAATATAAAAACTAACTGGACAAAATAAAATATTATAATGATGACCGTGGGATCGCTTCGGTTGTATTTATGGTATAATAAAAGCTGAAGTCAGCGAAAAGATATTCACACGATGCGTTCCCACATTAACATCGTAAGGGAGATGTAAGCGTAATATGATACCGTTGCATCATACACGTGTGTACAATTATCACCTAACATATAGATATATTGGGCGATTTATTTTATGCATTAAGTTGAAAAAGAGAGGATAAAAAGTTATTTACATATAGTACAGAAATAATTTGATGCAAAGTATATTAAACAACTTTTATCTGTTAAATTATTCGCCAAGTGGTGGAAATTCGACCCTAATTCATATAAATAATAAATTGAACATTATTAACATTATTTAGTCTGTATAAGAAATAGAGTTGAGGCGAAACCAGAAAAGTAGGCAATGCCTTTGCTATCCCCATATATTCATTTGGATTACATTTCTGGAAATAATTCACGAAATTGTTTATGTATGGATATTATTGTAAGATTATTTTTACATAAATATGTGCTATACATTATCACAAATGTAATAGTGTCTCTGCCATACCTTCAATGTAATTATCGGCGGATTTTTCTTTGTAACCTAGAAGGTTCATTTTCATTTACACACAAACGATTTTCAAAATGGAGATAACTAACAACCCAATGAAACTCTAATCTTTAATGTCATTATTATTGTCCGCTGATTAATGATTTGTTGCACAACACATTCGGACTATTGTGAAAATAATATTATATTAATGACAGAATTATAATCACAACAAAAAAATACAAATATTATTTTCTACCAAAGTTAGTACTACTTGTCAGAAAAATCAATACTGATCTATAATTTACAATATTGAATATTTCCTATTGAACCATAGGCAACTCCGAACTTCTCTATTTCACGATCTGTCCTCCAAACACTGGGCAGTAAAAGATGGCCAACACATGGTCTGAAGGAGCGTGTTTATCATTTGAAAACCAACAACCAACCTAGCAAATATAATTACGGAGTGATTTCTGTTGTCGTGTAGAGCGTTTTGAATTTTACATTTTTTGAGCATTTCGGTTGTAAACCTTAAAGCCAGCAATGAAAGATTTCAAAAGAAAAATATGTCAAATAAAAATATATTTTACTCTAGAATAAATGTACCTGAGTTAAACTAAGAAATGGGTAGGTTCATTTTTATTTCATATTCACACAAATTGTTAAAATGTCATTGATATTTTTCTTTTAAGTAAAACTTTGTGTTAACAGTCAGAACTTTGCAGCAATGGGACCACGTAATGTAAAATAAATTAACTATAAGATACGCACATTGTCAGAAAACATTAATTTTCACTATAAAAATTTCAAGTATCGTAAGATTCAGTATATTTTCATTAAACTAAACTAAAAAACACTTACCAACATAGTATACCATGACGATTTCTGTTTAATGTGGAAAATAAAAAGAAGTACGAATCACATACCTACTGTTAATTAATATTAGTTAAATACACTTGTTTTTTACTTTTTTTTCTGTGAATTGAAACTGAAACCTTGAAAATACTTTGAAATCTTTTCTCACTGAATTGAAAACTTTCCACCTTATCGCTACAAAAGTGATGAAATGTCAACATTTAAATCAAATTTCCTGCAGATGGTCAAGCATTCCGTGTTGCCAGATCTATTTACTTATCGTAGATTTGTGCATAATTTCGCGATTTTTTTGTAATCTTAGTTAAATGATATGAAAGTTATCCGACAAAAATTAAAAGACTCTACATTGGGTATCACGCAAATCACTTTCACTTAGATATACATTTTCGCACAAGAACCGATACAGCAAAAAAACAATCGCGGCAGCGGTCAGCTGCAGTTAAAAGTAAACATGTACTAAGCTAGGCGTGTTTATAAGCCACGTTGCCAAATCGGTTCGGAGAAATGTACGGCAAATTATAACAGAATATTTAGAATTTAAATAAGATTTTTTTTGTTAATGCAGTTATTAAAGGTGTAATTGCTATTGACTATTTACATATTTAGTTTTACAAGCATTTTGAAGGCGGAAATAGTCTATTATTCACTGTAATAACTTAAATACATTTTTTAATTTTTTTGGCAAAACTGTAGTATATTTCTAAAAATGTTATACAGCTTTTTGATTTGTTTTGAGCCGAAGTATTGATCCTCAAAAACTTTGCACTCTAACCGTTTACATCCTGTCTATTATATCTTTTTTTAGGATTTTTTGTGCCACCCTGTATATCTCAAAGCAACAGCTGTTCTTTTAATGATGTTATTATTAAATTACCAAAAAACTTCAACATTCATTTCAAATTTATATTTTACTAACTTGTTCTAGGAACTTAAAATGTTTTGGATTTTGTAAATATACAGCTTTTGGTATTCACAAATGGAGTTATTGTCTTACAACTATAAACATAAACTAGAAGATCCCACAACTATCAGAAAATAATAATTAAGTATGGTTTGTACTATTATAACAAAATATATTTCACAAATATTCAGAACTACAAGTGAATAAGTTCACCGACTAAACTACCTTATGTTATGGGTCAGGAACAAAAAACATTATTTGCAGTAAGTAAAAATAATGATTTTAATAAAAATATATATTAAGCGAATATTGTTCAATAATTAGAGAATTCTTCTACATTCCTATGGAGTTTATAAGTTATGTACAAAAAACAAAATATGTTGAACCGTTTGAGCATTTCGTTGTGAAAAAATAAGAAGGTATGCCACGTTGGTTACAGGATGACTTAAAACAGATATATTTGTGGTTTTGCTTGAAGTTATGTCCAACTTCAACAGTTGAATAATTTTTAGTAATTGGAGTTTCAAGAAGGGATAATGACCCTCTTAAGGTTTTTCTATTATCTTCGCAACATGTAACAATTGTTTTAATTTACAATGTAATGATTTAATGTCTATATAAAACTAAAATCTTGTATCAATTGCCACAATATACCCTTAAGGGTCTATATTATCCTTCTGATATTCATCTTGTAACACTCATAGTTTGTTGATTTTAAAAATTTAGAACTTGGAAGAAATATTCCGTGTTCAAGAATGTTTTTATTATATTTTAAAGTGTAGGTTTACAAAAATACAGTTTTGTTTCGGAGAATCTGAGATAATCCTCGATTTTCTTTAGTATCTTTTGAATTAGCATTGAAGTTATAAAAAAATGCTCATATTTATCATGACTAACCTTATTTGAAGTAAAAGATTGTTTCGTTTTTACGCTATGCATCCGTGATTGGGTCAGCGAACATAAACATCGGAAGGGCTTTATTCCTCACGTATGTTGACAGAATATTACTAAAATATACATTTTCTAAGATCTAATAAAATAATAGGGACGAAAGCTGCAAAATATGAAGCGGATTACAAAGAAAGAGGTATGTGGAATATAAAAAACCTGATTATGCGCTCAATTATCATTACTGACAATATTTTCCTATCTATCGTTTTTTTTCTATTTTCAAAAGTTATATGTGGACAAAAGTCCTGGATTAAAGACGGTTATAGATGACAAAGCAAGACAGCGTTATACCCACACCCTCATACATAGAGAAGACCTGACAATTACTGAAATCTGGAGTATTCTACAGAAAGTGAAAGTAGGTTTATTCAATTGACTCTTCTCCACAACAAATAAATTAAAATTTAATAATTTTGCAAAAATTCAGTGTTGTGGGGGTTCAAGCGAGGAGTTGTTTTTGAGTAAATAATAGGAACATGATTCCTTTGTTTACATTGAATTATTGATAGCGGTACAGCCGTGAAAGGTAGTATATATAATATTTTACTCAAATGGTGAAAACTTAATTTGCTTTTAGAAAATTCAATTATCAGAGTGCCGGCGGGTATTTATTCAACAAAACTATTTCTTTAAAAGCGAATATATTACACACTTGAGAATCACTAGATTGATTCTTTAAGGCAATAAAGACGTGATTCATTATTTTGTGATAAATATTTTATGCATGAGGGGATTCTTGTTGCTTTTAGGAAAACAACAAAAAGTGATAAAAGTGATTGATTTCTGTCTGTATTCGAATAAGGATGCTATTATCCTTTTGCAAAATTTCTATTTTAGAAAAGGGGAATTGAAAAAATCTGAAATATTCATATTAGTCACAAATTTTTTTTTATAATATCCTAAAATATCTCACAAATATTAAAATTGATAAAAATCTTCAACATTAATAACTTTCAAAATTACATAAATAGTAAAAAATTAACAACAAACTATCAAGTTAACGTAAAATGTCAAAAGCCCCAATAAACAAAGAAAATGTCACTGACACTATAAACTAAAAATAAATACCAAATATTTTAGAACTTATTTGGGAGAGTTTAGGAACCTACGCAACAAGTTGCTACAACACTTTCCATAAAATCTGCTAACAACTCTAGGAATTATCAAAAATGTATAATGATAAGAATCGTCTAGGTTACAATATGTCAAATGCCAAAATTGTCAAAAAAGGCAAAAAGACCACAAATAACTGACAATTCTTCAAATTAAATAAATAACAGATGAAAACTATTTTGATAAAAAAAATTAAAATGTGTGGAGAATACGAAAAATTTAAATGACAAAAATGTTCGAAATATAAATAATCTCAACTGTTTCAAGCATCTCAAAATACAGAAATATTATAATTGCCACAATAGGAAAAATTTACAATATAAAACCTATAAAACATGCCAAAATTATCTGTGGGGGATTTACTGAACTATATTTTTGGGATTTGGAAAAAAAGTCAATTGCATTTCATAAAACCTCTTACCTTATCTTCGGCTTCGGCAGTAAAAGCCGGTGCTGGTAGCTGGGCCAACGCTGGGTTTTACGGCATAACTAGGGTCTACTAGGTGCGAAATGCGACGTAACACTGTATATATTGCGTCAACACACACGTACGAGAGGCTAATATTAGCAAGGACTACGGTTACAAAGTTCTCTGAAAATTTGTGCGACTCTTCGAATATCCGCAAAGATTATGGGGAAAATGAGATAAAACACTGAACCTAGAAAACGCAGCGTTTTCTTGAGTTACCTGCATTGGACTTGTCGAACACCAACCATCGAGTCTATGAATATGCGCTAGGCAGAGTCTTACCGATAGTATATAAAGGGTGTTACTTTAAGAAATATTATAATTCTAGGGTGTTCTGAACAAAAAAGGGAAAATATTAAAAATACCTGAAATGTCAAATAGTCACGAAAAACAAGAACATCGAATATTAAAAATAGAAACTACTGAAAAATTCTAAATAATATAATACGGTATGGATGAATAATATAGCAAAAAATCATTGAAAACGAATTTTGTAAACAAATTTCACATCAAGGAAGTCATTTCAACATAGGACTTATTTCTCTAATGTTATTCTCATTAAAACTATATAAAGAAATTAATTTTACAAACAAATAATACTGACTAATTTGTATTTGGTTGTAATATCAGTATTTCTGTCTTACTTAAAATCCAATAGTTGCTAAAAAAATCTCCATAAATGTATCTCTATATACAGGGTGTCCCACAGTCGATGGGACCTTAGACGTTTACGGAAAGCGGAACATGGGATGTTTCTAAAAATTTGGTTACCGAAGTAATTGCTCCAGATCAATCGATGTAAAATATTTTCAACGATGCGATGTTGCCACATATACCAAGAAGTACTAACATTTTTGATATTTTAAATGGGACACCCTGTATATGATGGTATTTTTTTATTCGTAATTACTTTCTGATTATTTTGCCTTAATACTTCTCTATACCTATCCCTAACGGTTTTCTAGTTATTAATTGTTTTCTATATATATTTTTTCAAAACATCGCTCCAATTAAATGTTTGTTACGGCGGTATTTGAATTTATAGAAACTTAAGATTTTGGAAGTAGTTTTCCACTGGCCGATGTATTAGTCTGGAAGAGACAAGTTTGTTCTGTGTTATCAGGATGTCTTAAAATTCTTGAACTTAAGTGCTACAGACAAAAATGTTTAAAAAAAAATTTAATGGAACACCCTGTATATTATCAACTAACCTTAAAGGCAATCAAAATCCCCCTCAAATGGTATATAACATTCCTATACCTAAATAGTATGGAATCGGAAATAAAATCAAGTTTATGTAATAATTGGATTATTTTAGGAAATTTATCTAGTTTGCGTTAAAATGTCTTAACGAGAAATGTCATTAGTAAAATTTTGACAATTAATTCGATACATTTGCGCATATCATAAGAGAAGTGACTCGAAAACCATTAAATAGGAGGGAAATAACTCTTCAATGGAAGTTTCTCTTAATCATCGTCTGATTCATGGAGAATGTAGCAAAATTGCAGAAAATCAACAAATTACAATACAAAACAAAAGCATATTATCCAGAATCAGAAGATTATTTTAATAAATGTTCAAAATGACGAAGTTCGACATCCAAACATTCTAGAATCTGGATAACCGTAGTTGTAGCCCTCCTTATAACCTTCAATGTTCACTTATTGGCGGAGGTCTTGTTTGCTCAGTACCGGTGTCCTAAATACTTTTTTTTCAATTCACCCCACAAGTAAAAATCAGTAGGCGTGAGATTAGGTGAACTAGCAGGCCAATCTCACGGCCCCAAATGTCTATACCAACGATCGTCGAACATTTCAAACAACTCAGGTATTTCTCGGAGGTCAACGGTTCATCGTAAATTAGAAAATGTTTTTGTCATATTTTAGGAGACAAAAAACGTTAATACTAAACTTTTCACGGAATCTCATTTCCTTGACGACATGTGGATTTTGGTCATCCCAGAAATGCTCGTTTCTTCTATTAAAAATACCTCCCCTGGAAAATTTAGATTCATCTGTCCAAATTATATTTTTTTAGAAAGTTAGGACCTTCTTGGGTGCGGATTAGAATCGTTTCACAAAATCGAACCTGGAATTGACAATCTTCTGGTTTCAGTGCTTGAACTTTTGTAAACTTGTATCGATGCATATCATGATTTTCAAGAATCCTTTGAACAGAGTTACGAGCTAAACCTAAATCATTTTATGTACTTCTTTAGCCTCTTGGGAATACGTTTGAAAATAGGGTACAACGTTTATGACGTTGTCATTGTCAAAAGTTACAGGCTTCGATAAACGTCGTTCTGATTTCAGTTTTGACCCATAATTATTGAAATTATTTTGGAATCTTGCAAACTTTCTCTTGTTCATTAGTTATAGATCGGGGTACATATCATTGAACTTTCTGCATGTTCTTGCTGTAATTTTCGACATTGTCCATGAATAACGAATAGTTTCATCAAAACTTCATTTAGATATTTATGTCCTTCAATTTTAATTTCCGAGTCACTTTCTTTCCGAAACGCGCAAATGTACGAACTAATTGTCAAAATTTTAACTCTAACTAGATAAATAACCCAAAATAATCCAATTATTACATAAACTTGATTTTATTTCCGATTACTTACGATTTAGGTATAAGAATATTATATACCATTTGAAAGGGATTTTGATTGTCGTTCGGGTTAGTTGATAATATACAGGGTGTTCGATTTAAAAAAAATCGCTTTTTAACATTTTTGTCTCTAGCAAAAAGTTCACGAATTTTAAAACACCCTGTATAACACAGAACAAACTTGTCTCTTCCAGACTAATACATGGGCCAGTGGTAAACCACTTCCAAAAATTTAACTTTCTATAAATTCAAATACCGCCTTAACAAACATTTAATTGGAGCGATGTTTTGAACAAAATATATAGAAAACTAGAAAGCCGTTAGCGATAGGTATAGGGAAGTATTAAGACAAAATAATCAGAAAGTAATTACGAATCCAAAAATGCTATCATATACAGGGTGTCCCGTTTAAAATATCAAAAATTTTACTACTTTTTGGTATATGTGGCAACATCGCATCGTTGAAAATATTTTACGTTGATAGAAGTGGAGCAATTACTTCGGTAACCAAATTTTCAGAAACATCCCATGTTCCGCTTTACGTAAACGTCTAATGTACCATCGAGCGTGGGACACCCTGTATAATTACTTCCCTGTACTACTGTATAATAAATTTTGATATTATCAATTAGTAAAACTTTGCATTATAAAATCTGGTATGTCAACTTCTTTTACCACAAGCATTATATATATATATATATATATATATATATATATATATATATATATATATGTTATATAGGAATTTAATAGACTTTTTAAAATAATAAATTCTAATATTATATTGTATAACATTGTAATTCATAACACATTTTTTCGCATAATGTAATATTATACTTTTCTTTCAATTTGTCACGTACTATATCTCATTTCATATTTTAATCTTTCATATTAAATTACTTTCGTCTCGTATAGATAAAATCTGCACATCTGCTGTTTTGACTTCACAGAATTTCTTTCCTTTTCATTGTTTAAGTTTATATAGAGTCAGCACATTATTTCTTATAAATTGTTATTCACGACCTTCAGTCCAGCAGATGATTTCCTTTACTACTAGTGTTAATATTATTGTACTCAAGTTTTTCAAGTATTAAAGTTTGTTATTTAATAAATAATTTTTTTTAAAAAATCATTTTGAAAAGAAGTGATATAAAAAGTGGCGCAGTCAGTAGGATTCCAGAACGTTACTAGAACCGGCGAACGAGCTTAACTGGTAGCGGCGGATCCTAATCCCTTGAAGGAAGAAAGAACCTCTCGAGACGTCCCAACTGTTACCGTAGAACAAGGCAACTAACTACAACTGCAGAACACGGCAGCATCGATGTTCCATTTAATGTGAGTACAAACAGGAACCATCTCGCAATTTTTAATTTTACCAATAATTTTTGATTTTATTTTTCTCTGTTCGGACGACCAAAAACCAGAACCATATTTTTAACCATACCAATTTTATTTTTGTACCTTATATTTTTTTGAATTGCTCGATTCATTTTATTTTATTTGTACCATACTTTGTTTGCAAATAGTGCACACTAACTATCTCCCTCCATTATATGTTTTATTGTTTTTCGTAACAATCTGAATAATTTATTGCACTTTAACCGATTTATACATTTATTTTGAACAAATTTTATTTTTGCTTAATTTTTCAAACAATTTTTCAATTCTCCTATTTAATAAATTTAAAAATGGCACAACAATCTCCCAGAGACGGCTCTGAACCCGAGCCCTATCGACTATCCGAAATATTCTCTATTGTCCCAGAGTTCGAAGGAGATCAGATCTCCTTGGGAACATTTATTAATGCGTGCGACTGTGCTTACAACATGTCGAAGGGCAATCAAAGATACCTTTTACTTATCCATATTAAAAATAAATTAAAAGGCAGAGCGGCCCAACTAATAAATTCGCGTAGCCCCGCGTCTTATTTAGAATTAAAACAACTCTTGAATCTTCATTTCGGAGATTCCAGGGATTTGACGTCCCTGATACAAGATCTACAACGCCTTCAGCAACTATCCAACGAGTCACCACTTACTTTCTACAACCGGCTACAAGTCCTAACAGCAAAAATGCACGCCAATATTCAAAAGGCATCCAATTTAAACGCAGACCAAAAGGTCGCACAAACAAGTCTAATAGACACTATGGCGCTTAACACCCTTCTAACCGCGTCTCGGACAAATCATCCGTGCCGGCAATCCAAAAGACCTTTTAGAAGCCAATGTAAGAATCAGACGCGAACTACAGTTATCGTACTTTGAGAACCAGAAAACTACGAAACAAATTCCCCCGAGGCCCAACCAATCTTTCCGAAGGCCTAATCCTCCAAATAATAAGTGCTTATCTTGCGGTAGACTTGGACACATCGCCTCCGAATGTCGTTCCCAAAATTACCAAGCACCCATTTACAATAACAATAACGGTAACAACAACTATATGAGACCAAACCCTTTCGCTAATAATGGTTCCCAAAATCAGCCTCCACAATTTCGGCAAAATTAGCCTCCACAATTTCGACAAAATCAACCCCCACAATTTCGGCAGAATCAGCCAACATTCAGGCAAAATCAGTCACCTCTTAGACAAAACCAATATCCTAATCAGCCAAGACAATTCCAACAAAATATGCAACAACCTCGTCAGTCAGTGATTCAACAGAACCCTAATTTCCACCAAAATCCAAACAGGGCACATCATTTAAGTTGCACAAATTCTTTGGATAATTACAACGATTATTATACAGCTAATAATCACCCATATGAAGATTATCATACAGCTGATAATCAAAGAAATTACGACTACTATACAGATAATAATTATTCATACGATACAAGAAATACTAGTTATCATACTGCTGATAACTTCGGCGAACAAACCGATGATTTGGACCCACTAGAAAATCAAAACTACCAGGATTTTCTTTCTCTCCCAAATCCAGTTCACCCAACGGACATAACAACCAACATCACATCACAAATACAAACAATGACAACGTAAACTTCCCGGAAAAAACGTTCCTCTAACTACTCTCCACACTGTCAACCCCAAAAACTTATACTACATAAACGACGCTACTGGCCAATACAAATTGCTTATAGATACAGGCGCAGGAATTTCAATTTTCAAAGAGCAAACTGTCAAAAACTTTCCTCAAAGATTCCAAGAACATGTAATTATTCAGGGCATCACCGATCAAAAAATTTCAATTTGCCAGTCAACCCTTGTACCATTTGCTCCTGGTAACCCCCACAAGGTTTTTATTTGTAATCTCGACATGGACTTTGATGGCATTTTAGGTTTAGATTTTTTGGAACATTACGAATGCGTAATAGACTTAAAATCTAAGCAACTTAGAACAAATTTTAAGGATATCGCTCTTCACAAGGTCCCTACCTTGTCTTCTTCAGATATCGCATCTCCAACAATTCCCAACACACAGAAAACCAATAATTTCCCGAACTATATTTCTATAGAACCCCGCACCGAAAAAGTATGTAAACTACGATGTCACCTTGCTAATACCGACGCTGTTCTACATACTATCGAAAAAGAAAAAGTCAGATTACCCAACTCCTTGGTATATGTAAACCAAAATGGCGAATTCCTCACTTCAGTTATAAACGCCAACGCCATCCCAAAAACAATTAATTTCGACAACTTCACTATAGAACCCTTTACTCAAATACAACCCTGCTGCAATTTTAACAATTCTTATGACTCTGAACCAGTTGACAGAAACTTATTAATTCGACAACAACTCAGAACAGATCACTTAAACGTTGAAGAAGAAGATATGATTACGAGCCTTTGTCTAGACTTTCAAGACATATTTTTCTTAGAAGGCGACGCATTATCTTTTACGAACGAAATCAAACATTCGATCGAGACAAATAACTCCAGACCCATCTATACCAAATCTTATCGGTACCCGCAGGTCCATAAAGAAGAGGTTAAAGAACAAGTCAGTAAAATGCTTGATCAAGGCATCATTCGTCATTCTATTTCCCCTTGGTCTTCCCCAGTTTGGGTTGTTCCCAAAAAATTAGACGCCTCAGGCAAACAAAAATGGCGTGTCGTCATCCACTACAGGAAACTGAATGAAGTCACAGTCGACGACAAATACCCCTTGCCAAACATCTCCGATCTTTTAGATCAACTTGGCAAATGCCAATATTTTTCCACGTTAGATCTCGCCTCCGGTTTTCATCAGATAGAGATCGATTCTAAAGACATCCCCAAGACAGCATTTTCAGTCGAAAACGGCCATTACGAGTTTGTTCGTATGCCGTTCGGTTTAAAGAACGCCCCGTCCACATTTCAACGTGTCATGGACAATATCCTCCTTGGAATACAAAATGAACGTTGTCTAGTATACATGGACGACATCATTGTATACTCCCCAACAATTCACGAACACATTTCCCGGTTGACCGAAGTCTTCAAACGTCTTCGCACATCAAATCTTAAGATTCAATCCGACAAATGTGAATTCTTAAGAAAAGAGGTAGCGTATCTTGGTCATCTAATTACGCAACAAGGTGTAAAACCAAACCCCCGAAAAAATCAGTTGTATCCAAAACTTCCCAGAGCCAAAGAACCCGAAAGATATCAAATCTTTCTTAGGACTGGCCGGATACTATAGAAGATTTATTCCCAATTTTGCTAAAGTGTCCAAACCTTTAACAAAACTGCTTTAAAAGGACACTAAATCCTTCTTTGATTCCGATTGTAAGAAAGCATTCAATGACTTAAAGAAAGCTCTCATCTCAGACCCCATCCTTATCTACCCAAATTTTGAAGAACCTTTTCTTCTCACCACAGACGCCAGCGCTTTCGCGATTGGTGCAGTCCAATTGCTTATGCCTCCCGCACTTTGTGTGCCGCCGAAACCAGATATTCCACCATTGAAAGCGAATTGCTTGCCATTGTGTGGGCAGTCAAAGCCTTCCGTCCTTATTTATTTGGTCGTAAGTTTACTTTAATCACCGATCACCGTTCGCTTACGTGGCTTTTCTCGATCAAGGATCCAGGCAGTAGACTTGCCAGATGGCGACTGAAGCTGGAAGAGAACAATTATAAAATTGAACATAAACCAGGCAAGATAAACAGAAACGCCGATGCTCTCTCGCGAATTAAAGTCAACCACTTCCAACAAATCGCGAATTTTCAGTCAAAAATCCATACCTTCAATGACACCGACTCGGAAGACGAACCCGAACTAGAACCGGAACTTACTGACGAACACCTTACTAACGAATTTAATAAATTTGTTGACTTATATAAAACAAGGTCAATAATTGACTATTCAAAGATCGAAACTACTAATTCCCAACTCCTGGACAAATCCCATAAACAAATTATTTCATTTTTCTGAAAAAACAAGTTAACTGATCTACACGAACGAATCATGGACGATATTTTCGAAGAAGATATCACATTCGAAAACAATTCCATCAACACCTTCGCAAGTAAATCAGTTAAAGACCGCAAATACTTTATAATCCCCTTGCCATTTGACCCTGAAATAGTCCTACAATTTCTGTTCTACATTATTTACAAATCGCGAGATAAATTCGATCTTGAAACCACATATTACGTCGAAAACAACTTAGAACTCCCAATCCTTGAAACTTTTTCTTATGTCTTTGCAGACAAAGACATTAAATTAAAAATATGCCAAAACGTCATAACTACACCCTCAGAGGATGAAATACCTCAGATTTTAGAACACTACCATCAAGGCAAAAACAATTTGCATCGCGGAATTAATGAAGTAATGCGAAATTTGTCAAAAAGTCAAAATATGCCGAAAAAACTTGAGTTCTCCTCTAGTCATCACAGAAACGCCGAAAACACCTTTCGAGCGAGTCAATATCGATATCTTTGAATATCCCACTCGAAATTATGCTCTAACAATCAGGGACGAGTTAACGAAATTTACACAGGCGTATCCTATAAAGGATAAAACGGGAAAAACTGTTGTTAACACGCTCATCCTTTATTTTCAACACTACGGCACCCCGTTGAGAATTCACTGTGACTACGGTCGTGAGTTCGATAACGTATTAGTAAAAGACCTCTGTGAACTCTACGAAATAAAGTTAACCTTCTCTAGTGTAAGTCATCCACAATCAAATGGTTCCCTTGAATGCTTCCATGCGACATTATCGGAAATGATCCGGGCAAATATCGCCGAAAATCCAAACGAACATCCGTTTAATGTTCTGCCATACGCAGTCATATGCTATAACAACACCAAAAATAAGACTCATGGTTTCACTCCTTATGAGTTGATTTTTGGACACACTTCGAGTAGACCACCGGAAACGCTTTACCACCAAAAGAACCTCATTTCCAAGTACGTAAGAGATCTTAATAACCGTATGGAATATTTTTACAAATTAGCGCGAACAAAAACAACAAAACGAACAACAAAAAGGAAAAGCCAAAGCACGTTTCGATCAACACGTACCCGAAAATCGACCCACTTATAACATAAACGACAAGGTATATTTAAAAGAATCCCAAATTTCAAGTAAGTCACAAAACAAATTTAATGGCCCTTTTCAGATAACTGAACTTTTACAAAATTCTGCAACTCTTCTAAACCCCGAAACGAATCAATCTACAAAAGTAAATTTTGACAGATTGAAACCGTATTTTGAATAGAAATTACTTTATTTCAGACTACTTGGACTCTTCACAATCGTGACGTCCCAATTTTCAATAACTCCTATAAACAACACAGTAGGACTCTTCTTTTATGAAGAAGGAACTGTCAAAATATCAAACGATAAATGGACCCTACTTGTCTACAAAGATCTTCACCCTTTCGTTGACGCAATTGCCAACAATGACAACATTTTGAGTACTTTAATCGATACTATCCACTCAAACTTAACTACCCGTATGACAGTATTTAAACCTCAAGTACAAACTCATATTAGCCTCCTAAAACAAATATCTGACACAGTAAACTTAAAATATCAAGAGATATTCGCAGACACTAAACTTTACAACTCCAAGAGGCAGAAACGAGGACTTATTAATGGTATAGGAACAATTTGGAAATCAATAACTGGAACTTTAGACGCTAGTGATGGTGAATACTTTAATGACTGTATCAACAAGATAACACATGACGAACAGCAAATCGAAAATTTACTAAAGAACCAAATTTCAGTAACGACTTCCGTAATCAAAAACTTCAATGCAACAGTTCAGAAACTTCAAATAGACGAAGAAACATTTAACAGGGACATTGCCAAAATCAAACAATCTATCATGTACATTTCAGACGATCTTGCATTTTTCAAAGCACTAGTCAAAACATTAGATCTATGCGAATCATTAATGGAAAGCTATGTCTTTATCCAAGACGCCCTAAATGATGTATTGTCAGCAATATCTTTCGCTCGTATTAAAATGTTACACAGTTCAATAATAAACCCCACCGATTTAGTCGAATCTCTTCAACTCGTTTCTCAATCTTTGCATAAAAATAATTTAGCTTTATCAATTTACGCCCATAATATTGCACAATATATTGACATTATAGAGTTAGAAGCATTCCAGTTAGATACAAAAATAATTTTCGTTTTGAAAATCCCTTTAGTGAATCCTGAAACGTTTATCCTTTATTGTCTATACCCAATCCCCATTCTGGACGACCGAACAGGATTCCATCATATTTTACCAATCATAACTAAATATATCGCGAAGAATGATGATTCATTGTTGTATACCACATTTCGGAACTTGGACAACTGCAAGCCCTTAAGCCGAGTTCAATGGATATGTTCAGACGTTCTCCCGTATCCTATTGACAGCGATTCCATCTGTGAAGCCCAGCTTTTGAAACAGTCCACCTTCCTTCCAAAAGTTTGCCAAACTTCGATACTGTATGCCAAAGACTACAATGTTTACGAAATCAGTTCAAATGTATGGCTAATTTCTGTTTCCGATCTTCTACCAATCACCATAAAGTGTAACGGCAACAACGTTGTAACCAAAACCATTGCAACCAATTCAATCCTCCAATACTCGAATCCATTCAAAAAGGTTAATTGAAGATACCCAAAATATTACATACAAGAGCCATCCAGTTCAAATACCCTACAACTGCTGTGAATCCATCCCACCAAAGAAGTACGTTCCAGATCTGAAACCCCTCAGATTAAACAAGATCGACGCCGACGACCTCAACATAGCGCAACACAAGCTCAACCAATATTCCGACGAATTAGACAAATTAATAAACCAACCGTTTATTAAAAAACATACATCTTGGTTCACAACTCTAACCATTACTTCCATCATCGCATTAATACTTTTGTACATTTTCTACAAGTGCAAAAGCAGAAGGAAGTCCAGACTACTAGCCATAGCCACCACGAGTGATGACCCGCCATCACCTCCACCAATGCGAAGTCGAAGCGAAACCAGACGCTTCAGATTCTTCCCCAGAAGACGCCCAAGCCTCCAACTCCAAGAACCTATAGAAGAAGATGAACTCAAACCAATGGTCTGAAAAGTTGAAGCATAGCATCAACTTTTTCGGGATAAATGGAGTTGTTATATAGGAATTTAATAGACTCTTTAAAATAATAAATTCTAATATTATATTGTATAACATTGTAATTCATAACACATTTTTTCGCATAATGTAATATTATACTTTTCTTTCAATTTGTCACGTACTATATCTCATTTCATATTTTAATCTTTCATATTAAATTACTTTCGTCTCGTATAGATAAAATCTGCACATCTGCTGTTTTGACTTCACAGAATTTCTTTCCTTTTCATTGTTTAAGTTTATATAGAGTCAGCATATTATTTCTTATAAATTGTTATTCACGACCTTCAGTCCAGCAGATGATTTCCTTTACTCCTAGTGTTAATATTATTGTACTCAAGTTTTTCAAGTATTAAAGTTTGTTATTTAATAAATAATTTTTTTAAAAAAGTCATTTTGAAAAGAAGTGATATAAAATATATATATATATATAAATTTCATAACATTATACTAACCACCCTCTATAATAAAGTTTGGGTAAGGGGTAGTGTCGTCATTACCATTTATAATGTAAATTAAAGCCCGGTTAGCTAAATAGGTGTATCTATTGTCTCCCATATATAAAATAGCAGCAATGCTGCTGTTTGGATAAACATGACCCAAGTCCTACGAGGCACTCTGAATATTCCGCAATGTAAATATTAGTAAATTTGACAAGCACATATAATGGGAAACCAAGAATTCAATAAATAAATACTCCTACTGGAGAAAATACAAACAAATTTCTAATGCAAACAAATCTCTTGTAACCTGCTCGACCATGACAAATGACACTGAAATATTCCTGTTTTAAATATATGAACAAGTTATTCATTTAGAATTTTCATAAACTATCCTTTGCAAGAATTAAAATTAAGTACCCATGTTAAAAAAAAATTAAGTTCTACAAAACAAATGTATCTGCTGAATTTTATCTTTTGATGTATTTATTAACTCTCATAGAGTTTTCGTCAAATGTCTTCTTCATACATTATACAAATATAAGTGTCATCGGATTAGCATTTCACTTACAACTAGAATTTATATGAACTCGAACTCCTACAGAATCGTTTCATATTACACATTTTAGAGAGTAACTACCATACTTGTACGGACAGATTTTTTGTTTATAGGAAGAATTTGAACTTTTCTTCTTGTAAACTATAAACGAGGCAATACACCCATATTTTGGTCGAAATTGTAGGGTCAGTAATTTCGGAGATAAGGAGGTTTAGAAATTCAATATCTCGGTCGACTATTTGGTCCTGGACATATTGTTCCGTTGCCCAGTCTTCATTCTCAATACACAATCGGCTCTACTAGTTATTCTTGACAAGGCATTGGCCTTATGATGTAACCGGCCGAAACAGTGTTCAATATTGAAACCGTATTCCTCCATCCACCTAGCCAGTTGTGCCCCGGTTTCTATGTGCACAACAGCCACTTGAGGGTGGCCTTGTCCGTTTTGATTAAGAAATTACAACAAATAAGATATTGGGGAAAATGATTTGCATCCCTAATTACTGCAAGAAGTTCTTTCCTGGTGACAGAAGAATCCTTTACGAAATTTCACGCCTGTAGTACTCAATCACATGGTCATTGCCAGCTTGCGCTTGGTATAAGAACGCCCCCAAGTTGGTATTGCTTGCCTCGGTGTCTCGGACGAACTTGCCCTATTGTGTAGGAAATGCCAGGTTTGGACTGTGGATAACGCCGTTTTTAATCGTTTAAATACCATTTGAAATACCTGATCTTAATTACAAATCTTTTTTTCTGTGGTCTGCCCATGTAGAAGGAACAAGGTAATACTAACATACTGGTAAGTCTCCTAATAAAGTAGGATTAGTGGGCCGCTCAATGCAAACTCCATTAACTTCTCAAAAATAGCTGGAGCGTCACATTACCCAGTTGTCATGAGGGTGAATTGAAATTTTCGTAAAGTCAACCTTTCCATATCCACCCTTTAGGACTAGGATGGAGAACCAATAGAACCCTCCTAGGATGGCAAGAGTCTCGTCAATACGGGGGAGTGGATAGCTGTCTTTTATTTGTTATGCCGTTCAATTTCCTAAAATCTAAGCAAAATGGGTTGGGTTAACCCTTCTTTTTCACGTAAACAACGGAAGCATAGGCTGATTAACTGCATTTTTTAACATGGAGCCAATATTTTCGTCGATTGACTTTTGTTGCCAACATAGTGGTCGCCTAGGTGGTGTGGAGTTTGAGCCTTTCCAGTATGTAGCTATTAGGTTTTGAATTATGGTTTTACGACCAATGGTACCATTTGGACTATTACAAATTTTCCAGTAATTTAAGATAAATTGCTAGGCCTTCTGCTGTTCCTTTGCTGTCGGGTATGTCAAATGCTCGGCAACCTGTTCCATAAGCTTTCTACTGAGACCTGTCTCGTTCGTCGGAGTCTTGTAAATTTCTTTACAATTGATGATAATGATCGAAATAAAATATTTCTACACACTTCACAATTCGGTTATTATTGTTGGACATATACAGGACTCTAATTAACCAAGTAGTCACGAACTAACTGTCCTGGCTCCATCATTCCAACGTAGCACCTAGAATTTCTTTCCAGCTAAGTTTTCGTTCCGTTCCTCCGTATATTCTGGTCGAGGATATCTACGGATTTATCAAAATGTACAGTGTACCACTGCTGTACTGTCATTAAATGATAATTATTAGCTGAGTTTTCTATGACGGATAAACCATAACACAGGCACACAACATAAAAAAAAGTCAAAGTCCACGAAGGTGGCCTGTCAGGTGATACGGATTTCGGGACGCTGATTCCGAATCTGCTATCGGTTTTATCGCATCAGATAGTTATCAAGGTCATTTGAAGGTTTCTGAAAAAAGGCTCAAAAAAATTTGGAAAATTTCATACATGGGTTTTTCAGAATGCTGAATATGAATCCGGTGTCAGCACAAGGCCAATGTCATTTGAAGGTCAAATCAATAAAGATGTTAAAAAAATTGAAAAAAATCATATAAAGGTTTTAAGTCGCTGAGTCTAAATCTTAGCTCATTTTGACCATATCTAGTATTTCCAGGTCATTGAAATATGTAAATAACAATCCATATATCCAGTTCTGTAGAGCTACATCAAGTCATTAAGTTCATTACAAAAAATCGGTTAGATACATCCACACATCTAGACATCCGTACATCCACACAACCACATATTCGCACATCGACACATTCACATATCCATACATCCCCACATATACACACATTTACTCATCAACTCATCTAAAAATCTACACAAGCAGAGATCTGCATATCCGCAAATACATCCGGACATCTCTAGTAAATGCATTTTTTGTCATTTTAAGTTAAAAAAAGAAGACAAACTTGTTTGTTCAAGGTAGATTTTTCTTGTGGGTACAAAGCGTTCTCTTTTTTGATCCTATAATGAATTTTTACATTGTTTGATGTAGGTCTACCAAACTCGACATGTGGATTGATATTTTCATATTTCAATGGCCTTGAAAAAGCCAGACTCTTAAAACCTATATATTATTTTTTCAATTATTTAATCCTACCTTATTGAGTTGACCTTTGAATGGCCTTGACCTTGGGCTGATAAAAGTCAAAAGACACCGGATTCGTACTTAGCATTATGAACATCCCATGTATGAATTTTTTCAGATTGTTTTGAGCTGTTTTTCAGAATTTGACCTTCAGATGATGTTGACCTTTAGTTGATAAAAGTCAAACGACACCGGATTCGTATTCAGATTTCTGAAAAACCCATGTATGAATTTTTCCAGATTTTTTTAACCCTTTTTTTAGAAGTTGACCTTCAGATGACCTTGAAAACGATTTGATCCGAAAAAACCGATTGCAGATTCGGAATCAGCTACCCGAAAAACATATAACCTGACAGGTCCCCTTGGTGGACGTTGGCTTTTTTTTATTTTGTGTGCCTGTGTAATTATCTCAAACTTTTTGTTTCAAAACTTTTACAGAACGTAGAAAAGCTATACAAGATGGACACTTATGTAGCTTTTCGCAAAAATAACTGACTAATGGATTAATAAGATTCTTCAACATCTCATTTTGTAGCTTTTAAAAATTCGTATGAAATAACCTGACATGTAACACTACAATTTTTTATTCAGTTTGCTGAAAAATTACAAAACTGTCAAACTTACGATTTGAGCGACACTAGACACTCTCTATAATTTATCATACTTAAACAAAAATTTGTTAACTATACTTTTTCAAAGAAACAATTTTTCCAGGGAATACCTAAATTGCATTGCGTATGCTGAATTCTGATGTTTCCTATCTGTAGTTCTACATCAACCATACCCTGTATTAACATGGATTCGCCGGTGACCTTTCTTAGCTGAATGTTGTTGTTAATTGGCTAGATTTCTGATGACCTAAAAACTCCGATTTGGGTATGGATATAGCGGCGGCGGTGTCAAAGAATATGGAGACCGCTCGACACTTGATGGTGATCTTTATGACTAGGCTTCTACTATCTCGGCAAAATACCTGGATGGATACTATACTGGAAACTGGAGGAGTAGTTAGCGTTCGCTACCTGATACTGTGAGGTTGTTGAGCTGGTTACCTCTATTTGGTCATCATTCAGATAACGTCTCTCTGCAGGCACGTTAGGAATGCCCTATACTACCACACCGGTACGATTTAGTTTATCCCGGTCACCACTGCCTGGGGATGGATCCATTCTTTCTGGCTAAATAGCTCGATACCTCGGTTTGAATTTGTTTATGACAGACAAAACATTTTATGAAAATCGGCTCAACCGTTTAGAAGTTTAATTTTTTTTACAACAACTCAAAAGGCAGTCCCACCTACCGGGTCCTAGTGCGAATCTACATCTTCCAAAACCCACTCAAATACACACAAAAAAACAAATGAAAATTTCAAATTCCGCACTACGGTATGTAGAAAATAACAAGTATTAACAGTACTTTAGTGAAAATAATTCTCTGGTTTACCCTTTTTAAAGGTAGCTGAAATATATACATCAAGTGAATAAATCCTATGTCAAGCGAATACAGGACATCTGCACCGCCGTTATTTAATTAAATTGGTTTATTTATAGGACACACCTTTAAACTGTCAATTCGCCTTTTGTAGTTCCAAATAAATTAAACTATTTGATACGAAACTACTTTCTCAACGCAAGGATTCTAATGGATGAAACAAAAATCAACGAGCGGAGTTATTAGACATTTTTTAATCTTCTAAATTGCCTACTTATATATTAACTTTATTGTCATATATTTAGAATACACTAGTCTTAGTCTATTTAGTAGTAAACTCAAATGCCGTAGCTATTGGTATGTATGTGATAATAAATCGTGAGAATCAAATAAAATTATTTTCTTAAGTTTCTCGCACTGAAAACGAACAATTATATATTGCTACAGTTGATTCGTTATAACGTCAAACAAATTTGGCTACCATTCTCGATACCATGTAGAAACTCTTTTATATCAGGCAACTCACTTGTTTAATTGTTCTTTATATGTAGATTAGAACTCAAACGACCCTTCGATAAACTAACAACTTACAAAATGTACTTATTTCCATTTGGTTTTCCATATGGTCTGGTTATTTGTTA
This sequence comes from Octodonta nipae, assembly GCA_034190945.1. Lineage (NCBI taxonomy): Eukaryota > Metazoa > Arthropoda > Insecta > Coleoptera > Chrysomelidae > Octodonta > Octodonta nipae. The sequence continues at coordinate 116,410,136 of CM067217.1, forward strand.
ACATGTTCTCGAACAATCGCCTTTGTTTACTATTCCTTTATTTCCTTCATAAAAGAGCCATTTCACCAACTAATTAGTTTATTTACAATGGAAACCTCGCATGCACTTGTAAAAACATTGTATTTATAGTAGCTCTACATTTTCAATTTAATTGTTTTTCGATGTTTGCTAACCCAGAAAATATTTGTAAGCTTTTACACTTTTAATACCTACACACACCTTAAGGAATTTTATTACTCTTACCTGAAGGAAGGTAAACAGAATTAAACTAAAAGCACATACAATATGGCATCGACAACATTTGCAACAAGTTAAAATATGAAGCCTCTTAAGATTTGTGTTCTTAATATTACTAGTAATACTTATAGGTTAAGACAGTTTCAGGATATTATTGTAGAACCACAACATTATATTGTACTAGTGCGTGTTTCCTGAGCAAACATTTGAATTTTAGAAGGAGCCGATATCGACCAGAAAGATTGCGGGGCAACGGCTAGCGATGATGATTAAAAGCAAATGTCAGATCAATGATGACCATATACTCATCCTTGTATGAGCATAAAGAGTACGAATCAACCGTTCAGAGTGTGTTAAAGACATAAAAATCTTTACTGGTAAACTCCTGATTCACTTGCAGCCTTAGTTTTTGCGGAATATACTATTTATTAACGAAGAATGGGTTAGATTCACGAGCGTCGCAAGAAAGGGTAGGTTTTGAATGAAGGGGGGGGAGGCAGAATTTTTGGTAATTCATAAATTTTCTGTAAACATAACATTACGGACTCCGGAAATTCAAATAAATTCCTATACCAATTATAATCGTATTTAATGTCACTGAAATAACCCACAATTCGTTCTCTATAAAATATTTAGTTTCCACAAGGTTGATGTACTCACAGATCTACTGAAATTAAATCTTCCTGTACTTCAGCCTCGTTATACCATCGTAATCGTTCTTGATTTTTACCGTAGTAATTATGCCTTGCTAACATGTATAATTTCATATTCCGGAACAGAATCCAAATTCTCAATACTATTAAATTTACTTTTTACTGAAGTTTATTTATTCGCTGAGTTAGTTTTTATGGATGATGATTAATTTCTAAAAGAGTTTCTGGTCTGGCAGAGTAAAATAAAATAGTATAGCAATAGATATAAATGTTGGTTTGACACAGCAGATGTAAACTAAAATAAATAATTATTGGTTTTATTCATATGTAACGAAGAGCAGTGATCGGCAAGAGAAATCCATCGGGCGGGGAGGAGGCAGCTGTCTACCCAACCCTACCTGACGGGGCCCTTAGTCAGATCGTTATTGTTGACGGATTTGCATACCAAGTTTTTACCACTCATAATTGACATTGAACACTCGTGGATAGACATTTTTGCTCACTCAGATAAAACTAAATTGATGGGTGTGAGTGAACCCCAACCTCCATGGTAATGATATATCAGTATCACGAAAATGTAGTGTATAAGGTCTACAGCGTAAAAATAAAGCGGAGATCAGCAGGTTTAATTGTTGGTTCTGAATATAAGCAAGCGATATTAACTTTCCCATTCTTGCTTTTTGTAGAAGATTATAGCAAAAGGGGATTTCTATATTTTTTAGAAGAACAAAAGCGATGTTTTTTATTTGCTTTTAAATGTTCAGGTCATAGTTGACAAACACATGAGCACCAGTATTACAGTATTAAGAGAAAATAGCACAGAAATTTGTTCACACAATGTGAATTTTTTTAAGACAGAAACTCTGACTGTATATTCTAAACTCGTTGACAAGCCATTGATGACAATCAATTAACTTTTATTGTCCATACAACAGTAAACATAAGTTTTACTAATAGTGTTACTATGAAATGTAGTTTAATAGATACATGGTGTAAGAATGGATATAATTAACTTAAACTGTAATAAAACTAAGTTGGCAGAAAAATTATTTATGCTACATACTTAGCCGAAAAAAAGTTTTACAGCTTTTATTTTAAACTATATGAAACTCTAAAACTAGTTTTTCCTTGGAATTCATTTCCAGAAATGTTAGACCAAGAAATTCGTTAACAGAACTCTATAAAGTATTTTATAATTTAATAAAAGAAACGCTGCTTGTAGCTAATAACAAAGTAATTAAAGTAAATACCTTCATGTATTCAAAATATATTCAGGTCTTGCGATTTACATTATTAAAACATTCCACGGGGTAAGCAATTTTAACGTAACTATCTAAAACACTTGGTGGGAATTGGTTTATTTAGTTGCAATTGCTTCTAATTTAAGCAATAAAATTAATTCTATGTAAAATGAAAATCATAGTATACATCAATTGTAACACTAACATTTTGGTAAAGGTTTTATTTGTGATTGTAGCTTATTGCTAATTCTTCTATCAAACTCTGCAGTAGTCAAAAAAGTTAATTTTTTTGCTTCTGAATACCAACAAAAGAAATTCAGTTTAGTAATGTGTCGCAGGCTCTGTAGATATCTTTGATTTTTTTCCGTGTTTGGGACCATTTATCGTAAACTGAATATTTTAAACAACTCGTGATTTTAAGAGAAAAAGAAAAAAGACTTATTTTGTACTTGTACGGTCTGTGCATTAAATTTGAAAGTTTTATCTTAGTTATCATTTTTTTCCACGAATTTTTAGAACAATTGGAGCCGAGCTTTATTTTAGTGTCTGGGCACTTATTGAGGCAAGCCGGAATTTTGAAAGTAAAGCAAACAAAATGTATTAATAGTCTTAGTGGCGACCGCCGAAAAACTTTTGTCATCCCGGATGTGTACTCAAATACCCTTTTCTATGTTCTGCATATTAGTTAATAAGACACTGGTCTGGTGCTTTATACCTAGACAATTTTTTTTAAGTCGGGCATCCCTAATGTTGCCATATATAATTTGATACACTGTCGCAGGATCACAAAACTGACTACCTGCCTAATATTGTAAACACAATACTAAACAGAATTACAACAGAGGAAGTAAAACAATTAATTTAGTAATGTATAAGTCAACCGCATAAATGGGCACACTCAACTAGTCGTGCTGACTTTCTTTTTCAATTGAGGATACCTTCAAACAGTGCTGTATGGTGCTAATACAAATACTATAGCTATAACAGAAAAAGTGCGACCAGAGGAGTATACTACCGCTGTGCAAATGACATTTTCAGCGTGACAGGTCGAGATAGAAGTAGATCTGCAAATGTGGGGTAACACGATCCTGCATAGGGCCCAATTATCACATATTGTGTATCTTTTACATTCGGTATTAACCAAATTAGCCATTATTGGTTCACTTATAGATAGTATAGATATAATGTTGCCCGAAACGTTTGGAAATATACAGTAATTTCGTGTGGTGTAGTGTTATTTCCCAAAAAGTGCTCAAACATTAAAATATGATGTTATTAGATTTTTAAACGTGAAGTTTGTATTAACAAGGACTACCGGCCCCAACATGAGTTCCATAGAATTTGTAGCGAAATCCTCAAAAAGAGTTTTCAGTCGAACTGAACAAATTATTCATGGTCAACTTGTTGTTGTGTTAGTAGAATCCATACAATTAGCTCGCTATTGCATGATTGGAGTGAGAAATCGGCGAGACATAACTATTAAATACTGAATACAACAAGCGATAACGTGTTCCGAACCAATAGAGACCATCACAAATTTTGAAAATTCGGACAAAGCAATACCGAAGGAAACTGGACTGAGAAAAGAATTTGTAACGCAGTAGACAGACTTTGAACGCACCTTACACCAAATAAACAACAGAAGGCAAAAAATTTTATTTTAAATCATCGGAAAATTTTCAGGAGTTTTGATCGTACTGCTGGTATTGTGAATCTCATCCAACACCTAGTAACTATCACTGGAGCAACAATAGTCAGCTGAAGAAAAGCTGCCAGCCCATCGTCTGCTCTCGGCGTTGTTGTGTATATGCATGGATCCTACCGATTATGCATAAATTATAGAAAGTTGAACGATGTAATTAAAAAGAACAACTATCTGCTCCATTGATTACATGACAGTCTAACTACCCAAGCAGTGTGCCGTTAATTCTACACCCTAACCTTAAATAGTGGATATTGTCAAATTGAGTGTCATAAAAATACTGAGAGAATGTAGCATTTCCCCCGCAAAGGAGTAATCCAGTTAACAAATTCTTTATTACGGTCTGGGAACGATAATATCTGTTTAAGTAACTGTTCAAAATTTAAATTATTTTTTTAAAAATATGTCTTCAATTGATACAAACGATAATGGGTATTGCTTATTGTACTGTTCATTTGATAAATTTGTTACTGTTTTGCAGACAAAATATACAGATACCTGCTTACTTTGAGTGACTTTTTTTTTCTAGTAAACCATAAACGTTTTGACATATATTATATAAGACTTTTTCATTTATACTCATCAGATTTATCATCTACCAAAATATCTGCACTGCATTATGTTACGCCCTGTATAATAATTTCAAAACTTTTGGGTCTATGGGCCTAGTCTAGGGGGTTCGTTAAGGGATTTGTTGTCATTAGCACATCTTTATATCGGCATACTACCTAGAGCGAAACCTTCCTCTGTTGTCGAGAATGTGAAACTGCTCTCGTACGACTGCATTATGCCCCATACCAGTGCTACCGTTTTCTACGCTGAAGAGCCCAGACAAACGACATGGGTGATCGCATACTACAGCCACGGGTTTTCAAGTCGAAAAGAATGACTTTGTCACCAGAAAAGACCAACCAATAGTATTGAGGGATCACAAACTGTCATTTCTTAACCAGAAATCATCAACAACTAGCCAGGTGTATAGAAAAACTACATTAATAAGACTTCAACAGATTGCAGAGATGGAGGGAGATCACAGAACACTGCGATATTGATTAATACCTCGATATGGAAAGAGCGAGTCACTCGAGCATCCTGATGTCATACGGGCCCAAAAGGAGTGCCTAAGAATAGATAATCGAACTTTCAAGAGTCCTGATAGCAATGAAACTTGTCCCAAACAGAAAGTACATGCAGTCCTGACGGAAATGCATAATGGGATTACCGGAGTCATGTGGCGGAGTAATATGGGTATGAATAAGACTATGGGTAGGATACGTCAACGATTTTACTGGTTAAAGCATTTTTTATAGAAACGTGACATCTACACAGCCAGTAATGGCCAAAAGCCCCGTACCAAGGGTAAAATGAAAATGAGAGGCTGCTGCTGATGTAATCTAGCCATACCCCATGTCTGCAAGAGATAACAAGTACATTCCGGGACAATACTAACTGGGGCACAGTACGTTAAGTCTACCTAACTCTCAGAAAGATGGTATTGATTTCAACTGGTAGTGTGCTTCGGAGTTAATAACATTTTACCACTGGCAAATTTTCCCGACTGTTTTTTATTGTATTGAAGTTGAATTAAATGTTCGAGATGTAATAGTGATAAATGGAGCTGGAAATTAAATAAACGGTCTTTTCTTGGTCAAGATTTCACCATCTTATTCTATTCGAAGAAGTCCTTCAACTTCTTTCGATATCTGAAGCTATCAGTCTATTAAGATATCGATTTTCTTTTACATTATTCAAACCGTTGTAATTGTGCGTTACATATGAAGGTAACAAAATGTCTGACATTTTTAATCATACATCTTACATGTTAATGATTTCCCTAGAACATATTAGCTCACGCGAATACTGAAATGACGACCATTGGCCTAGATATAGGTATAAAATTTTCATAAACACCAAATTGGTTAGCAATTAAAAAATCTTACCACTGATATTTATGAATTTCATACTGGAAGAGCCAAATGCAAAAAAATGATATTTAAGACTGGTTTGTTATTCATTTTATTAAATAAACTCATGAGTATTTATTTTTAAATAGGGACGGCTTGGATAAACTTGTATGTATTTTATTGCTATATATACCTGAAATGGAATGGGGGTTTAACTATGATATGTTGGTAACAATTTAAAGAACGATCATGCCAGAGTACTTACGTTTTGTCTTCGCTTGCTCTGCTGACCGCTACTGTAGTTGAAGTGGACTGTATTTTGAGGAGTTGACCCCGCACTGCCCTTTAGTAGATTTTTCTGTGTCTATTTCACGACTGGTCGTATTTCACTTAAAACTACAAAATGAAGAACTAGAGAGATTAGTTCTTTTTACGAGCGAGAATGTCTATGTGGATCAAGCGACTCTGGCAATGAGTGTGCGCGTAAAAATCACCAACAAAAAACAAAAAAATATACAAAAGAAAAGATTCCTAATTACACTGCTACTCCAAAACTTTTGTTGCAAACTAAATATACTAATCAACTAATAAATGTTAGTGAATCTTCAACAATACCTATAAAATATATTATATAAATTAAAATTGAACCCTTTCTGTATGAAAATACATCAAAACTTGAATAAGAAATTATCTCTTGCTTTTCCGTGTTATCGAATTTTTTTGGTTTCCATTGCTCGAAAATGTTTTTCTTTCACTGGACATATTGTTAAATAATTAATCACAATATCTAAATATCTTACTCATAAAGTTCAAACAAAAAGACTCGTCTGGGTCATATTTTAAATCATAAAAAAACTTTAGTAGCGTTAGAAATTAAAATAGTCCTCGTGACTAACTTTTTTGTTTATGTTGAGCAATTTTCAGGTAATACTGTTGCCGCCTAAAATAATTATTTTATTATTATAGATAAAACGTATAGAATAATTTGACTGAACATACAATACTTTTACGACCCTGGTACAGTATTTTCATTCCACACGCTGGCACACTAATTTTATGAGCTTTTTAGAACAGATTCCGTTACTGGTACGTTAATGACTTAATATTGTAGATGAATAATTATTAACTCACACATGAGTGTTTATTGCTGTGATCCTATTCAAATGATATATTTTAGAAAATACATCCCAATCTCCGAAGAGTGTATGTTTAGGAGAAGAAAAATAGGCTTCAGTTAACACCAATTTTTTCTCGAATGTTCTTTTCACGCTGTTTACTTTTTAGGGCAGGTAGTCGGTCTTTCCGATAAGAAGGAATCATTATTGGTATTCGCTCTTGGGAAAAGGATTCCGAGATTGAAATTCAATGTTGACTTCCCCTAAGGTTTGGTCCGATTTATTTTCCTGTTCGATAGTCCAGATGCGAGAATTCAGGCATCGAAATCAGCTCCAACTATACGGAAGCTAAATCGAACCGATTGCAATCAAACGAATATATCAGAAAGTCCATTCGGCGAAGTACTTTACACCAAAAAGTGTATTCCTTTAACGTTATGGATATTATTTCCTTTGAAATAAATTTGATAAAGCAAAAACGTATTTTTAGGGTTCCGTATATACAATATACGGATACCCTTATAATATCACTCAGGATTTCTGCCTCTGTCACATCACAGCCATTTTCTCCTAAACTACTGGACGGAAGAGGTTGAAATTTGGTATCAATGTATAGTTTGGTGACCCGATCAGGAGTACATATCGTAAAAGAAAAAATTTGATTTAAGGGGTACTTCTGGGGGGAAAAACTAAAAAAATCGACCGTTCCCCCCCTTGATCTCCGAAACTACTGAGTCTAAAATTTTGAAAAAAATAGGAAATATAGAACGTTGCCCGAACTTCACAGAAAAATTAAGGAGAAACCATTAATGCTAATTTTGGGGGGCAAATTATAGAATTAAATAAAAATTTAAAAATAAAAAATTTTCAAACGCATCATGTAATATATCAAATGAAAGGTCTCATTCTGAGGAACACAAATATATTTTTTTCATATTAAAAAAAAATATTTAAAAAGATATTAACGAAAATATACCAAAATTTACCCATATTAAAATTGTTTCTAACCCATCATGTTATATATCAAATGAAAGGGCTCATTACGACGAAAACAAATATATTTTTTTCATATTATTAAAATGAATTAATTAAAAGGTATTAACAAAAAAATAAAAAAATTTACCAATCCCCCCCCCTTATCTCCGAAACCATAAGCTGGAAAATTTTGAACAAAAAATGTAGGTATAGCCCCTCACCTGAACTTTACTGGAAAATTTAGGAGAAACCTCTAATATTTATTTTGGGGGGCAAATTATAGAATTAAATGGAAAATTAAAATTAAAATGTTTCTAACCCATCATGTTATATATCATTATGACGAAAACAAATATATTTTTTTCATATTTTTAAAATAAATTAATTAAAAGATATTAACAAAATATAAAAAATTTTACCCATCCCCCCTATCTCCGAAACCATAAGCTGGAAAATTCTGAAAAACTGGCAGTATAACCCCTCACCTGAACTTTACTGGAAAAATAAGAAGAAACCCCTAATATTCATTTAGAATTTAGAATTAAATGGAAAATAAAAAATTATAATTGTTTCTAACGGCTCATATAATATATCATATCCCAGGGCTCATTATGACAAATAGGTACAAATATATATTTTTTTATTTTTAATATATTTTAAAATATATTAGAAAAAAATATTTTAAAAAAATTACTCATTCTCCCCATTATTCTCCAAACTCTACGACCTCATTTTTTTGTTTATAGGAAAAAATATGGAAAAAAATACTTAATTCTTTTATTTGGCCTCCAAATAATAGAATTAAACGGAAAATAAATTACTAGAAAACCCCCATAGTAATTTTAGGCACAAATTATACAATTAAATGAAAAGTAAAGATTCAATTTTCAAACGCATCATGTAATATATCAGATAAAAGGCTCATAATGTAAATTACAAATCTATCATATTTTTAAATAATTTGTATAAAAGATATTAAAAATATTAAACATCGACTTAATGCCCACTTTAGAAACTACACTATTTAAAATTTGAAAAATATATTTTATTTACATTTTTAAATAATTTGAATAACAGATTTAATAATTTATAATTTAAACTTTGACCTATTTTGCCGTTTTTCTTCCAATCTACAGAGCCCCAAAAATCAGACAGTAGATTATATAAGACATTTCTGAAAGTTTATTAGTAAAATAAAACTCTAATGTTACTTTTTGGGGGCCAAATTAGAAAATTAAATACATATGTATTCTGATAAAAATCAAGCGAATCCTAAAGCAGATAAAATAAAAAGTCTATGTGTGGAAAATCAAAGTGTATATTTTACATAAATTTAAAACGCTTCCTTTAAAAGATATTAGGGTAAGTATAAGAAAATTCACTCATTCCCTGCTTGTCTGAAACTGGAATATTCGAATCTTGAACGTGGTACGGAACCCTAAGTATGCGAGTCCAACTCGCGCACTTGACCAAATTATTATCTTTATTGACTGTTCCTATATTTTTTGGCCGGAGGCAGCTTTGTTCATTTTGTTTATTGCCTGTCTCAGCTATGAATTGAGTCACAATTTTCTGGATATAATTTAGATAATAACTTTTGTGAAAACTCAATTCGGTAAACAAATTAAGGTGGATATAGAATTGATGAAAATAATTTAATCGATACAGATATCCAATAAATAAACGATATAAGTAATAAAAAAATTAACTTATTAACATCTTAACACAAAATTTGAAGTAATTTCTGTGAATATAGATATTCTCATATACTTTTTTGATCTGTGCTGTCATTGTTGACTATCAGTAATAGTGTTCCCCTGTATTTAGATTTTGCTCTGGGAACATTCTTTAATTATTTTGCCCGTACATTAAGGTTTTCTCTCCTCATTTTTTTTCTTGCAAAAGATAAAAAATGTAAAATTGCAAATAACTAAACAAAGCTGTATCAGGCAATTTATAAAAATTGTGGATATTACGGCTTGTATGTACAGAATTCTGAGAGAAAAAGATATCAACGATATGATCAACCAGAATTTCTTTATATAAATAGTGATTTGTATAGTGTGTGATACTTATGTGTGTTAATCGCTCTGTGTTTTGCCTGAAGGCTTATTCAAATGTTGGCTCTGAGATATATATATATATATATATATATATATATATATATATATATATATATGTGTGTGTGTGTGTTTTTTTTTTTTTTTTTTTTTTTTTTTTTTTTTTTTTTTTTTTATCCGAAGAGGGGGGAAATACATTCCGTACTTAGCTAGCACGTGCTGGCCGTCGTGCGGGACTCCCGATACAATGACTTCAAAGCAAGAGTAAATCGTTGCATTGAAACCAGTATACCGTATACCCGCTAAAACCCTAACCTCTTTCTCCTACAACCATGGTCCCCTGCGGCACTCTTACTCAATACTACTTCGCAAGGGTGGTTCATTGCAGATGTTAACTGCTCTTACATTGAAAGCCTCTAAAGCCTACTCCTCGAAGGTATCGCGGAGTTGTTTGAGGATAGTCTCCGCGTAATCTGATACCAAGTTCCAGGCTTGGGGCCCTTCAGCATGGCTTCTACTAATTGTTCTGGGACGATATTAGTCTCCAGAATCCTCTCCACTTCAGCACGTTGATCCTGAAACCGGGGGCAGGAGAAGAACACGTGTTCCGCGTCCTCTATCACGTCCGTACAGTGTGGGCAGTTTGGGGAGTTTGCCCTCCTGAACCTGTGCAGGTATGCTCGAAAGCATCCATGTCCAGTCAGGAGTTGAGTGATGTAGAACCCAACCTCCCCATGCTGGCGGTTGACCCAACGACTGATGTTAGGTATTAATCGATATGTCCACCGGCCTTTAGTAGAGCTGTCCCACCTCTCCTGCCATTGCCCTAGACTCATGGCTCTTTCATCGCTGTTTCCTGTCGGTTGGTCTTTTTCTAACTTTCTGCGATAAAGCCGTCCCCTTTCTGCAGCCAGGATGTCGATTGGCAGGGTAGAGGCAATCACACTCACCGCCTCGTAAGACACAGTGCGGTAGGATGATGCCACTCGAATCGCTGAGAGCCGCTGGACTGATTTCATTTTCCGGCGGTACGATGGTAGCTCGAGCGATTTCTCCCATACCGGTGCCCCGTACAACAAAACAGAAGTAGTTACTGTTGCCAGTAGCTGTCTTCTTATCTGTCTAGGGCCTCCGACATTAGGCATTATTCTAGATAATGCCCCCTGTACCCCAGCTGCTTTCTTGCTGGCCGCGATTATGTGCTCTTTGAAGTTGAGCCGTGTGTCCAGGAGCACCCCCAAATAGCTGATGAAGGGCTGCGACTGTATGTAGGTGTCGCCTATTTTGAGGGTGATGGTTTCCCTTGCCTTTCGACTGCTCACAAGAAGTGTTTCGGTCTTTTGTTCTGCTAAACTCAAGTCCGCTGCGAGCATCCAATGCTGAATTGTGGCTATAGCGAATGAGAAGGTTGTTTGTATCTCCTCTATGTGCTTGCGCACTATGATCAATGCCACATCATCGGCGAATGCCACTAGCCTGACGCCCTCAGGCAGACCGAGCAGGAGCAGGTCGTTGTACATTACGTTCCATAAGAGGGGGCCAAGAACAGAGCCCTGAGGTACACCTCCTGTGATCTTATAGTCTACTTGCCCATTTTCAGTTTGGTACAACAAGATGCGGTCCTTGAAATACGATGAAACCATTCTGCGCAAGTACTGCGGAACTTCCATCCTGGCAAGAGCCTCCAAAATGCGGTCCCAGCGGGCCGAGTTAAAGGCGTTCTTGATATCCAGGGTGGCTATTAGACAGTACTTTTTTCCACCTCTTCTCCATCTCTTTCCCGAGATAGCCTCTCTGGCGATGCTGGTAACGAGCTTCACGGCATCGATGGTTGATCTCCCTTTTCTGAACCCGAATTGGTTGGTGGAAAGTTTCGGTTCAACGTAGGGCTCCAGCCTATCTGCTATTATTCTCTCAAGGAGTTTTCCCGCAGAGTCCAACATACAGAGGGGACGATATGATGACGGTTCGTCTGGAGGTTTCTTTCCCCCTTTAGGGAGGAGCACAAGCCTCTGCTTTTTCCACTTAGTCGGGAAAACCCCCTGCTTTAGGCAGGTCTCATACATGTGTAGAAACATGTCAGGCCTATTGGCTATGGCGCATTTTAGCGCGATGTTAGGTATGCCATCTGGACCGGGAGCCTTACCGTTTTGGAGCCGGTTGCACGCGCCCATTAGCTCACTCATAGTCACTGGTGGTATATCTTCGTCCCTCACCTGCCACGAAGGATAAGCGGGTAGCTCAGGCTTCGCAGGAAACAAGTGAGTGACAATGCGGTGCAATGATTCGGGGCAGTTCGTTGATGTCATGGGAGGGGCCTTAATTTTATGCATCACGATTTTATACGGTTTTCCCCATGGATCTTGATTAACTTCGTCACACAACTCCTTCCAGTAGGATCTCTTGCTTGAGAGAATGGCTCTTCGTAGTTGTTGTCTTTTGATCTCATAGTCGAGCCTTAGTTCTTCTGTTGTGACCCTGTCGCGTCTCCGTGCTCGTTGATGCAGCCTTCGTGCTTTGAGACACTCTCGTCGGTGTTGTGAGATCGTGTCGTTCCACCAGTAAACTGGTGGGCGGCTGTTGTTCTGCCGTCTCCTTGGCATGGAAGCATCGCAGGACTTGACAACGCTTGTCATTACCTCTTTGGCAGTGGCTTCTGCGCTTGTTGCTATTGACAATGGTTCCTGCTCCATAACCAAGGCGAATGAATCAGCATCGAAAGCATTTTTGTTCCAACCGACTGGCTGTGACCTCGCACGACTGACACACAATCTTCGTTTGGGAGTGGTGTTGATTTCCATATAATAGCTTGGTGGTCGCTATTAGTAAACTCCTCATCGACCCGCCACTCACAGCCCCCTTTAATTAGGTTGCTGCTAACGAAAGTCACATCAATAATGGAGCTGGCTGTACCTTTGCGATATGTGCTTACGTCTCCTGTGTTGAGGAGTACCAGGTTGAGCGAAGACATGGTCTCAAGGAGAGCTCGTCCTCTCGCGCTCGTTTCCCGGCATCCCCAGTCAATTGCCCAGGCGTTGAAATCTCCTGCGATGGCGACCGATTCACGCTTCCGTACATCCTCCGCCAAGGTGTCCAAGAATAACTCGAACTCCTCGAGATGTGCACTGGGAGGTGCATAGCAGCTATAGAAGTGAACCCCTCCCACTTTGGCTCTCACAAGCCATGGTTCGGGGGTATTTGGGAGTTGTTGGAACGGAAGTTTACCGCAAGCCCATATCGCTGCTCTGTCCGTTGTGTCATTTACCCAGGACAGGGTGTCGAAGTTTTTGTACTGCTCGCAGATTATGGCTACGTCGCAATCCAATTCCCGCACCCGCTGTACCAGTAGGTCTTGGGCTGCTTCGCAATGATTGAGGTTGAGTTGCAGTACTTTCATTTACGGGCTTGTGCTGCTCTCATCGCCTGTTGGTAGATCGGACATTTCCAACTACCCGCAACATGCCGGCAGTCTGACCTACTATCTTTCTCTTTGCAGAGTAAGCACTTGGCAGGTTGTTGACAAGCCGAGGCATTGTGACCGGCGCCTCCGCATCTGTGACAGCAACTGCTTCGATCAGTCTTGCCTCTGCACGCCTGGGCGTTGTGTCCAAAGTGCCAGCATTTGAAGCACCGTCGAAGGCTGATCCTCTCGCGAACACGTACTGTGCCCCACGCGAGTTTCAGCTTTCCAAGTGCGATGGCTTTCTTGGCCTGGACTTCTGGGAGACAAACAACTGCCGTTTGTGTTGATCTATATGCCCGTCGAAGTGATTTCACTGCCTCCTCAGTGATCTCTGCCAGGCCGTCGATATTATCTTTGAGCAGGTTTACTACGTCTTCCTTGGTACTGATCTCGTCCAGGTCTTTAATTTCAATCTCGATTTGCGGTATTCGAGATTGTACAGTGGCCCCGCTTGGGAGCTTATTCTTGATGGCGTTACAATAACGCTCCATCTCCTGAGCGTCTGCCTTCGCGAATAACAATAGGAGATCTCCCTTAGCTGTTCGTCGGATCTTATTGACTTTTTTGCCTATATCCTGCAAGGTGGGATCATTCTTGATACCTCGCAAGATATCTGCATGGGAGCTCTTCTCGCCTTTCTTTATAAGCAGCGTACAATGTGGCGCTGGTTTTTGCTTATTGGTCCTCGGGGCCTTTTTCCTCTTTGCCACTTGCCAGTCAGTAGACTGGTTTGAAGGTTGGTTCTTGGTCTGCGGTTTAAACTTGGATTTTAATCCATTGTTTCTCTCCGCTTCTGAATTGACCACCCTACTTGTTGTTGCCTGGGTGGTTTGCCCGATGTTCTGGCAACCTTCTTTACCGGGCTTTAGCTTGCTAGCTAGCACCGGTTTAAGAGTTTTTGGTAGTGGTGCCTTACTTGATGAGGCTACTGAAGGCGAGGCCTTCGGTGGCGAGGTCCTTGCTACAGAGTCTGCCGCTAGTGAGGCTACTTTTATTGAAGCCGCCTGCTTTGGGGCCGCCGGTGTTGATGCAGCCGGTTTTGAGTTAGCTGCTTTTGAGGCAGCCGCTTTTGGGACCTCCTTTTGCTTTTCACCTTGTGTCTGAGTGTTTGACACCTTTACTGGCGATGTCTGTGTTGTAGCAGGTTTCGCTACAGGAGATGGCCGCGTCGTTGACGTCAGATATTTGTCATATTCTGACTTAATGGCGTTTGCCAGTTTCTTGATCTCATGATGTACATTGTGCCTAGGCCCAATGAACTTCAAGAGCTCATCGATCTTTGCTCCTAATTTGTTTTGGAGCGCCACTCTCATTTGTTGCCCTTTGGGGCACGTCAACTCCACTATCCGCCTTTTGGAGGACTTGGCTGAATAGTGTCTTGCTGCCAGCTCTAGTTTTAATGGTCGATGTTGTACCATTAACAGTGTCTTTCTTCTTGTTGTCACTATGTGACGGAACCAGTGATAATTCGCTCCCCCCAGAATCCGTGGAGCGTGCACCGGCCACCGAGGCTTTCACTCGATCGGAACCGGTGGTGGGATTATCCTCTGCAGAGGTACCCACCTGGGGTATTAAGTTGACCTTATCACCCATATCCATGAATGGTTTATTTTCGGGGTTCCTTCCCCTATCTGATTTTGGTCCGCCCTGAAGAAATCCTCAGTACTCCCATTGCTGGAGAGCGTTCCCCTATCCGCCACCTGGGGAGGCGCCCGGTAGTGGACCAACAACCACCCCGGGATGTGTGTGTGTGTGTGTGTGTGTGTGTGTGTGTGTGTGTGTGTGTGTGTGTGTGTTTTATCCGAAGAGGGGGGAAATACATTGCGTACTTAGCTAGCTCGTGCTGGCCGTCGTGCGGGACTCCCGATGCAATGACTTCAAAGCAAGAGTAGATCGTTGCATTGAAACCAGTATACCGTATACCCGCTAAAACCCTAACCTCTTTCTCCTACAACCATGGTCCCTTGCGGCACTCTTACTCAATACTACTTCGTAAGGGTGGTTCATTGCAGATGTTTACTGCTCTTACATTGGAAGCCTCTAAAGCTTACTCCTCGAACGTATTGCGGAGTTCTTTGAGGATAGTCTCCGCGTAATCCGATACCAAGTTCCAGGCTTAGGGGCCCTTCGGCATGGCTTCTACTATTTGTTCTGGAACGATATTAGTCTCCAGAATCCTCTCCACTTCAGCACTTTGATCCTGAAACCGGGGGCAGGAGAAGAACACGTGTTCCGCGTCCTCTACCACGTCCGTACAGTGTGGGCAGTTTGGGGAGTTTGCCCTCCTGAACCTGTGCAAGTATGCTCGAAAGCATCCATGTCCAGTCAGTAGTTGAGTGATGTAAAAACCAACCTCCCCATGCTGGCGATTGACCCAACGACTGATGTTAGGTATCAATCGATATGTCCACCGGCCTTTAGTAGAGCTGTCCCACCTCTCCTGCCATTGCCCTAGACTCATGGCTCTTTCATCGCTGTTTCCTGTCGGCTGGTCTTTTTCTAACTTTCTGCGATAAAGCCGTCCCCTTTCTGCAGCCAGGATGTCGATTGGCAGGGTAGAGGCAATCACACTCACCGCCTCGTAAGACACAGTGCGGTAGGATGATGCCACTCGAATCGCTGAGAGCCGCTGGACTGATTTCATTTTCCGGCGGTACGATGGTAGCTCGAGCGATTTCTCCCATACCGGTGCCCCGTACAACAAAACAGAAGTAGTTACTGTTGCCAGTAGCTGTCTTCTTATCTGTCTAGGGCCTCCGACATTAAGCATTATTCTAGATAATGCCCCCTGTACCCCAGCTGCTTTCTTGCTGGCCGCGATTATGTGCTCTTTGAAGTTGAGCCGTGTGTCCAGGAGCACCCCCAAATAGCTGATGAAGGGCTGCGACTGTATGTAGGTGTCGCCTACTTTGAGGGTGATGGTTTCCCTTGCCTTCCGACTGCTAACAAGAAGTGTTTCGGTCTTTTGCTCTGCTAAACTCAAGTCCGCTGCGAGCATCCAATGCTGAATTGTTGCTATAGCGAATGAGAAGGTTGTTTGTATCTCCTCTATGTGCTTGCGCACTATGATCAGTGCCACATCATCGGCGAATGCCACCATCCTGACGCCCTCAGGCAGACCGAGCAGGAGCAGGTCGTTGTACATTACGTTCCATAAGAGGGGGCCAAGAACAGAGCCCTGAGGTACACCTCCTGTGATCTTATAGTCTACTTGCCCATTTTCAGTTTGGTACAACAAGATGCGGTCCTTGAAATACGCTGAAACCATTCTGCGCAAGTACTGCGGAACTTCCATCCTGGCAAGAGCCTCCAAAATGCGGTCCCAGCAGGCCGAGTTAAAGGCGTTCTTGATATCCAGGGTGGCTATTAGACAGTACTTTTTTCCACCTCTTCTCCATCTCTTTCCCGAGATAGCCTCTCTGGCGATGTTGGTAACGAGTGTCACGGCATCGATGGTTGATCTCCCCTTTCTGAACCCGAATTGGTTGGTGGAAAGTTTTGGCTCAACGTAGGGCTCCAGCCTATCTGCTATTATTCTTTGAAGGAGTTTTCCCGCAGAGTCCAACATACAGAGGGGACGATATGATGACGGTTCGTCTGGAGGTTTCTTTCCCCCTTTAGGTAGGAGCACAAGCCTCTGCTTTTTCCACTTAGTCGGGAAAACCCCCTGCTTTAGGCAGGTCTCATACATGTGTAGAAACATGTCAGGCCTATTGGCTATGGCGCATTTTAGCGCGATGTTAGGTATGCCATCCGGACCGGGAGCCTTACCGTTTTGGAGCCGGTTGCACGCGCCCATCAGCTCATTCATAGTCACTGATGGTATATCTTCGTCCCTCACCTGCCACGGAGGATAAGCGGGTAGCTCAGGCTTCGCAGGAAACAAGTGAGTGACAATGCGGTGCAATGATTCGGGGCAGTTCGTTGATGTCATGGGGGTGGCCTTGATTTTATGCATCACGATTTTATACGGTTTTCCCCATGGATCTTGGTCAACTTCGTCACACAACTCCTTCCAGTATGATCTCTTGCTTGAGAGAATGGCTCTTCGTAGTTGTTGTCTTTTGATCTCATAGTCGAGCCTTAGTTCTTCTGTTGTGACCCTGTCGCGTCTCCGTGCTCGTTGATGCAGCCTTCGTGCTTTGAGACACTCTCGTCGGTGTTGTGAGATCGTGCCATTCCACCAGTAAACTGGTGGGCGGCTGTTGTTCTGCCGTCTCCTCTGCATGGATGCATCGCAGGACTTGACAACACTTGTCATTACCGCTTTGGCAGTGGCTTCTGCGCTTGTTGCTATTGACAATGGTTCCTGCTCCATAACCAAGGCGAATGAATCAGCATCGAAAGCATTTTTGTTCCAACCGACTGGCTGCGACCTCGCACGACTGACACACAATCTTCGTTTGGGAGTGGTGTTGATTTCCCATATAATAGTGTGTGTGTGTGTGTGTGTGTGTGTGTATGTATTAGATGGTTTTTGGGAATCCATCCGCATAGTTGATAACTGATCCCTGCCGGGATCGATGGTAAAATGACGACGTTTCGGCAGAGTCACATCGGCCCTCTTCAGGTCGGTTCGCATAATTCTCGTAGCCTTCTGCTTTCGCTTCTAGTTACTCGAATACTGTATGTATTAATACTGTATATATTCGAGTAACTAGATGCCAAAGCAGAAGGCTACGAGAATTATGCAAACCGACCTGAAGAGGGCAGATGTGACTCTGCCGAAACGTCGTCATTTTACCATCGATCCCGGCAGGGATCAGTTATTAACTACGCGGATCAATTCCCGGAAACCATCTAACATATTTAGTCAGTGTATTGAACCTAATAGATGTCAGTGACATCTACCGTCAATTGAGTAATCAATACACTGACTGTTGTCTTACTGATGTGTATACCAAGTCCAACTGAGTGGAAAAACGCAAAAATACGGTGAAAGCCTCCAAGAATTCGAAGCAGAGATTAGACGGTTAGTTCACTTGTCCTACCCAGACCTGCCAGAGGAAACGAAAGACCAGTTGGCCACATAGAGTTTCATAAACGGCATCAGAGATGTGGAAGTACAACGAAATCTAAGACTAAGTGGCGTCAAGAAAAGTAATGAAGCTCTACTTCGGGCTTTGGAAGTAGAGGCCATCATAAACATGTCCAAGACGAGGGTCCGAGCAGTTTCCTTCAACCAGGAAGAGTCAGAGTCACCATTTGAAGCGCTGCTGGCTGGCCTGAACAAAATATTAGAACGGTCACAAAGAACTGGCACCAGAGGGGCATGTTACCGCTGCGGACGGACAGGACACTTCCTACGTGACTGCCGAGTGAGGCCACCTGAACGATCACCGACCAGGGGTAACCAAGAGAACAGCCAAATGTCCAGGGACCGTCAGCCAGTCAGCATAAGGGGGCTGACTGTCCCTCCACCAGCCCCCAAAATGTTATCTATCCGGGGATTTTGCCGAGATAGCGGAGCCTAGTTATCAGAGGCACCATCAGTGAGCGAGCAGTTACCATCACCATCGACACCGGCGCCGCTGTGTCCATTGCCAAGTCCAGGGTTTTGAGAGCATCCGAAATTCGGCCAGTTACCAATAACATCCAGCTCAGAACAGTCACCGGCGAGTCCATGTCAATACAGGGTGAGGCAGATGTCGTGCTACAGATAGGGGACAACATGATCCGGCATAGGGTCCTGGTAGCGAATATTGAGGACGATTTTATATTGGGAATGGACCTAATTAGCCAGCATGGATTTATGTTCGACCCGAGATATGATGTTCTTCAGTTCCTAAATGAGGAATTTGTATTGACATGGCCCGTCAACAGTTCAGTCACTCCCATAAAAATTGTGGCAAAGTCTTCAGATAGAATTCCCGGTCGAACGGAACAGATTATTCATGGGCAGCTAGACAGCAATCCTGGGAGCTGCGTTGGAATGGTGGAGCCCGTACACTCAGCCTCATGACTACTTAGTTGGACGGGCTATAGTTAAAACAGGACGAGATATACCAATCAGAATCCTGAATTTGTCCAACCACGTCAGTAAAGAGTTCCTACAACAGTTTGCTGACCATTTGACACACCTGACACCAGAGAACCAGAAAAAAGTCAAGCAATTTATCACAAAGCACTGGCAAATTTTTAACAGTCAAGATGGAACCACCGGTCGCACCAACATCAACCAGCATCGAATACATACCGGAAAGGCTCAACCCATCAGAATACCACCTAGACGACTACCATTGGGCCAACAACAGGCAGTCGAGGAAAACATCGAGTCCATGTTACAAAATGGAGTTATTGAGCCATCCATCAGCCCATGGTCTGCTCCCGTAGTGCTATTTAAAAAAAGGATGGAATCACCCGATTTTGTGTGGATTACAGAAAGCTGAATGACGTCACGAAGAAAGAAAACTATCCACTACCCCGAATCGATGACACTTTGACCACACTAGCGGCTCCCGTTGGTTCTCCACACTAGACCTATAAAGTGGATATTGGCAGGTTGGTCTACACGCAAACGAAAGAGAGAAGACAGCGTTCTCCACCAGTAAAGGGCTGTTTCAGTTCACGGTCATGCCCTTTGGGTTATGTAATGCACCCGCTACATTTGAGAGGCTAATGGAGTATGTACTGAGCGGGTTAACATGGAGGACGTGCTTAGTATACCTCGACGACATTCTAGTCATGGGTCAGACATTCGACGACCATCTGAAGAACCTGGACGAAGTATTCTCCAGAATTAATAATGCCAACCTGACACTCAATCCGAAGAATTGTTCCTTGTTCCAAAAAGAAGTAGAGTTTTTGGGTCACGTAGTGTCCGAGTCAGGAATCCACACCAACGAAGACAAGATAAAAGCTATCCGTGATTGGCCAGTTCCAAGAGACAAACATGAACTCCGAAGCTACTTGGGCCTCTGTTCATACTACCGGCGTTTTGTTGAGGGATTTGCCACCATCGCCGCCCCTCTACATCGGCAGACCACTGAAAAAGAGACCTTCCAGCACTATGTTCCAGCCCAATCCTAGCCATTCCGGCAAGTCCGGCAAGTTCATCTTAGACACCGACGCCAGGAACACAGGTTTGGGGGCCGTCCTATCCCAGGTGCAAGATGGTGAAGAGAGAGTAATCGAGTATTACAGCCGTGGATTCTCGAAACCGGAAAGAAATTATTGCGTCACCAGAAAAGAACTTCTTGCAATAATAAGGGCTATAAATCTTTTCCACAAATATATCTATGGTCGTCATTTCTTAATCCGAACAGATCATGCCGCACTCAAATGGTTGCTGGACATGAAGACACCGGAAGGACAACTGGCCAGATGGATGGAGAAATTACAGCAATACGACTTCAAGGTGGAACACCGTGCCGGCCGTTTGCACAATAATGCCGATGCCCTATCTAGAAGACCCTGTAGAGCGGAATGCGGACATTGTCTGAAGACGGAACAGCGAGAGGGTATCTCCATCAGGCAGATCCGAGTGCAGGCCAATGAAGACTGGACAACGGAACACTGCATCCAGGACCAAATGGCTGATCCAGACATCGAACCAATCTTGTCACTCAAAACGAGAGGGGCACCCAGGCCACGATGGGACGAGGTAGCAAGATACTCTGGCGTGCTGAAATCGTTATGGGCTCAATGGGACTCTCTAAGAGTAGACAATGGAATGCTCAAGCGAGTTTGGGAAATCGCTGATGGACGAGAAACCAAGTCCCAACTGATAGTTCCGAAGAAAAAGGTACCAGCCATCCTGACCGAAGTACATGATGGAATTACCGGAGGCCACCTGGGCATGAAGAAAACCCTTGACAAAGTTCGCCAGCGGTACTACTGGGTGAATTACTTTGAAGACATCAGAGCTTGGTGCCGCCAATGTGCCATCTGTGCAGCCAGTAAGGACCCGAAGACCCGTACCAAGGGCAGAATGCAGCAGTACAATGTGGGCGTCCCATTTAAAAGAATTGCCATCGATGTCGCCGGCCCGTTTCCCGAGTCTGAGAGGGGGGAGCAAATACATTCTGGTCGCAATGGATTACTTTAGCAAATGGCCTGAGGCGTATGCGATACCCAACCAAGAGGCAACCACGGTAGCGACGGTGCTAGTAGAACAACTATTCAGCAGGTTTGGAGTCCCGATGAAATTACATTCAGACCAGGGGCGTAACTTCGAATCAAATGTATTCCAGAAGGTCTGCACGATGTTGGGGATCAGGAAAACGAGAACAACACCATTACACCCACAGTCAGACGGAATGGTGGAAAGATTCAACAAGACCTTGGAACAACACCTATCCAAGGTCGTCAGCAATAACCAGCGTGATTGGGATGAGCATTTTCCCCTATTCCTGTTGGCATATCGCTCTGCTGTACATAATAGTACATGTCCCCAAGACATCGACGATTATGCCGACCAGCTCCGACATAACATGCTGGCAATACACGAATTAGCACGAACGCTGATGTTGGCCACCAGTGACCGGATTAAGGCGCGATACGACCTCAAGGCCAATTTAGTCGGGTTCCAGGAGAGGGACAAAGTCTGGCTGTACAACCCCCAACAGAACAAGGGTAAATCCCCAAAGCTTACACCCGCCTGGGATGGTCCATACGAGGGCGTCAAGAGGCTGAATGACGTCGTCTACCGGATCAGTCAAAACCCCAAGGCTAAATTGAAGGTGGTTCATTTGGATCGACTCGCTCCCTACCATGGAGAGGATGTTTCTGATCGGGACGATCAGAATTAAAGGGGGGGGGGCAGTGTTACGAAATTTACCCAAAGCCGACCCTGTTTCATTTCAGTACGACAACAAACGCTTTAAGATAAAAAAACGGTTCTCGAAAAGACTCGGCAGCGGAAGTAATGATGATTGATTTTACGAGAATTTTCTATGCTGGCTTATAAAGGAAGCAGCTACGATGGAGAGTTCAGTTGTACCGCGACGACGAGCGTATATCGAATTGTTATTGTCATATTTGAATCAGCTGTTTTAATGTAAATAAAGTTCTAGAAAAGTGAAAGTGAATATTAGTTTTATAATTTTAAATTGAACCCACGGACTATATTGCAATATGTATACGTATTGTTATATACTTCGTGGGTTCAATTTAAAAATTATAAAACTAATATTCACTGTCACTTTTCTAGAACTTTATTTACATTCAAACAGCTGATTCAAAAATACAATAACAATCCCATATAAGCTAGTCGTCGCGGTATCACTGAACTGCGATCGTGGCGTGCTTCTTTTATAATCCCCGTGGAATTCTCCAGTAGAAAATAATCATCGCTCCTTCCGCTGCCGAGTCTTTTCGAGAATCGTATTTTTTATCGTAAAGCGTTTGTTGTCGTGCTGAAAGGACACAGGGTCGGCTTTGGGAAAATTTCGTAACACTGCCCCCCCCTTAATTCTGATCGTCCCGATAAGAAACATCCTCTCCATGGTAGGGAGCTAGTCGATCTAAATGAACCACCTTCAATTTAGCCTTGGGGTTTCGACGGATCCGGTAGACGACGTCATTAAGCCTCTTGACCACCTCGTATGGACCATCCCAGGCGGGTGTAAGCTTTGGGGATTTACCCTTGCTCCGTTGGGGGTTGTACAACCAGACTTTGTCCCTCTCCTGGAACCCGTCTGAATTGGCCTTGAGGTCGTATCGCGTCTTCATCCGGTCACTGGTGGCCAACATCTGCGTTCGGGCTAATTCGTGTATTGCCAGCAGGTTATGTCGGAGCTGGTCCGCATAGTCGTCGACGTCTTGGGGAGGTTCTTCGGGGGAGCCAAATGTCAAGTCGCATGGTAATCGCAGCTCCTTTCCGAATAGGACACTGGCTGGGGTCAGGCCTGTACTATTATGTACAGCAGAGCGATATGACAACAGGAATAGGGGAATATGCTCATCCCAATCACGCTGGTTATTGCTGACGACCTTGGATAGGTGTTGTTCCAAGGTCCTGTTGAATCTTTCCACCATTCCGTCTGACTGTGGGTGTAATGGTGTTGTTCTCGTTTTCTTGATCCCCAACATCGTGCAGACCTTCTGGAATACATTCGATTCGAAGTTACGCCCCTGGTCTGAATGTAATTCCATCGGGACGCCAAAACGGCTGAATAGTTGTTCTACTAGCACCGTCGCTACCGTGGTTGCCTCTTGGTTGGGTATCGCATATGCCTCAGGCCATTTGCTGAAGTAATCCCTTGCGACCAGAATGTATTTGTTCCCCCTCTCGGACTCGGGAAACGGACCGGCGACATCGATGGCGATTCTCTCAAATGGACGCCCACATTGTACTGCTGCATTCTGCCCTTGGTCCGGGTCTTCGGGCCCTTACTGGCGGCACATGTGGCACATTTGCGGCACCAAGTTCTGACGTCTTCGAAGTAATTCACGCAGTAGTACCGCTGGCAAACTTTGTCTAGGGTTTTATTCATGCCCAGGTGGCCTCTGGTAATTCCCTCATGTACTTCGGTCAGGATGGCTGGTACCTTTTTCTTCGGAACTACCAGTTGGGACTTGGTTTCTCGTCCATCAGCGCTTTCCCAAACTCGCTTGAGCATTCCATTGTCTACTCGTAGAGAGTCCCACTGAGCCCATAACGATTTCAGCACGCCGGAGTATCTAGCTACCTCGTCCCATAGTGGCTTGGGTGCCCCTCTCATTTTGAGTGACAAGATTGGTTCGATGTCTGGATCAGCCATTTGGTCCTGGATGCACTGTTCCGTTGTCAAGTCTTCATTGGCCTGCACTCGAATCTGCCTGATGGAGATACCCTCTCGCTGTTCCGTCTTCAGACAATGCTTGCATTCCGCTCTACAGGGTCTTCTGGATAGGCCATCGGCATTATTGTGCAACCGGCCGGCACGGTGTTCCACCTTGAAGTCGTATTGCTGTAATTTCTCCATCCATCTGGCCAGTTGTCCTTCCGGTGTTTTCATGTCCAGCAGCCATTTGAGTGCGGCATGATCTGTTCGGATTAAGAAATGGCGACCATACAGGTATTTATGGAAATGGTCCACAGCCCTTATTATTGCAAGAAGTTCTTTTCTGGTGACGCAATAATTTCTTTCTGGCTTCGAGAATCCACGGCTGTAGTACTCGATCACCCTCTCTTCACCATCTTGCACCTGGGATAGGACGGCCCCCAAATCTGTGTTGCTGGCGTCGGTGTCTAAGATGAACTTGCCGGACTGTGTAGGAAAGGCTAGGATTGGGCTGGAACATAGTGCTGTCTTCAGTCGCCTGAATGATGTTTCGCAATCCTGATTCCAATGGAAGGTCTCTTTATCAGTGGTCTGCCGATGTAGAGGGGCGGCGATGGTGGCAAATCCCTCAACAAAACGCCGGTAGTATGAACATAGGCCCAAGAAGCTTCGGAGTTCATGTTTGTCTCTTGGAACTGGCCAATCGCGGATGGCTTCTATCTTGTCTTCGTTGGTGCGGATTCCTGACTCGGACACTACGTGGCCCAAAAACTCTACTTCTTTTTGAAACAAGGAACACTTCTTCGGATTGAGTCTCAGGTTGGCATTATTAATTCTGGAGAATACTTCGCCCAGGTTCTTCAGATGGTCGTCGAATGTCTGGCCCATGACTAGAATGTCGTCGAGGTATACTAAGCACGTCCTCCATGTTAGCCCGCTCAGTACATACTCCATTAGCCTCTCAAATGTAGTGGGTGCATTACATAACCCAAAGGGCATGACCGTGAACTGAAACAGCCCTTTACTGGTGGAGAACGCTGTCTTCTCTCTGTCGTTCGCGTGCAGACCAACCTGCCAATATCCACTTTTTAGGTCTAGTGTGGAGAACCAACGGGAGCCTGCTAGTGTGGTCAAAGTGTCATCGATTCGGGGTAGTGGATAGCTGTCTTTCTTCGTGACATCATTGAGCTTTCTGTAATCCACGCAAAATCGGGTGGTTCCATCCTTCTTTTTAACTAGCACGACGGGAGCAGACCATGGACTGATGGATGGCTCAATAACTCCATTTTGTAACATGGACTCGATGTTTTCCTCGACTGCCTGTTGTTGCCCCAATGGTAGTCGCCTAGGTGGTATTCTGATGGGCTGAGCCTTTCCGGTATCTATTCGATGCTGGATGATGTTGCTGCGACCGGTGGTTCCATTTTTACTGTTAAAAATTTGCCAGTGTTTTGTGATAAATTGCTTGGCTTTTTTCTGGTTCTCTGGTGTCAAGTGTGTTAAGTGGTCAGCAAACTGTTGTAGGAACTCTTTATCGGGCCCTGTCTCCTTCACCGACGTCTGGTACTCTTCTTCGCAATTGATGATGGCCTCTACTGGCTCGAAACAAGCTATCTCTTGACCATTGGTAATTCTGATGTCGTTGTTGGACAAATTCAGGACTCTGATTGGTATATCTCGTCCGGTTTTAACTATAGCCCGTCCAACTAAGTAGTCATGAGCTGAGTGTACGGGCTCCACCATTCCAACGCAGCTCCCAGGATTGCTGTCTAGCTGCCCATGAATAATCTGTTCCGTTCGACCGGGAATTCTAGCTGAAGACTTTGCCACAATTTTTATGGGCGTGAATGATGTGTTGACGGGCCGTGTCAATACAAATTCCTCATTCAGGAACCGAAGAACATCATATCTCGGGTCGAACATAAATCCATGCTGGCTAATTAGGTCCATTCCCAAAATAAAATCGTCCTCAATATTCGCTACCAGGACCCTATGCCGGATCATGTTGTCCCCTATCTGTAGCACGACATGTGCCTCACCCTGTATTGACATGGACTCGCCGGTGACTGTTCTGAGCTGGATGTTATTGGTAACTGGCCGAATTTCTGATGCTCTCAAAACCCTGGACTTGGCAATGGTGATGGTAACTGCTCGCCCGTTGATGGTGCCTCTGATGACTAGGCTGCCGCTATCTCGGCAAAATCCCCGGATGGATAACGTTTTGGGGGCTGGTGGAGGGACAGTCAGTATTCGCCCCCCTATGCTGACTGACTGACGGTCCCTGGACATGTGGCTGTTCTGTTGGTTACCCCTGGTCGGTCATCGTTCAGGTGGCCTCACTCGACAATTACGTTGGAAGTGCCCTGTCCGTCCGCAGCGGTAACATGCCCCTCTGGTGCCAGTTCTTTGTGACCGGTCTAATAATTTGTTCAGACCAGCCAGCAGCGCTTGAAATTGTGACTCTGACTCTTCCTGGTTGAAGGAAACTGCTCGGACCCTCGGCTTGGACATGTTCATGACGGCCTCTACTTCCAAAGCCCGAAGTAGAGCTTCACTACTTTTCTTGACGCCACTCAGTCTTAAATTTCTTTGTACTTCCAAATCTCTGATGCCGTTTATGAAACTCTGTGTGGCCAACTGGTCTTTCGTTTCCTCTGGCAGGTCTGGGTAGGACAAGTGAACTAACCGTCTAATTTCTGCTTCGAATTCTTGGAGGCTTTCACCGGATTTTGGGTTTTTCCACTCAGTTGGACTTGGTATACCTGGCTCAAGGATTGATTGTCGTAACGTTTGTCTAGGATAGCGATGATCTTGTCGAAATTGCCTTGTTCATCGACTGGAATGCTCTGGAGGAGTTCTAGGGCCGGACCTCTTAAGGAAATTACCAGAGATGTGGATTTTTCATGATTATCCCATCCATTAGCTGTAGCCACGGCCTCAAATTGCCGTTTATACATGGGCCAAGATGAACTGCCGTCGAATGTGGGTGGTTTACTAAAGGAACCTTTGGTACTCACGGTGTTCTGGTATTTACCTCGCTGTAAGTCCTGTTGCATTTTTTTAATTTCTGTTTCTAGTTTATTTTGGATGGCACAGATTTTATCTTGTACTTCAGTGTGTACTGTTTGCTTGATGGAACTGATTTGATCTTGAACTGTGTCTTGAATTGAACTGATTTCAAATTTTACCTGACTTTGGATGGAATCGAGATCATCTACTTTTGTTTCAAGAGTATCCACGGTATTTTTTATGGTCTTAATGTCATCATTTATCTCTTTTATATCTGACTCAACTATTTGCATTCTTTCATTAACTGTTTCATTAACTTGTCCTACTATTTGCATTAATTGTTCGAACTGCATTTGTCTTTTTTCTTCAGTTATTTTAAATTCATTTTGTCGCTTATATTCAAGTTGTTCTTGTTTCTCTTCAAATACTTTAAATTCATTTTGTCGTTTTAATTCAAGTTGATCTTGTTTTTGTTCAAATATTTTAAATTCATTTTGTCGTTTTAATTCAAGTTGATCTTGTTTTTGTTCAAATATTTTAAAATCATTTTGTCTCTGTTCATCTAATAATTTAAATTTCGAGAACAATCTTTCAATTAAATTATGTTGTTTTTCTTCCATGGTAGTGACAAGATTTTCTAATTCTATTTTACGTTTTTCATCAAAAGATTTTACTAACCTTTGTTGAATTTCTTCTTGATGTTGTTTTTCCTTCTTGTCACGTTTTTCTAGAATCTGTGCAATTTTTTCGTCCAGTCCCTCTGAAACCTGCTTGACTATTTTTTTGGTAGTTTCGTCCATACTACGGGTTTCCATAAATCAAATTAGGATTTTAACTGCACTAATCCTTCACTTCTAACACCAAATGTTATATACTTCGTGGGTTCAATTTAAAAATTATAAAACTAATATTCACTGTCACTTTTCTAGAACTTTATTTACATTCAAACAGCTGATTCAAAAATACAATAACAATCCCATATAAGCTAGTCGTCGCGGTATCACTGAACTGCGATCGTGGCGTGCTTCTTTTATAATCCCCGTGGAATTCTCCAGTAGAAAATAATAATCACTCCTTCCGCTGCCGAGTCTTTTCGAGAATCGTATTTTTTATCGTAAAGCGTTTGTTGTCGTGCTGAAAGGACAAAGGGTCGGCTTTGGGAAAATTTCGTAACAGTATTAAGTTGTCACGTCCGTACAAGAGTACTGTATGACCTCCAGGTCTATCAGGTGATATTTTTGTAAGATTGCTTTATATATGAGATGAGGGGGAGTTATTGTAACGGTTTTACATTAGAGGGGAAAGAATTTTTGTAATTTAAAATTTTATATATTTAAATATATTTATATATAGTAGTAGATATACAAGATACGTAAGGACCTCACTTGCTGAGCATTTCAGGTGTTGTACTGACCTCCATCGGTGTTGCCTGATTTATGATTTTGCTACACTTTCTACCAACGCAAATAACGACTTTACATGTTATATGTAAATATTAAAGTTTCAAAACATAATATTTAAATTTGCAGAAATAAGAAGATTTTTAACTGCGGTATTTTATTGCAATGATTTACCTACTACTCATATTTGCTATTTAGGATATCAACTGTAGAAATATTATTATTTTATGTAATTCATAATTTATTATTTTTTTGCGACCAATGCGGCCTATTACAAATATATGATAATCTACTAATTTTTTTTTTCATTAAGTGTGGCAATTAAGATTTTATCATAGAAACAGTAAATGGAAAATTTGTTATATCAATCAGTCTTTGTCTTCCTTCACTAGAAAGATAAGCCTGAATGTTTAAAAAGGGGCAATTTAATGCCGTTATGTTATTATAGAGTGAGGACGCGTGGGTTGGAACAAATTCATTTAAAATTCAAGTGTTGGTTTTATGGTAATGATAAACTCATTTATACAGGGTGGGCCAGAAATAAATTGCGACCATTAACTTCGTATTTTCAAATGGAAACATTTGTTTTTATTTTATTTTTGAATTCTGCATTGAATTTTAAGTAGTTTTCATGTTCAATGCTCTAACCGAAAATTAACAGTTATTAAAAAAATATGTATTTCTAAAGTTAAAAAAACAAAGGTAAAAATAAGGTGTTTGTTGGTTTGAAACTAGTTATTTACATCTGGTTTTTATAATTGAAGGATTACTTAACTCGGAAACGTATTTAGAGCTATTATAAAATGGCATAATACGCTGTTTAACAGAACTTTACCCGAATGGTGAAAACCCCAATATACTGGAAGATTCGGTATGGTTTCAACAGGATGGAGCGCCCCCGCACTATTCGCGAACAGTGCGAGATTATATTGACAATATTTTCCCAAGTAGATGGATAGCAAGGAGAGGTAATCCCGAATGGCCAGCTAGGTCTCCAGATCTAAGCCCTTTATATTTTTATCTTTTAGCTTACGTGAAATGAAGTAATTAAAGGATACAATTAAAGCTGAAATACAAAGAATCCTGCCAAAAACGCTAAATGAAGTTCATGGTTAACAATTCGAACATTTAATTTGATATGTTGATGTTTTTTTTTTCAATTTTGAAAGAAATGTAATTTTCTCAATAAGTATTAATTTTCGGTATAGGACATTGTACAAGAAAAATACTTAGAATTCAATGCAGAATTCAAAAATAAAATAAAAAACAAATGTTTCCATTTGAAAAAATGAAGTTGTTGGTCGTATTTAAACACAAAAACGTCAGGCCAAAAAAGGGGTTTTTTCCAAAAAACCAACAGCTGAATTTTAAATGAATTTTTTCTAACCCACCCGTCCCCACTGTGTATTTGATGAATAAATTAATACTATAAATATAATTATGAAGAAGGGGTAGATTAAAATTATCCGATAATGCATTTCTGATACTTTCTAGCCTTACAATTTTTCGGCAAACTTGTTCTATATGAGATCGCATACACAGCAATTTATATTGCGTAATAATTACTTTTTTTTTCAAGTTCTTATTATTCCCTGGGAGTCGCTGGTTTGCAATTTTGGATTATAAATTTGTACTTTGTAAATTAAAGTCAGAATTATTTTGCAATTAGCCATATTATTTCTCATTTGTTACTATTGACATTATGGTTTAACTTCGTTTAATAGAATGAACTTAAATTGTTTATAATGCGGTTATGCAAAACTCAATAATCTGTCAGAGTCCAGAAGTACCGTGTTTAAAGAACAGCTCGTAAACCATTATTTTCTGAGTAATCTGTGCTTCAGCTTGAAAACTGCCTAAGTTATGGATTTTTCAAATATCAATAATGTTAGTGGTTATTCCAGTTTTTCCCTATGGGTAATGCTCCGATCATGCTTTACAAAAATTAATTTTATAACGTTTTCCACTTTATTTACAAATATTATTTTGGAAGCATTGCTATATAGTCAATAATTTACAAATTATTAAGGAAAAAAAATTTAATATTGTTTGTTTTGCTTTATTGTCGAAAAATGCAAAATGAAATGTATTGGTTGGTAGCTGACGCATTTATTATATTATTCAACAAACAATCAATTTAAAAATAGAAAGTATTCCGGCTTTCTAGTTCGCATTTTCGATTTCACAAGAAGTAGAAGAAGAAGACCTGATAACAAGTTACCGTTCAAATTCACAGCGTTGCTAAAATTTGGAGGTTACAACGACGAACGTACAACCCGGAGGTCAGAACTCACTTGTTGTATCACTCTTAGGCAACACTAGCTCCAGTGGTGAACCCTTGAACTAAATGGACAACTCGAGGATACTTTAGATGCGTTTAAGCCTCCACTAAAATTTTGCTGATTTTACATTCTGTTACCATACAATCCATATATTACCATATATAATTATCAAAAGTTAAGGCCCTATAGTTTACATATTTTAATTTTTATATATATATATATATATATACTCTTATTTTTCCAAATTTATGCAATTTCTCCTTATTTTTCCTGTACATTTTAAAATGGGCCCTATATCTCTATTTTTTTTTCTAAAGTTTAGGTCTTACAGTTTCGGAAATAAAGAGTGCGGAATGGGTAAATTTTAATATATTTAAATATTAAACAATTATTTAAAAAAAATAAAAATATATATTTGTGTTCCTCACAATGAGCCTTTTCATCATGATTCGTCTGAAAAAAAAATCTTTCAATTAATTCTATAATTTACGAAAAAATTAATATTACTGGCTTCCCTTTATTTGTCCTGTAAACTTTTGTCAATGTGCTGTATTCTTTATTTTTTCAAAATTTTAGGCTTAATAGTTTCGGAGATATATTTGGGGAATATCGATTTCTGTAAAATCCACCCCCCTAGATATACCCCCAAAAACAAAATTTCTGCATTTGCGACATGTACTTCTGATCGGCTCACCAAACTCTACACCTGGTATCAAATATCTTCTTTTTTAGTTCAGTACGAAGAAAATTGGCTGTGATGTGACAGACGGACAGATAAGGGGTAATCGTATAAGGGTTTCCTTATATAGAATGTAGGGAATCATATCAACAATCATATGTCATATAATGCAAGTTTCATTAGAACATTCTAAATATGCTGAAAGTTGTGGGTACGAGGACGAAACCTGTTATCGCTTCTAGTTACTCGAATACTCGTGTAACTAGAAGCGAAAGCAGAAGGCTACGAGAATTTTGCGAACCGACCTGAAGAGGGCAGATGTGACTCTGCCGAAACGTCGTCATTTTACCATCGATCCCCGCAAGGATCAGTTATCAACTACGCGGATGAATTCTCGGAAACCACCTAAAACATTTAGTGCCCCCGAAAACTTAAAAACAAATATATATATATATATATATATATATATATATATATATATATTTATATTACATATATAGACAAAACAAAGACGAATACATTTCTTTTCATAGTAGTTTAAAAATTAAACCGATACTCTACATTCACGGCAGTGGAAATGTGCCCATAATTCAATATTGTGAATGAAAAATTATTTCAGTGGATGGAAATTAATCTATGTATATGCTACATTTACCGCTTATAAATTAATATCGATAAATAGCGAAATTCAATACGTGCATTCGCATGAGAATTATGCATTACTTGGAACAAATGTGTTTTGTATTTCAACTTGATAAGCATTGTGTTAACGCCAGTGATTACTATTTACAAAGTTTTGTCATTATTATTGGTCACTGCACATGTTCATACTAAAATTATTTGTGGCTCTTCCATAGGAACCCAAGTTTTATTCAAGTTTACCTCGTTTAAGCTCCTCCTACTTCAGGAAATTATCTTTTCAAGTAATAGCTTTTGACTAATGTCATGCTTCGGGAAATTAATGATTTCGTTAGTTGAAAAGTATGTGTCATAAGTTGGGCATTTAAAAATTACTAGTTTCTCCTAACCTCATACACATACTGGTATAACCTTCATTTTACGATGACAAAAATTAAGAAACACAACAAATTAATTATCGGTAATAAAAACTAAACTTGCGAATGATGATAAAACCAGTCAAATAAACAATAAGAAATAAAGAAATAATAAGAAAGAGATTCCTGAGAGAAAAATTCGATTGACATTAAAAACACGCTTTCGAGTTCATTCCTGAATTGGAGATCTCGATTTGGTGACGATATATGAACGTGATTGCATTACTGGAGAAGTTTAAGTTTAGTGGATGGAAACTTAGGGTATTCGTCACAAATTTAAATAAGGATTGTGATTTATTTTGGCGATAGGAACTCGTTGATAATGAGTATAAAAAGTTGAAATTTAAAAACCTACCAAGTATGTAATAATAGATGTTCGGGAGTGGAATTAAGTGGTGTAAAAACTCAATTGATTTGTACCTACAACTAGAAGTATGGCAGAAATAGATGAGACTACCAAAAATATACCGATAAACTGAACGACAAAACAAGTCACATACTGGAAAAACGTGCTAAAAATGAAAAATAAATCTGACAAAGATAGTTCAATCTTTTGAGAAACGTAAACTTGAGTTAGAAAATCTTGTAACCACCATGAAAAATGGACAGTAAAACCTTTTCATTAGCATGAAAGACGAACAGTAAAACCTTGTATCTACCATGAAATTGAACAACCAAATTTAATTGAAGGGGATTTTTTTTAGAACAAACTGAAGTAAAGAGCCAATATGAACTCAAAATATTTGAAGAAAAAACAGAACAAACTGGAAACAAAATTGAAGAACTAATGCAAATAGTAATTCAAGGTAACGAATCAGTTAACCAGAAAATACTTATTGTTGACATCGATTCCATTTAAAGGAAATTAGTTTAATTCTAAATACTGTACAAGGTGATATTCAAAGAGTACAAACAGAAGTTTACAAACTGTAACAAGAGGATAATATAAGAACACCGTAAGTACCAAAGGTACCTTTACGAAACCACCCACATTTGATAGTAGTTCATCTATGTATAAACTGCAATTTGATGCAGTGGCTATAGCTAATTGACAGGATCCAGCATTAAAACTTCTCCAAAGTATTATTGTCGATAAGCAAAGCAATTTCAACTGGTAGGAATCAGAGCAGTTTTGACCCGAATAAACAAACTACTGAACGGGTCACAAAGAACTGACACGAAAGTAGTATATCACCATTGTGGACGGATAGGACAATTTCAACGTAACTGCCGAGTAAAGCTACCTGAATGAAAACCTCACCAACCAAGAAAACTCTGTTCAGTAATCATAAGGGCACTATTGCTGGCTAATCCTGGACAGGATTTTGCAGAGACAACAGTAGCCTAGTCATCAGGTGCAGTTTCAATAGCCGAGCATTTCCCATCATCTTTGACACCAGCGCCGCTGGGTACATTGCCATGTCTAGTATTTTGAGATCATCGGAAATCCGGCTAATTAACAACAACCTTCAACTAAGAACAATCACCGCCGAATCCATATCAATGTAGGGCGAGGCAAATGTGCTACAGATAGGGCATAGGCATAGGGTTCTGGTGGCGGATATTGGGAACGATTTTATACTGTGTATGGAGCTAATTAGTCAACAAGGGTTCATGTTTCACTTGAGATATAATGTTCTTCGATTTCTAAATGAGAAATTTATATTGACACGGGGTGTCAACAGCTCCGCGACTTCCATAAAAATTATAGCGAAATCAACGAGAGTTTCCGGTCGAATCGAACAAATTATCCACGGGCAGCTAGAAAGAAATCCTGGGAACTGCGTTGGAATGGTGAAGCACGTACACTTTCTTCACGACTACTTAGTAATCAGCAATTTTGATGATAAGAATGAATTAAAATTTGTCCTTCTTTTATGTTTACTGGGACCGATGATTTCTAAGGGATTAAGATCAAAGGTGTAAGTTGAAAAATCTTCAAGGACATAAATTGGAATGTTCTGTTTGTCTGTTTACAATCCATCAAAGTATTCACGAAAGTCATAAAGAATAAATTCTAAGTTTTGATGTGTGTTAAATTCAGGGTAATAATCATGGATAATGTAGGGTCTTATTATTGAAAATGAACATCCCGTATCAATTTGTAAATTTTATCTTCTATTTGGATTTTTATGAAAGGCAAAGAATTTACAGTTTGATTTAATTCATACGTTAAGTTTGATTTTTCGACTTGGGGGTAATTCGGAAATCCTGATTGTGTTGGGGTGATTGTTCAAAATAGTCTGTATTTTGTGGGTTAGAATCTCCGTTGTTTCCAAACTATTCGTCATTGTTTTCGTTTTCAAGGTTGAAATGTTCTACACCTGACATAGGGATAGATGAGTGTTGTCTTGAAGGTCCAGGATTATTATTTCTCTGAGTGAAGTGTTCTACACCAGACATTGGTTTTGGGGGATGAGGTTTGAAATTTCTGCTTTGGTTTTGATTTTGATTTAATCCTTGGGGATTATTTACATTCGGTCTTCTTTGAAATTGTGGGTTAAATTGTCTTTGTTGATGTTGATTTTGTTGATTCGGAAATTATTTTCCTTTGAAATTGTTGGGAAAGTTTTGGTTGTGACTTCTTTGATTAGAAGTGTGAGAATTGATTGTTGGGTTGAAAACCATTTTGATTTTGAAATTGAGGTTTTGGGTGATTTGGATGTCTTTGTTGTGACTGTCCTAAATTTCTTTCAGCTATACGATTTTCATATTCTTGTTCAAGGTTTTGGAAAATGTCAATTGCTTGTTCAAGGGCAACAGGGTTTGTTAATTTTATGTTTCCATTGAATTCGGATATAAATTTGGCAAAGTATTTAATTAAATTGATGTCAATTGTGACTTGGGAAGTTTGTGAGGCTTGTGTGGGTTGCTGGGCTGGTTGGCTCATGATTTTTGTAATTTGTTCTGGGAAATAAGAAAGATTTAATTCTGTTTCAGAATCACTGGAATCTGTGTCAATAACTTTTTTAGGTTTTCTGAACTTGTTCATTCACGTTTGAATAAACTTCAGTAAAAATAAAGATTTTGAAAAACAGTTGAGTAATAAAAGAAATTGTTGATGTCAATACAAAATTGTATAAACAAATCAATTCAAAATTTGGGTGTATTATAATAAACAACTCAGTTTTTATTTCTTAAAATTAAATCATGCAAATTATTTTCAAGTTAATGAAAGACATTAATTGCACTTCAAGCGAATGTTATATTTTAAATTATCTTATTGTTTTGTTAGCAATTCTAATTCGTCTAAATGAAATATATGAATTAGAAATAAGACTGCTATTCAAGAACAATTGTTGTATGAAGATTGAAACAAAGGCTCTTTGTATTCGTAATTAAATATCAGAGTCAATAGTTTGGCAAAATTCACGTTTTGTTTTATGTGCTATTTCTTACACTTATGAAATTAATCAAAATTATTATTATTATTGTTTTTAAAAAATTCAAAAAAATTGTTTTCTTGATACATTCAATGGGACATTCAAAGAATATATCTGGTTTGAGGAGAGTCTCAATTACTTTGATTTATTGCTGAATGGTAAGTTCTAGTTTTTCGGCGTTTGGAAATTTTGGGTTTCTCAAAATTGTTTGTACTGCTACGTTGAGGGTTTGAGTATTATCATACTGACTGCGCCAGTAATGTTTGTTTCGTTAAAAATTTTGTTTTTAAAAACAATTAAATTCAAAATTCTTAACTAACTTTTATTCTACAGCAATACAAGTTTTCTAAGCAAGATCTCTACAACAACTAACTTGAACAATGATATGAAATTAAACTCAACTTTGATTATTCACCAAAAGTCCGATTCACTAAGAATTGAGTCATTGCAAAATCAGTTATTTATTTGTCTATATCGCAGAATTCACAAACATAATTCGCGAGATGTAAAGACCGACATCTAAGATTTTCGGGAAAACTAGCACACAGAAATTCCGAACCTGGCGCAGTTCCATTTAATTGATGCTATCCTTTAACACCTATTCCTGTTGACCTATTGGCTTTTGGCTCACCAGAAGAACCGGCCCAAGAATTCAACGATTTTGCCGATTAACTCTGACAGAACATGCTGTCAATACAAGAACTAGCCCGAACGCAGATGTTGGCTACCAACGATCGGCTGAAATCACGATATGACCTCAAGGCAAATTCAGTCGGATTCCAAGAGAGAGAGAAGGTCTGGCTGTACAGCCCCCAGAGGAGCAAAGACAAATCTCCAAAGCTCAAACCAAGCTGGGATGGTCCATACGAGATACTCAAGATAATCGATGAGGCTGTTTATCTTATACGCTGGAATCCAAGGTGAAGGTGGTTCATTTGCATCGATTCGCTCCCTATCATGGAGAGAATAATTCTAATCGGGAGGATTAGAATTAAGGGGGGCAGTATTATAAAATTCATTTTACGCTGTTAAAGAGAAAAAAATAAGAAACCTTCTAAATTAATCGTTTTAATAAAAACAACGTAAACATAAAACCGACTCAAATAATAAAGGAAACAACATTGGCTATCCCGAAATTTCGTTGGGTGTAGAAAAATGTCGGCCTGGAGAAGTTTCCTGAAAACCCTCCAATGTTTCCAATAGTATTACTCATAGTGTTTGTAAACAGTGGATTTATTTGTTAAAAATAAAGAAGTTGAAAGTGAAACTGAATATATGTGTAAATTTGATTTTAAGCCACATAATTTATTGCAGTATTTAATAAATTCTTTTACCGTATATGTTGTAAAGTTAGGCAGGTTGTTAGAAATTATTGTATAAACATAATTGGTTTCCCAACTAAATTACTGTTAGTATTGTCACGGACATTTATAACCGCAAATGGTAATTGTCATTACGGGGAAAATCTACTTATTTCAAATTAGTGACATGGAACAATCTGGAAAAGAAAATAGTGTGTCGAGAGAAATTTCGTTCAGTCGAGTATATGGAGGGTCGAGTAAAAGGAGGACACACTCTGTGTATTTTAAAGTGTCCACAAAAGGGTATCAATTTGGAGGCGCCACTGGGACGACGGGGTAATTTGTTCGTAGAATAACATTTAAAAGACAATTGAAAATTCTAACCTATACATTTTACAAATTACAACAGCAGATTATATGTTTTTTTTTATAATGAAAAGTAAGTATTTCTAAAATTAAATGCTGTAAAGTTTTTCTTTACTGGTTATAAATGTAGTATTATTGACATAATTAAATTGAAAATTATTTTCAGTTAGTTATATTCCCACAAAATATTCTCTCCATATGATCTGCGAAATAAACCAACCAAAAATGTGTGGGTAAATAAGAAAAGATGGTTTTGTTACATGCCTGAGAGCTAACATTAAAACCAAAAACTGACGCTCAAGATTGGTTAATTATTAATAGGAAAGAAGAGTTTATGCAGTTAGAACAGAACCTATCAAGAATTTTTTTTTGAAAATGTGTTGTAAAGTAAGTACACATCCAAAAATTGCAAATTTAAACATCATAGTTAAACAACCAGATTTAAAATGATTATTAAAATTTGTATTTAATATTAATAAATGTATTCAGTCAATGAAATACATTGTACATAGATAAAAATGACTTGCATGCAAAATTTTATTTGTACATTTTTTTAGGAGTCAAGATGAATATCCTACACAACTTAAACTCTGGAGAACTCATTATTATATAATTACTAAACTGATTAGGGCATTGTCCATCGAGAACTTCAACAAACTTCTGAAGATATTTTTCCAGGGCCATTCACCAGGCGTACCTTTGGAAATATTTAAAATAGACCAACAGCAGAAAGATGCCAAAAATAGTCATTTAATTGTAGTTAATGGAGACAAGAAAAAATATATGGAAAACCAGTGTGTGAAAATGTTAGAATCATTGAAAAAGAAACTATTCTAGCATGAAATGCAAGTGAAATTTGTTCCATAATGATAACAGAAGAGATAACTTAATTATAGCAGTTTATTCAGTGATGAAAAGAATTGTTAATTACCTTGTATCCAGAGAAAGGTGAACAAGGAACTAGAAACACCAACTTTTCAAAATAAATATGTTATATGAACACAAGAATGTAAAAATAAATAATTTTTATTTACATCTAATTCACCAACATCTATTTGTTAATAAGTATAAAAATATTACAAATATACAAATTTTTCCCAATGTTTAACTGTTTCAAAAAGTTTTATAAGAAAATAACAATTATAAAATCACTCCGTTTTATAAAAGGTCAAAACTGGGGCACACGCTTATTAATTTATATCACAATTAACACACTATAAATTCATCACTTGCAGAGATTACAAAAAACGGAGACAATCATTTACAAAGAGAAATTCACATAACAGATTTTCTACATTTTTTCAGCCGCTTCACTTCTGAATGTAGGATTTGTGTATTTCAGTCCGTTGACAATTAACTTCATAACATATCCTGTGGTCACACTTGCGCCATTCCGGTCATTTCTTGAACTTCTTATTTCAAACCGTCCGCTGGACACTTTTTCAGTTTTATTCCCATATAAGTTTATCCTCCTTTCACTCTACACTCCATAGTCGAGTAGTACATTCAGTTCAGTTTTAGTTTGACAGCAAACGTCAGACTGTGAATTGAATAAGTATTGCATTTTTAATTTCATTATTGTCTTTATTGTTGAATAAAGTTATCATTAATTGGGCGAGCAATGGGTAATTAAAACCCAAAGTTATACGTTACAAATTGAAGTAAGATGTCTGGGTTAATAAATTGTCGTTCAATTAATGGGTAAAATTGTTAAGATTTTATAATTCTGTAGACAAACTTGAAAAAAAAATTGAAATAAAAAATACGGGCCGAAATCCCTCTTCACCAACCTAAATAGGACTCTTATGATTTGCATGTCGAAAAACGGAGTGGCACGTGATATTTAACGTAAAAATTTATTTATTATTTATTAAATTTCGACCGTTTTGTCAATAAGAGGAAAAAATACAGTTTTGTTATAACTTCCTAAAGGTGCGTTTTAGGGCACATTAATATGTACTTTATTGCTTATTTTAATGAGTTATATACACAGAAGGTTGGAACCCTAGTTTAGAGAAACCCTGTAGAAAGTTGTTGATATATATTCAAGAAAATTGATCGATGTATCTGTATTGATTACAAAAAAGCAACAACAGTTGTAAGGTTAATTTTGGCCGGTAAACTGGACAAAAGGGTATTATAGGTTACGAATGGTAGGGAACCCTTAGTATCCGAGACCAACTAGCTCTTTCCAAATCTTTCCTTTTTTAATAATCGGTGGACATGCTGTCAATTCAATTTTTATTTGGATATACTTCAATCTTTTAATGGCAAGGGCCTTTATGTTTAAGTAGCAAACATTCAAGTTATCTAATTTTACATTAACTTATGTATTCCCATAGTTGACGTTTAGTCTTGTTATGTTGACTGCATTAATCTGTTTGAACCCATATTATGTTAGGTACATGATTTTGCAAATACTATTACCATCCGGAAAAAGTCTGAATTGTCTTCAAATCGGGCACAAATTAATTATAAACTATTAATTATTGCATTTTTGGATTATCTAATGTTGAGCCGATAAAATTAATTCCTATATTGTCCTTTTAAGCAAGAATGTAAGGATTAAATTTTTCATTCACTGTTTTTACCCCTCAATGTCTAGTAATTATTCTGGAGCCAATTGACAACAAGGCATCCGCTCTTTCATCGATTAATGAAATCAAATCTTTTGAACGCTGTACGTATCATAAACATGTAAATTGGATGTATTTATTAGGGGAAAACCCTTTGAAAATGTTCGTTTAGTTCAATAGAGTTCGTTATTGGTTTTTTTCTACCTCACCTCCTTCAAATAAAATTTATTGAGGAAAATCGGGACGTAATATAAACGAGAACAGCTAATTAAAGTTATAAATATATCAAAAAGGAAGATTAGCCAAGTCAGTTTCTTAATAAAGCTTTGTTCTAAAAATGTATAAATTTTCCCGAGAAGGGATGAAAATCAAATTAACTTAATATTTATATAATTTGGTCAGTTTATTAACAAAGCTATGTTCTAAAAATGTATAAACTTTCCCGAGAAGGGATGGAACTCAAATTAACTCAATATTTATATAATTTGGTCAGCTTTATGGAAACCCTAAGCTGCACACGAAATCTATTTCGTTTGATTGATTGAACACATTTTTAACAAAATATAAGACGAATATAACTGAACATTTTGTCAAGGGCGCCGTAAACATTATTTGCTATAGAAACTATAATAAGCATTCCAAATTAAAGTGTATTTGGTATTAAACGATTAACCAAATTTTTTTTAGATGTTGTTTCTCTTTCCAAATTGAATAAAGTATATATTACTTTTCCTGTACATTAGGGTTTTTTCTACACAGTTTTTTTCCTGTTTCAGATAAGTATTTCAAATTTCTATGGGCGGAGCTATATGCAGTAATTCAAATCGATCAATTTCCGAGAAAAATGATTGTAGGTACAGAAATCCTGCCTTACAGATATTCTGAGAGAAAGAGATGTCTACAATCGATTAACTCGTATTGCTGACTATTAATAGTGTTTTCTGTGATTTTTATGGAATTTTAGAGACGTTTCAATTCCAAATCTGGGGTCGTTATCAATTATACTGTGTTTTAACTGGAGGTTTGTTATTATTTTTGTTTTTATAAAATTTTTAGCGTGTGTTGAGAAATTTTCTCAATGACTGGGCAGCGATCACAAAATATTTAGGTATACTCATTTTGTATTAAAATCAAACGAAACCATTTCAATATTATAACAAATTTTCGCAGATGGTACTAGTAATTATATGTTTTGTTGTGAGTACTAATCTCCGCACCATCCCAGTTTACCTAGTAAAATCATAATTAATGCGGATTCTGCACAACCTATATCTTTAAAAAAATTGGGAAAATATTTTTTTGAAAACAAGTTTTTACCCAATGAATTGGAAAGACCAAAAAGTTTTATTTGAACACATATATACCTAAATAGGTTACATAAGAATAAAGAGTATGAAGATTTAAAATTTAATAAAAACCTGTTAATAATACCATGAAAAACAATTTTATTGTCTGTTTAAAAGGTTCATCTGGCCTGAATAATAGCACGTTGTGAGGACCACTATCTAGGATACAAGCACAACAGCTGCCAATTCCCGATTTTGATGTATCCAAGGCTAACAGAAGACAACTCTTATCACAATTTACCTCAATCTCTAGATGAGGCGTCATAAAAAAAGCTTTAGAAAAACAAATGAATTTCAAATAATTTAGAAGTATAATGATAGCTGTAATAATAATTATTACCAAGAAATAACTTTACTCTGATAGTAAAAAATTAATTTGGAACGTACCTGACAGAAGTCATCTCGATAAATAAAAAAATAAAACAAATAATATTAACAGACTATTTAACGTATGTTCTGTTTCAAAATATAATGGCAAGTTGATTGGTAAATTTGAAGCCCAGAAACTATAACAAACTATGGTATTAGAGCTAACAGAATTTTATAATTAGAGGACATTAAATTGTTCCTACCAAATACAAATATATATTTCATGAACCGAGCTTACTAATATTAATTGTTTGGGGCACAAGGGAATGCAAGTGTGGATCTAACCATTTGCTTCTCTTCTCATAGCCAGAATTTATGTCAGTAAAATAGAAATGAATCATCAAAATGAGGGCAAAAGCACTATTTCCACGAAAACCAGTGGTCCTATGTAAAACATTGGAAAATGGAAAACACTTGAATATCGTTTATGTTTAATCTCATAATGCAAGAGGAGATTAGACTCAAAATTGGAGAAACTGTTAACGAAATGTTTTAGTAGCTTTCGGAGAAGGCGAACTTCATAAAGAACGACGAGGAAGGGATTATATCTGTGAAAAACAACAAATAAAAAAAAGTATAGGAAACAGGAACCTAATATCTTAAGAAAAAATAGATTTTTTAAAAATTGAACATTAGGTTATGTAGATTAAGGGAAGATTATTTAGAATGTCATCATCCACTATTATAGAGGTGGAAATGAGGGGTAAAATGGTGCACATTTCAAAATTTGATCTTTTGTTTCTTTTGTTTAGGGTATATCTCAAAGACAAAAATAGATATTTATACACATGTTTTTTAAATTGTAGTATAGATTAGAAAAATATTGATGGCAAAGCTACCCTCTTAAAAATATAGGTGAAAACAGCGGGAAGCGGGTGAAAACGTGAAAAATTGTGAACAAAAATACCGTTTGGTTATTTATTGAACGCCTGACCACGCTTTTAAAAACCATTTCTTACTGTGGAGATCGTTTATAGTGGTTTTTAGAACCGTGGTCATGCGTCCAACGAATCACCAAACACAATTTTTTTTGGCGATTTTTCACGTCTTCCCCAACTCCCCCTATTATCACCTATACGTTTGGGAGGATAATATTGCAATAAATATTTTTTTCAACATATGTGCATAATTTCACAATTTGAATAAAAAATTTGTATAAACATCTCTATTTGTCTTTGAGATATACTATAAATACAAAAAAAGATTAAATTTTCAAATTTCAAATGCGCACCATTTCACCCCTCATTTCCATCCCTATAATAGTGGATGATGACATTTTAAATAATTTTCCCTTAATCTACAAAACCTAAATTTAATTAAAAAAAAATGTTTCGATAGCTTTATTTTTTCTCAAGATTTTATGTTTCCGTTTACAAAATGCCATTTGACCTATAGTGCGCCGCTGTATCCATTACCTGATCTAGAGTCTTGAGGTAATTTGAAATTCGGTCAATTCACAGCAATAAATAGCTGAGAACAAAGACAAGTCCACTTCAATGCAGAGCGAGATTTAGAGCTACATACAAGGGATAAATGAATCCATCATTGGGTCATAGTAGCAGATATTGAGAATAACTTTATACCAGGTATGAAGACGGTTATGACTAATTAGTACCAAAACCGTCTTCCTAAACCAACATGACACCCATAAAAATGGTGCGTTCCCATAGAACTGAAGAAGTTATTCATGGGCAGTTAGAAATAATAAATGGGAGCTCCGTTTAATGTGTGGAGCCCAGGCGGACTATAAATATAGAACTACAAGAAAGGTAGATATTGGAAAGTTGAGTTTCATGAATGCGACAGAGGGCAATGTTTTCCATTAACAAAGAATTGTTCCAATTCACGGACACACCGTTTAAATTATGTAATGCTGTCGCTACGTTTGGGAGGTTAATGGAGTATGTACTGGGCGGATTGACCTGGAGGACATGCCTAGTGTAATAAAATCTTTTCGACATTTTACAATTTACAAATATATTGCATCTATTCAAGAACCTTCACCAGTTTAATATTTTAAGACTAAATTAAAATTGATATCTTCTAGATGTGGATATGTCTAGTGTACG
The DNA here is from genome assembly GCA_034190945.1 of Octodonta nipae. Lineage (NCBI taxonomy): Eukaryota > Metazoa > Arthropoda > Insecta > Coleoptera > Chrysomelidae > Octodonta > Octodonta nipae. The sequence continues at coordinate 116,454,027 of CM067217.1, forward strand.
CCGATGACATTATGGTCATGGGTCACACATTTGATGATCATTTCTAGAAAGTATGCAAAGTATTTTCCAACGGAGGTCAAGATGGAAACCATTTTCAGACCGGTGTGAGTCAACACCCCATCCATTTCGTATTCAGCTTACCTATGTTCAAATTCTCTTGCGAAATTGTAAATAGCCTTCTGGTGTCTTTAGAGTGTCAGCTATCTTATGGAACTTTATGGTAGTTTGAAACTATATTGAGCTTATCAGATTATACTAGTTGATTTCCTTGATACCGATTTTCCTCAACTTCAACGGCATTTGTTTCCATCTGTAAATTATTTAAACCAATTAATCACTTAATTTAATAATCATAAATAGTGATTTTATCATTGTGTAAACTACCCAAGTATTTACTTGGAATAATTTGAGAATTAAACTTATTTGTTACATTGAGAAAGGTTTAATTAAAGTTTTACTGTAAATATCTTAAAACTGAGTGAATAAATTTCACTAAAAACATTGTTTATATCATTTAATATTTACTTGGTTGAGGAATACTATCATTTTGCACGTAAAATATAGCAAAATTTCTTATAGTCCACAAATGAAACAATATTTTCTCTCAGAAAGTTACACATTTCTTTCTGGAATTTACAGCCTGGAATATCAAATTTGTCATGAGCCGCTAGATAAAAATCCAATTTTCTCCCTTAGCATTAGGACCCTTTTCACCGAAAGTACTCCAGTTATTTTCAAGATTGTGTACACACTAGATTTAATATGCTATTAGCTGGTAATTTATCTCTGTCATGATTTAACTCAATGGAAATTTGAGATAATTTAGAATTAGTTCAATATTGCTAATATAAATTCTACTCTACTATTGAATTATATTTTCTGTATTTGTTTTTATATATTTATATTGTAAGTCGTCTATTTAATATTGGAAGGAATATACTTCTATCTTTTACATAAAGAGCCAAAATATCATTAAAAACTTACTTCATTTTTAATTTAACAAACAGTCTCAATCAAAATAACTTTACTGTTTAGTTACAGTTAATCTGTGAAATAAAGTAGTCTTTATTCAACGATATGCAAAATTTTACAATTCTTCTAATATTTTTGAGGCAATACAAATTAATCTAGAGATGTCTTGTGTAGTACTCAAAAGTTCCGTTTAGACAGTTCAATTAGCTGATTATTTCTTATTGTCGATAGAATGTTTGATGACTTGTAAAGACCGCGTAAGTTTTGGGCATAGTGGTACTCATATCTTTTAGTTCACCCCTCACCATACCGAGAGGGCTAATTTTCAGCATGCATGGTATAGACCCAATCATACTAGCTGACAAGATAACTTTCCTATATCGTATATTCGCAATTTCTTTAAGAGGTTTCCTTCATGGGGTTTTCTGCCTAGCAAGGTTTGTTTTTTATAACCGCCGGGATGATGGACGCCTACTAGGGATCCTCTCATTCTATACCTTAGTCAATTTCCTTCGAGTTTCTTTCTTTTTTTCGGGTTAATATTTGCAGGTAGATCACAATTTCATATTGAATTTCAGACAGTAATTAACGATAAAGGTTCAATGGTGTCAGTCTTGATCATTCTCTAGATTCTGAACTGCGCCTCATTCAAGTCTTTACTGTTACTGCTAAGGAAAGTAACGTTGAAGCCATTGACTTGGTTTTAGATCAATACAAGTTAAAGAATTAACAGTAATATTATACCTTGTTTTTCCAGAGCGGAAATATTCCACTCCTTGTTTTATTCGCCTGGCTGTTTCTGATCATCGTGCCAGCATACCTCTGCAGTTGTTCTTAATCTATACGGTTCTTCCTTAGCAAAAACATTCTACTTTGGTCTTGTTACCATATATCATCTTCTGGCATATATTTCTCATCTAGGACATCAATCAGCGTCTGCCACTTAATGATTGACTTTTCAGAAATTTGTTGTTGTTGTTGTATGTGGATTGTAATATATTTTTGTATTCTCTTGTTGAGTTGTAATCAAAATCACTTAACATGTCCGTGTTTTTTTTTCTGCTTGTCCTCCCTCAATTAATGCCTTCGTTAGTAGATTTTTTTATATTCATGCAAGTAATACCATATTGTATTTCAATTGTCGTTTTCGAAACATGATTTTATATCAGCCGCTCTTAAATCTCTTGCCTTATTTGAGGTTCTTTCTATTCTAGTTTGTCCAAAACATTACAAAGCTAAAGGGATTTCTGTCAATATTTCGGTAGTCCCTTTAGGAAATTTTTGGTTTGTTTTCTTCGGCAGATTGGTATTAAACCTGAACTAAATAAATATATTTTATTCCTGTTCATATAACAAGTTGTTAAATACTACAGCCCGATTGAGTTAAATTTTTCTATTCTCATAGATATATATTAATTACATAAATTTAGAAATGCAGAAAATAATTCATAATGGAATGCTGTGTCGTGTAACCAACAATTTCAACCAAACTAACTTCACCTTGATTATTCTACGTATATAATAATATACTCAACCCCAAACAGCAAATTGTCTTAATTATAATTATTCAGACTGTATTATACAAGGTATCCCTGTTGTCCAGATCGTTAGATTTAGCGCTTTTTTAACCGAGTTCAGAAAGAAGGAGGATCTCAAGCCTGTGTTTATTTATGTTTGTTCAGCGATTACTAGCAAACGGCTCAAGAAATTTTGACCGATTGTACCGGATCCTGTTCCACGGGATCGCGAACTGGTCCCATATTTTTTTATAACATGGCTTGTACGGTTTCTTAGAAAATCTGCAAAAACTTTTTTACCAACGTTCTTATACAGTAAGCTTTGGTGGAGTCGCTGTTATTAAAGGTATGAAAATGTTTCTGTTCGGAACTTGGAGTAAATTGTAAATAAGTTGAATTAATCAAAATAACTGTCAGATAATCAACTTTCAAGTGAAGATTTTCAATTAGTCTTATATACAGTGTGTATTCATAAATTAAACAATTTCTATTTTTAAAAATTTTAAGAGAATAAGTTTATCTGACATTCCATGTCACTTTTTCAACTGTAGAAGAGCTTTGTCAGCAAATAGGAATTTTGCTTAGAAGTGAAGTATTTGAATTTTGTTAATATCTAAAATTGTTATCAAAGTAACTAGAATTTAAAATTGCATCTAATTATCCCATTGCACTAAAACTGTATAATAAGTATTTATGTAACTTTTCCAACTGTATACTAGATTTTAAAAAATATATAAATTTTGTTTAAAAGTGTTGAACGTTTTTTTATAATATCTCAAATTGTAATCAAACAAAGTTTATTAGAATTGAAAACTGCATCCAATTGTTCTGTGTTACTAAAAATTGTTATAAATTGAAATTTGATTCGAAATAAATCAAAACAAATGTCAGTTAATCAGCTGCAAGAAGGAGGTTCTCAGTTGATCTCTATATACATTGTGTCTTCATAAGTTGGATTCAAAAGGAAAACGCTCGTATGAGTATTATTTAGTGAAACAGTTATTGTTCAATATTTGCATGGTCAGAAACGTATACTATCATCATAACATGTCACTTTTTCAACTTTATATGAGATTTGGCAGCAAATACGAATTTTGCTCAATATTAAAATACCATTATTTTTGATAATATTTGAAATTCGTATCAAATAGGAGTAATAAGAATTATAAAATGCATCCAGTTATGCCACACCACTAATAATTGTATAATAAATCTTTATGTCACTTTTTCAAATTGTGTACTAGGTTTGATAAAGAATATAAATTTTGTTTAAGTTAAGTATCTTATTTTTAATAATAACTCAAATTGTTATCAAACAAAATATATTAGAATTGAAAACTACGTCCTATTATGCTATATCACTTAAAACTGTATAAAGAATGATGTTACTCAAATCGTGTACAGATCCATCTAAGTTTAAATACATATACCTACGTTATTTTTTACAGTTAATAATTTTTACTAAATTTTACCAATATTTTAGCACCATAATTTTTAGAACTTTTAGGCTTCCCCCAGATCACCTTACCCGCTAGTTTAAGACTAATGCTAGCGGGATAATTTATAAATTCAGTGGAAGAATTTATATTTAAAAAGAACCGACTTCTACTGACTCAAAATGAAAATAGTGTTAAAACCATCACAACACTATTTTCTGACATATCTTGACAATTGAAAGAAAAATATTTGTGTGATATTTACTTTGACATTGACTTAATTTAGCCCTTAGTTTTCCGATTTGCTGATGTATATTAGTACAATAGTATGTTTTACTCTAGAGAAAAATGTATGTAATCGCCTCAGAATCTACCTTAATATATTACAATTTATAATTTACTTAATAAATTGTGCGGTAGGGGGAACCCATCAGGAACGAGCTTTCTTACGTTATATTTTAAATCTATACGTGATTTAAAAGGTACAATTCTATTGATTAATTTAGAGTATTTTTTTTATTCAACTTTCTCTGTCTCTGTCTTTGTCTAATTTGTATTCTTTTTTTAGTTTTATTCATTTATTATTTAGACCACTTTGTTTAAGTATAACTTTATTCCAACCTATACTGCAACTACCCTGCATATGATTCTATGTCTTGGTCACCTAATACAACTTCTTTGTTAACCAATTTTAGAACCACCCTGTAAAACTATAATTCACCTCCACACAATATCGCAACCACCTTGATATTTTTTAAACCACCCTGTATAAAAGTATATCCTCCATACACTATTTAGTGTCTCTAATATTGTTTAAATCAACATGTATACCTGTAATTTAGTTCGCCCCGTATTTCAACTATTTCGTATGTAGCGTATATGAACCTATCTAACACAATTTTTTACATTTTTGAATCACCTTATATAAGTATAATTTTACACTGCCCTTTATTTCGACGACACTATATATATGCAACTGCGTTTACCATTTTTTGAACACATCTCTATAATTATAATTATACTTCGCCTAATAATTCAAATATCTTAACAGCTTATGAAATATTTGTTATCACACTAGTAAAGATATATTAATCGTTATATAGTAACTATTTACAATAGTAAATATATATTTAATTTAATTTATATAAATATATGTATGTATAGTTATAAGTAATCATATTCCATACTTACCTTGTAATTGGGATTTTCCTGTTGGGTAATAAAGCTTATTATCCCCGACTCGACCATACAATGTATGGCATCACACTCCCTCTAAGGCACCCTAAGAGTGCCTTTACGGGAAAATCCACTAAACCCCAGATATCCTAGATATCAAAAGGCTTTAGCTCTGTAGGAGCCCTTGTCAGGTTTTCAGGCCCGTGGTTGGAGTCGTGGCGGCAGTTTCCCATAAATTTCCTGACCTTACGGGCTGTCCCTAACAGGACGGCTTTTTGCATTTATTTGTAAAGATGTTCGTCCAGACCTAGGTATTTTAAATTGTTTAAAAGATGTTTTGGGAATAGTACTGTCGTTGACATAACAATTGGTAAAGTTCGTGTGTTATTCATGTCCCACTGAGTCTTTATTTGAAATTCCAAATCTCGATATTTGGTTATTTTCTCAGCATGCTTGACATTTATATTATTGTTGTTAGGAATTGCTATATCAATTAAAGTTGTTTTCCGAGCGACTTTATCTACCAAAACTATATCTGGTCTATTGTGAGCAACAGTCCGATCAGTCAGTATCGTGCGGTCCCAGTACAGCTTGCAGTTGTTATTTTCTAAAACAGATTCTGGTTTGTATTTATAGTATGGTAATCTTACCGACTGTGATAGTTCAAGTTTCAGTGTATTCAGTTGCAGCGAAGGCTTGACAACCTCCTGTGTAATGCTGGATAGACTCAGATGTTTGGCAACCGTACCTGCATCTGTTGTTGTTAATAGAAGGGTCTTTAACGATGTATTTTAGATAGTTCTTAGTTGGGATTACTTGATTTTGGATTGCCAATATAAAGCCTTCCGTTTCAGGAAACATATGACCAAAGATCAACCAGTAGTTCGACGCTGAACTGTCGACATAATCTTGATTGACGTCATTTATATGTCTTCCATGAAGGGGCTTCTCTTTCCATTTCACCAGTTTCTGATCAGTGGTCTGGTGGTGTAATTGGACATGTTGTTGTGTCAGTCGCAGTGGTATTGAGTCATCAACCTGGCACATGACTCTGTTGTGTAGATCAGAAAATTCTGCGAGTTTGTAGAAATGACTACGCAAAATAGAAATTTGTTGATCTAATAGTTTGCTTAGATCTGCCAGTCCTCTTCCTCCTTCATACCGTGGCAAAGTTGTACGTTCAACACAGCTCTTCGGATGGTGATCTTGAGCTTTTGTTAGTAAAACTCGAACTTTTCGTTAGCATAGGTGTTAATAGCCTGAAACAGATTTTTACTGTTTAGTTTGGTTTTCAACAGTCGTCGTACCCTTCTATAAAACTCTGCTGTTTGATCCTTTTTCATAGTCAAGTGATCAATACCTTGAGCCTGCTTTATTTCAAGGTATTTATAAGTATGACCTTCTGCCCTAGATTCAATTGAGGTGCCATCTCCCATTTCGAAGTACCCCTGCTGTATTTTGCCTTTAACTATATTAATAATTCGGCATTTGTCTAGGCCAAATTTCATATGGATGTCACTAGAGAACCCTTCTACTATTTTAAGCATATCATGCAGCTGCTGTTTCGTAGCTGCCATCAACTTTAAGTAGTCCACGTATAAAGAATGGTTTATCTTTAATGCTTGTACGTTGTTGCGTTTGAGATTGAACCCAAAATTTGTCGAGTTCAGTTTGTTTGAGAGAGGGTTCATAGCCAGGCAGAACCACAGCGGGCTAAGAGAGTCTCCATGGAATATATACCTACTGATCGAAATTATTGTTATTATTATTATTATGCTTATATAACAAATATATTGATCCACAGTGTACAACGATAATTCTACTCCACCTTTATTTCAACAACCTTGCATACGTAACTACTTATGTTCCAAATTATATAATATTTTTTGAACCACACTGTTTAACCATAATTCTACTCCACCTCACACTTCAACCATCCTATATATGTAGCTTATTCTAACAGTTTTATAACTGTAATTATACTCCGCCCTATAAATCAAATATCCTGTTTATGATTATTTATCAACATATGATTCACTCTGTATAACAACAATACAACATATTTGCATCGTCCTATATCACTATAATTCTATTCCACCTTATACTTCAACCATCCTATATATACAACTGCTTATGTACCACACAATATCACATTCCTTTTTGAGATTTTTTGAACCCACCTGAATAACTGTAATTTTGTTCTGCCCTATAGTCTAACCCCGGACATTGCATGCTGCTCGGATTTCGGTATCTTCACGCACACATATACACCTAGAACGGTATAACGTATAGAAAAAGTCGCCGGCAAAACAATTTTTCGTTTCGATACACGAATTGATTATTTTCTGCCATTTCGTTATATTGTAAGCTCTGTAAAAATGTTCGTTTCAAAAAGAAACTGACTACAAATAAATAAAAAATAAAATCATTGCAAAGACACTTTACGATATACTTTTATGACATATCTTGACATTTAACATAGAGATTTATACAGAAAATTTGTCATTTGCATTAATGTTTACCGTTTATTCAAATTTTTCCCAATTTTCTGCAAAACAGTATCTTTTACGTTTAGCAAAATATACGAAATCAAGCTGGAATATATATTTGTAGAATACAATATAAAATAATTAATTTGATTGAGCCGTTTTGGAGAAAACAAGGAAGATTCTTTGGAGTATAGTCCCCTAGTAATTTTTTTTTTTCGAAATCTTGAAAAAGGATATACCTCAAGTTATAGACAATTACACGATACCTTTCCGTAATATTCCATAATTCTATGCAGTTAAAATCATCAAAAGTACTTAAACCGTTTTTGAATAATCACTGAGGATAACTAGATAAAAATGCCACCTTTTTGTAAGTCGGTTAAAAAAAGATATCCCAGCACTTTTTTTACTCAAATATATTACATTTGAGGGTTATAGTGGCTTTCTCGAATATCACAACAACCCTTAAATATTACATCCGTAGCAAAAAAAGAACAATATATTTTTTTTAATTTTCTGTTACAAATTTATTTAATAAAGACAAGTCATAGTTTCGTACATCTTAATTTTCTAACTAGTTGCTTTAGTTCTTTGATAATAGAATTTACTCGGGAAAAGCTGCTCAACTGGAACAAACTTCTTGAAGAGTGTTCCTTACTTCCTTTATCGACATTTAGATAGATTTTTATATACGAACTTCTATCGTATGTGGAACTAGATTTGGTGATTCATATATCTGGAACTACTGACAGATAGTATGTGCCTATCGGGAAGGATTTATAGCTTGGCAGCTCCTCAGGATGTAATCTGGATGTACGTACCTCATTCGAGTAAAAATTGAGTTTCACGTAAAAGAAATTTGCATAAAATATGCACGCTTTTTACCCGATAGCAAGGAAAGAATGATGAAAATTGAAAATATGTGGTCCGATAGGTATTCGCATTATTGGGATATTTCTATGAAGGTGCAATCTAAAATTCATAATATAGATTTAACGTAAGGAATATTTAACACAGTGGAATTTTGAGCAATGTGTGATTTTTCTTGTTGAATGTGATACATAACATTTTACGCAAAATTATTGTAACCATATGTAAATAACATATAAATTTAATTTAATTCGTTTTTTACAAACATTATTCAGGAAATATTTCAACCAACATTAAAAACTAATATAAGAGAGCAAGCATATCTGTAAAAACATTCGTAAGTCAACAAATTTTAAACAAAATAACCTCTCATTCAATAACTCAAAAACAAATATCAAAAACTAAAAACAGCAAAGCTAAAGTAATATGCACATTGAATAATAATAATAATAATAACGAGTCCTGATTGAGAAGCGACAAGTCTCATACACAGGTTGTTACAAATTGATCAGATATGACATATAACTTCTAGATTGCACGTCAAAGTTAGTTTTGATGGTCATTCAATTTGAACTTATATTGAATAGTAATAGCAGTCGTGTTTCAATTCAGAAATCGTACTGGCACTAAGATTTTAGTTTATATGTTTGTTTTGTGCTCTTTAATACTAAACATCCTTAGTGGACCTAATAGAATAAACTACTTCATTTTAAAACATTCATTAGAGTTGATACTGATTTGAAAACAACATTCCGTATTATTAATATAAATTAATACATATGGTTTTAGAAAAATTAGGTTAAAAACAATATAGTAAATAATCACTTACTAATTATTTTCTGGCGACATTTGGCAACGAATATCCACTAGTCTACAGAAATATTGAAGATAATTTTAATCACAAATGGTAACTATTTTCCGGAGATATCTGATTTCCTTCTAAACGTTGTTTGTGGCATATTCTTGATTACTTTTATGTTTTTTTGGGGAATAACACCACAATAGAAATAAAACTACGTATATTGCAGGAAAACCAAACGTTTCAAAGTCTATTCTGACTTCGTTGTCAATGGCTTTATATTTATTGATGTGATTGCAAAATGAAAATTTGATTTGATATTTAAAATTGACATTAGAAAATTTGTTGTTTTTAGATATACAGGTAGCACAAAAAATTCTAAAGATCATGAATTATAGTTAACCAGCTTTCAAGTTAGAAGAATTTGAAAGAGTTGTCTTTAGAATTTATAAGTGGCCTTCCTAGGTACGACATTGTTATAAGAAAGCGCATTCGCCAAAAATGCGATCAAAGAATTCTATTGTTTCAGTGATCCCATTAACGTCATAAAAGTAATCAAGAATATGCCACAAACAACGTTTAGAAGACAATTAGAAACCAGCTATGGGACTGTAGTGACTAAAGTGTTTAGAGATTTAGAAGGTTTATTTAAGAAGCTTGCCCGAACCAAGAATAGCCTGACATTCTTGTGCAGATCTCGGGAGATGGGGATTATTCCTAAAGGTTTAAGATTTCGTCAACCCTACATCGGTAGGAGAATTCCGAGAATATTGGAGCGAGCAAGTTTCGCAGCTATTAGAGATAGGATAAATTTTCATCGATATAATAAATTTAAGTTAGAACGTTATATTGGGTATGTACACAGCTTCCTTTCTTGTCGAATATCAGAGAATGAGTTTAATAGAATTAAAAACAGCACTCTTAATAGCTACAATAAAGAATTCATTTCACAAAAACAAAGACATTTACATAAATTTAACCAACTTCTTTTAAATAGAAACATAACAAAAAATAACAAACAGGAAAAAAACTTTACTGTAACAAAAACTCTCATCAATCTTTCACATAAACAGCTAAATGCTACTGAAACTTCAGTATTACAAAAAGGACTTAACTTTGCTGTTACTCCAAAAACAATTCCTAAATTTGATATAATAAGTGCTATAGAACAAACCGCAAATAAACTAAATTCTAGTGATGCTCAAGAATATAGAATAAGAGCAAAAATTGAACTCGAAAAACCTGTAAATGTTAAAAATAACCTTACTAATAATGAATTATGTGCGATTACAAATTTAAAAAATGACAATTCTATAAAAATTTTACCTGCTGACAAAGGCCACGCAACAGTAATTTTAAATAAAACTGATTACGATGACAAAATTCAAACTATAATAAACCAAGGACAATACACTAAACTAACAAAAGATCCAACAAGATCTATAGAAAACAAAATATACCGTTTACTGTACAACCACAAACATGAATTCACAGAACAAGAACGTAAAGCACTCACTCCACACTATACTAAACCACCACATTTCTATGGGTTACCAAAAATTCATAAACCTAATATTCCTTTAAGACCAATTGTCAGTTCTATAAATTCTCCGTGTAGTGAACTTTCAAAATTTCTTTTAAACATTATTCGTCCTCTTACAGGGAGTTCTGTTTCTCATCTAAAAAACAGTGCACATTTCTTGGAAAAACTGTCTCATATAGAATACAAAAATACTTTCACAATAGCAAGTTTTGATATAGTAAATCTTTATAACAATGTTCCTGTTTCCAAAACACTTCCAATAACAAAACAACTTATAGAATGGGACTTTTCATTAAATCAACGAACTCAGTTATCAATTGATACAATAATGGAACTACTAACATATTGTACCAAAACTACATACTTTCAATTAAACGATGACTTTTACCAACAGGATTTTGGCATGGCCATGGGTTCTTGTCTCTCTCCAGCATTAAGTAACATATTTATGGAAAACTTTGAACAACAAGTAATTTTATCAAAAGAAAATAAACCTTTAGTTTGGTGGCGTTACGTTGACGACATTTTCGTAATTTGGGAACACAATCTTGAAGAACTAGATAAATTATTAAATGATATAAATAACAAAGAGCCAACTATCAAATTTACCCTAGAAATTTTTTTAGACATATTAATAACAAAAACAGAATCTTCATTCGAAACAGAAGTTTATAGAAAACCAACTCATACAAACAGATACCTAAATTTCAATTCAAATCATCCGAATGCAGTAAAGAAAGGTGTCATTAAGTCATTACATGATAGAGCAAAAACCAACTGTTCTGATGATAATAAATTCAACAAGGAAAAAATAATTATAAAGAATGTTCTCACTGGAAACAATTACCCCACAAAATTTATCAACAAAGAATTAAACAGACTTGAACAGAAAACAAACCTTCTGAATCAACCCAGAACTTCTCTTAACACTACTACTACTCAAGACAACAACATTACAGTTACAACTATGCCATATATACAGGGTCTGTCAGAAAGATTGAAAAGAGTGGGCAACAGATTTAATGTTAAAACAACATTCCAAACAAGATATACACTTAAATCTTTAATATCGAAAACAAAACCAACAAACAAAACCCAGAACTCAAAAAACTGCATATATAAGATTCCTTGCGAATGCAATAAATTTTATATTGGAGAAACATCGAGACCATTAAACGTACGAATAAATGAACACAAGAATTACATAACGAAACGACAATTTGAAAAATCAAAAATTTGTGAACATGCTTGGGACCTAGGCCATAAAATACAATTTGACAATTCAACTATACTTCACAAAGAACAACATAACACAAAACGAAAAATAAAAGAGTCTGCCTTAATTCTTTTGAATGAAGACGATTGTATCGCTTCTACTTCTGTAGAATTTAATCGTATCTGGTTACCGACAATTAAGGAAGAAATTATTAATGGTAACCTCCTTTTGAACAACCCAATATCGGGATAGTTCATAAGGTTTTTCCTAGGATTTCCCTTATGACGTTAATGGGATCACTGAAACAATAGAATTCTTTGATCGCATTTTTGGCGAATGCGCAATCTTATAACAAAGCAGTACCTAGGAACGCCACTTATAAATTCTAAAGACAACTCTTTCAAATTCTTCTAATTTGAAAGCTGGTTAACTATAATTCATGATCTTTAGAATTTTTTGTGCTATCTGTATTTCTAAAAACAACAAATTTTCTAATGTCAATTTTAAATGTCAAATCAAATTTTCATTTTGCAATCACATCAATAAATATAAAGCCATTGACAACGAAGTCAGAATAGACTTTGAAACGTTTGGTATTCCTGCAATATACGTAGTTTTATTTCTATTGTGGTGTTATTCCCCAAAAAAACATAAAAGTTATCTGATTTCCGATATGAAAATTAGTTCAAGAACAGAATAGTGATTATTAGCTCAGAGATTTAGGGAGTTACCTCATACTTATACAATTACTAATCAGTTATTTCAAAACTGCTTGGAACTTCACTTTTATCCTGAAATCGATACTAAAAATTACGAAATGTAGAAACTGTTATTTTGCATTGCCTGTTTGAAAACATGGATTGTTTCTCCTTCACTTGTACTCCAGTAAACCAAATGTGAAACAGTTTTCGCACACTTTTTTCTATTAACACCTTTGAACGAATATCAAAAATATTTTTTTCTTGTGATTTTACAAGCGAACAACAATAATATTGATTTAGATTAAGCTCCCAGAAAGTTCCAGAACATACAAAAAAACAATTTTTATATCATTTCTCTGGTTTTAAAATAACTGTAAAAGTTTCAAATGTCTTATATAATTCTAAAATATCGCATTATAATATACCGAAGTTTCAACAACGTACGTTTCTCTCTCTTACCTTATATATTTGAGTGATACGTGATCATTTCAATGTATGTACTCAAAAGCGCCACACCGGTTAGAAATAGCGGGAAAGTAAATTGAAAACGTCTTAGGAGATTTCACATTGAGTTTCAACTAACATATCTTTTTGCGGGAAGAACAACTGTGGTTTAAGATGTTCACGGTAGAAAAAATCAATGTTATAAATTGTTTATTAAAAATAATTATTTCAAAAATGATTAAAATATTCAGAACTAGGCATTAGAGAGAAATTCTTAGGTGATATTGCTATCATCTTGCTTAATTACATATAAAATTAATTTTATTATTTATAAGTTGTTGATTTCTGCAGAAGAAATGACTTTCGTCATATAAAACTCCATGTAGCAATAATTAATATAAGCTAAACAGGCATTCGTAGCGGTAAAGACTAGAGAAGTATGCTAACTTTATGATAGACTATACCCACCATACCCAAAACGTATCCGAAAAAAATAGCAAAACAAAACACTGACGGAATCAATCAGAAATAAGTTCCAAACGTAGGCAAATGTGTTTTAAAAAATGGGCAATCATTCATTGAATCCAAGTATTATTGCTTCACATTTATTAGAAAAGTGCCATAGATGAGATGATGAGATTAAAAAAAAGTAAAATCTTAAATATTAATAAAACTTAAAATAATAATAGCGAAGAAAGCAGGAACCATTTTTTCTATAAGATATAACAAACATAAATGTCACACAATGCAATTGAAAAGCTTGCAAACGAAACGAAATATGCGTACAAATAAATTTTAAGAGAAATCAAGAAATGGTATCAAGGAAATAAATAGAACAAGCTACATAAATAATAAGAAAGAAATAAAGAAAGGGTATTACGATCCAAAAGTGTCAATTTAAGAAATATTCAAATTATGGATTATGTATTTTAAAGAAAATATCAAAACTCACTCATTGTAATAAGAAATATGGAGGAAATTACGAGTAGTCATAAAATTGACAACAAAATGGTTGTTGGGGAAGTCGTATAAGTAACTGAAGTAGGTAGAGCATATGGAGTCGACAAAATATCAGCAGAATTAATTAACTTATTAGGATAGAAAGTTCAAGAATGGTTATGGAGTATATGCAAAAAAGCATAGAAAGCGCACACGATTTATCAAACACCCTAATAATGCGCATATATAAAAAGTCGGTCAGAATAAAATACTACAGAACAGGAAAGATTTATCGATGTAAAAGCACCGTTTGATGGAGCTGACTGAACAGAAATATGACATCTCCCCCGATGTGATATTCATTTCGATACCTTTATAAAAGTTGCTTAAGAGTAAGAGGGACAACCAAACACAATAACTGAATACAGAAAGCTCATACCAATCGAAATGATTAAATTAGTATATGACTCTGACCCAGTATTTATTTCAAAGACTAGATGATGGGGAGTCAGGAAAAGAATAAAAAATGCAGCGAATAAGTGATGAAATAGTGAGAAGAAAGTTATAGTGTTCTTCTAAACGTTGTTTGTGGCATATTCGTGATTACTTTTATGTTTTTTTGGGCAATAACACCACAATAGAAATAAAACGACGTAGGAAGGAAAACCAAGGCTTGATATTTATTGAATAAATATAAAGCCATTGACAACGAACTCAGAATAGACTTTGAAACCTTTGGTTTTCCTTCAATATACGTCGTTTTATTTCGATTGTGGTGTTATTGCCCAAAAAACATAAAAGTAATAAAGTTATAGTGGAATAGTGTGAACTGTTAATGAAACAGAATATGTTGTAAAAATTACTGTTTATAATATAATGATTTGATAATAGATGCATGTGAAAATAGGATACTTCCAGAAAAGCGCCAAACAGGAAAAAAATATGACATAAATTAAAACGAGGTTTTAAAAAGGGCTTGAAGTAAAGAGTTATAATGGAAAATATTATAAACAAACAACTGACCTGATACAGATATTATACGAGCTTGAATCTAAATAAATTAACATAATTGGAAAGGGAAATGAAAAACAATATATTAGAAGAAAATTAAACCAAGACCTGGAAAGACTTGAGATGAAGACGAAATTTGTTTTGTATTCAATCTTTCTTTACACTAAATCATTTTTAGACTTCCCAATCTTCTTACATTTCTTCTAATGGGTTTAAATTACTTTTTAGTAATTAATGAGATGTAATTCAATTCATAAAAAGATATTAACCGTTATATATAAAAAATTGCAATTACTTTATTTTTATAGTAATTGAAATCAATTTTGGTTCATCAAAAACAGAACCAGTATTTTTATGCGAACAAAGAAAAAATAATAGTTACTTTCTCATTCTTGGCCTGTTTGAACATTCAAAGTTAGAATTGTTGCTTGAATAAATGTGCTTAAACAACAATTATATAACTGTTAAATATTCATAAATGTTATCTATACTTTTATAATTGTCAGAATCTAATATTGGTAAAATGAAATTTGCGGGCAATAAAGAAACAACAAAAGCAACATTAATTAGATTTATGACAGTCCAGAAAACTTTTTTTATCGAATAAACACAATGCAACTACCGCAAGTACATTTAGATTGTCTTTAATGATCACGGTAACTACATAATTCACATCGTCTGTAATTGCCATAATCAGTCATCTGTAAGAACTGATTGATTGTATTCTTCCGTTGTAAACTTTTCGTTACTTTTTTTTGTTCTTCGCTAGTATCTCTCACCAGTCAATTTACTACAGCTAAACGAAATAGTACTGCTATTTCAATGTTAATATACTATAAACGCATTTATAACTCGACATCAGAGAAACGCTAGAATATACGTGCCGCAACCACTTTTTATATTGACTTGATACGTTTTTACGTATACGCACTTTATCGACAAAAACCACGTATTGGTTATAGTTTTTAGGATTTTAAAGCAATCCACATTTTCGATTTCTCCATTCTTTTTCTTGCTTACCACATGGTCAGATGTAGGACGGTTGTGGATTACTAATACTACTCTTTTGTGCGCACAATGAAATTTCATCGTCGGTTACAAGCCAATTAAAATAACAAAGTTTCAATGGCTTTTCCGTTTTGAAATATACCGGAATTCCGTTTCTTACGTTTGGAATAGTTGCCGTTGCGTGAATATTCTGTGGCTTCCATTGTCTTAGAAATGGCATAGTAGTAGTTATCGAAATTTACAAAGTAATGCATTCCAACCAGAGATTTAGTCAAATACTTTACCACCCGCTACCTTCAAGCAAGTAGTTATACGATAATACCTAGACCTTATAGGAGCACCTATCCGCTACTTTAAGGACGTGATAAAAAATGCATAATTCAACTTAATTAAACAAGAGAAACACAACAAAATAAAATAAACATTTAATTATACTATATGAAAATGAATAAATCACTTCTATGTCATTGATTCAGTCGTTACGGTTAATTAGTAACTTCTAAGGTTATCTTATATTTCCTAATGACTTTCTCAGGAAGTCATTTGATAGCGTTTTTGGCTAAGGAACTTAGGAAAGCCACTTAATACTTGGTAGACAACTTTTTCATGTTATTCCCACTTGGACTTTTCTTTGCTTTATTTATCTTGTTTTAATAGTTACGATGCTATCTAGTACATCAGAAAACAGAACATTCTCAATAGTATTATTATTTTAAAATTGTCAAACTTATTGTTATAAATTATCCATTCCGTCCCTGGCGAGTGATGTAACACATTTCATTCCAATAAGACATCAATCGCTGGGAGGAAAAAAAACAAGGACTGGAATCTTCTAATGAGGACAAAAACTTAATCTCGAAATAACTCGACAACTATAAAACTGACACTCGATCTTGCTAGAAGAATTCGATGCGGATTTTAAAAGGAGCCGCCCAGCATCGGAGAGTTAGTTATTGCGAAGAGCTTATTTCTTGTTGTTGTTTTGATATTCGAATGAGCTGTTGTGAATATTTGATGTAAATAAAAGTTTCTAGAAAGTGATAGTGAATATTAGTTTTTCAATTTTATTTTAACCCACGGTCTTTATAACATTATTATCTTGAAAAGATAAAGCTGAAACATACATGCTCTTCTCTCAAATGTGGAACTTGTTTCCAAAAATTCGACAGGCCAAGCTATAGGAAGCCACAAAATAACTGAATTTTCACTCACACAGGAACTAAAACTAGTTATACTATTTTAGAAGTTATTTTTCACAATATTTCCAGTGTATATCACTTAGATATACACTGGAAAATATTTCACATCATCTGTCGACTTTTAAATGTCGAAAAAGATGGTTAGTAATGTAAAAAATATATTTCCAAATTTTTAAAAGTATGTACTTATAAATAAATCAGTTTAAAAATTTTTCGGCTATGCTACATTTAACAATATATAGTTTTTAGCTTAATTTTGTACTTAACTTACTAGTTCTCTCAATATTATTAATATTGAGGGAACTGACAATGTGAATAATTTAACATTATATTTATTTAATTCGCTACTACTTTGTTTATCAATTGTTCTCAAGAACTGCGAGAATTACTGACAGCAATTTTGACAACTAATTTTTCCATAGTATTAATTCAAGTTTGTACAAACTTATATAAAGAAACATATAGGAGATTTATTATGTTTCTATGCATTTACTATTATTAATAAAATTTGTCACTAGGGATTAAAGAAATGTTATAATGAAATTTGTTTTTAATTAAAAAAGCCTTTAAAAGACAATCATTAAAACAACTTCTAAGGTGTGTTTTAATATTTAGTTTTCATCTTATAAAAATTGAATCGTTGAGGCCGATATGAAAATCCATTCTAAACTAAATAGCTAATTAAATAGTTCAGAAATTGCCATATATATTTTTTTAGACTAATCGTGTTTTGCCATGTTTGAAATACCATGTACACCTGATAAACATGGCATAACACGGGTATTGCAAAACATTTTTTATGTGAAAATATCTGGACTATTTTGTTTGTTATTTAGTTTTCGTCTTATATTTAATAAGTCAATCCATTACATTTAGTAGATATTATTTATAAACGTTTTTTAAATAACTTTGCAAATTTCTTATTAATAAGAAAAATTTTATAACATTATGATTAACATGAATTGTATTTTCCAGGTAAGCATGAAATTACAAGTCGCAGTAGTAAAATATCATACCAGAATATAGTGAGTATAAATAGTATCTATTTTATTATAAAATTGTAAGTTTTTCTGTTTGTTTAAATGTTTGTTTGTTTGTTCGGGCATTATGTAAGAACGACTGAAGTGATTTTGCTGAACCTTTTTTTCTTGCGAAACCTATAGTTTGACTTAAAATCTATTAGATATTATATCTCCCTAAATTGACAGAAACGGTAGATATAGCGAAAAAACTTCTACCATGTTGGATAACACAATTACTTTATTGGTTTCACGGCAAGCATCAAATATTAGATTGTAACATGTTTCGATTTTAAACTTAGTGCGGAGGAGAATGACATGGATTTAAAAAATTTGTTAGGTGTACCCTAAGCAGCTGCACATATACAATATTGGTGAAATAAGGGAGAGTGGAATTAATTATAGGGGGTGATTCAAAAAAGTTATATTGAGTGGGCCATAAATAATTGCATATAACACGTGGTTCATAAACGGGCGGAGTAGAATTATATTTTTATAGCTTCTATAACAAAATGATATATTGTTTGGCTCATAAGTAGTTGTATATACAATATGGTTGAAATAAGGGTAGAATATTTGTACAGGGTGAATATATTTTTTTAGAAAAAATGTGTTACATAAGCAGTTAGGATCTTTGAAATATGTTTTTGAGTTATTATAGTTATGAAATGGGTTGAAAGAATGTTAGAATTTGTTTATACAGGGTGGTTGAAATATGAGATCGAGTGGAATTATAGTTTATAGAGTGGTTAAAAATTATTTTATATCCACAAGTAGTTGAATATATAGAATGGTTGAAATATGTAGAGGAGTATAATTACAGCTATACAGGTGGGTTTAAAAAATATTATAAAGAAATGTTATGATCTACAAGCTGTTCCATTTAGCGGATGGTTGAAATATAAGGTGGAGTAGAATTTTAAGGATACAGGGTGTTATAAAAATGTTATATTGGGTGGCATATAAGTAGTTGCATATACCAGGTTGTTGAAATATATGGTGGAGTACAATTATAATTATACAGAGTGGGTAATAAATGGTAGAAAAATGTTGTTATACAGCAGTTGCATAGATGGAGTACCTGCAATATGGGACGCAGTAAAGTAATACTTACACAGTGAGATTCAAATAAGGTTATGAAAAGTGGCAAATGAAAGTTGCTTCAATTGAAGGGTGGAGAGAAATTATTAATACTTTATACTGTGGTTAAAAAAATATAAGGAAAATTTCTGAAATAGCGTGGCTCATAATTAGTTGCACATATTGGGTACTTAAAATATAGGGTGGAGAAGTGTTATAGTTAAGTATTTAAAGAATGTTTTATTGTTTGACCAATAGGCAGCCGCGTATACAGGGTAGTTTTAATACATACAAGGTGATTAAAAAAATGTTGAACAAAATTGTTATATAGTGCCCCATAAGGAGTTGCATTTTGGTGAAATATATTGGGCATTGATGGATTTATAGTTATACAGGGAGGTACAGAAATTGTTATACTTGGTGGCCAATAAGTAGTTGCATATACAAGGTGGTTGATATAGTGGGTGGAGTAGAATTATAGTTAAACAGATTGGATAAAATTTTTGTTGTAGGATAGAACATGAGCTGTTGCATATATGCAATATCTAAAACGTGGAGTAAAATTATAGTTATATAGTGTGATTGAAATAATGTTAGAAAAAGTTGAATATACGGGTGGTTTAAATAAAAGGTGGTAACCAATTATACTTTCCAGGGTAGTTAAAGAATGGTTATATAGTAGTCCATAAGCAGTTGCGTAGATAAGATAGTAAGTGGAGCAGAGTTATAGTTAAGTGTTTAAAAAATCTTATACTGGGTGGCCCCTAAGCACATGAACATTCAGGGTGATTGAAGTATTTTGTAGAGTAAAATTCTGGTTAAACAGGATGGTTCAAAAATAAATTATAATGTTTGACTGATTGGCAGTAGTATATACAGGATGGTTTTAATGCAGATGGAAGTATAATATATACAAGGCGGTTCAAAAAAATTGATTAAAATTGTTTTATTGGGTGGCCAAAAAGTACATGCAGTTTGGGTGAGTGTTTAAATAAAAGTTTGGTGTTAGGGTGCCAAACTGTGCTTTTACTTTTGTGACACACCAAGGAAAAAGTGTTATATAGGGCATGAACAATTCCATCCTACTATGTGGAATACCTGAAACGTGGCGCGAAGCAAGACTATAGTTTTAAAGTGTGATTAACACAATTTTAGAAAAAGTTGCATATAAAGGGTGATTAAACTATAGTGTGGAAAATTTTAGTTTACAATCCAGCTCAAAAAATATCAGAAATAATTGTATATAGCATAGACTATAAGCAGTTGCATAGATGAAATATAGGGTGGAGTAGAGTTATAAGCAGGTGTTAAAGACCTATATTGGGTAACAAATAATCAGAAGCATATATAGGATGACTGCACTATAGGGTGAATTTGAGTTACAGTTATGCAAGGTGAATCAAAAAAAAGTCGAATAAAATTGTTATATAGGATGGCCCATAAGCACTTGCAGTTTGGGTGAAATATATTCGGGATTGGTGGATTTATAGTTAAGTAGGGTGTTTCAGAAAAATTGGAAAAATTGTTATATACGATAATCCATATTTTTCATAACTTATTTCTTTTTGCAAAGACTTGCACATTCCGTACGCGGGTGAAACCGCGGGTAAAGGCAAAAACTAATCAGTAATATATATTTACAGTGGATTTGTCTGAAAATGCATGCCAAAATAGTACTGTAATAAACAGGAGAATTAAAATTTATTTAAATTATTTAATAATGTCTGTATACCAAAATGCACATGTACCTATTATTAATAACATACAAATTGTTTATGAGCAAATGCAGGATCCTTCTTTTCTAACTGACTGATTCTAGGTGTTGATGCAAAAATAGCAAGAATAATTGCAATTGTTTATTCTACAATTTTCTTAGTCCAATAAATACAATAGCAACATAAGTAAATTACTGCTGTCTACAAAAAAGTGGACATCATCTTTGCAGCATTTACAAATTGAATTTTTTAAGTTTTCGCGGGCACTAAATGTTTTATGTGGTTTCCGGGAATTCATCCGCGTAGTTGATAATTGATCCCTGCCAGGATCGATGGTAAAATGACGACGTTTCGGCGAAGTCACATCCGCCCTCTTCAGGTCAGTTCGCATAATTCTCGTAGCCTTCTGCTTTTGCTTCTAGTTACTCGAATACAAAGATTGGTTGGCACCGTGAACGGCTGCTTGTGATTGGCCCTGGACGCTCAGTGGGCACGCCTCCCGCCTGCTGATTTGTTATTTTCGGTTGAGTTGTTATTGGACGGGTCCGGGCCGGTACGGTGTTTAATAGAATTTTCCAACAATTCGATAAGTTCTGAATTTCATTGCGTGCGTTTAGACTGTGAGGCCTCTTTGCTATTTAAATTGTCTCTCTTACGAGTCTTGATTTCGGATTTTCTATATTGGCCAGTACTCTGGTGTTCTCAAAGTATATTCGGTGTGACATCGTGGTGGCGTCTTCCGCAGTGGATGTTGTTTTTTTCCTGCTTTCTTACAGCGTTCTTTTGTTCATCACGTCTAGCTTGAATTCTTCTATTAGTTTGCTCCACATAGGTTTTATGACAGTCTGCACATGGAATCTCGTTGGCAGCCGTTCACGGTGCCAACCAATAGGCGCCGAGCCGCGACTATATAAAGCACGAGAGCTTCTGAAAATCTTAGTATTCGAGTAACTAGAAGCGAAAGCAGAAGGCTACGAGAATTATGCGAACTGACCTGAAGATGGCAGATGTGACTCTGCCGAAACGTCGTCATTTTACCATCGATCCCGGCAGGGATCAGTTATCAACTACGCGGGTGAATTCCCGAAACCACCTCAAACATATATATACAGTGATGGGCAAATGTGTGGAACCAAACAAATATCTCTGGAATATTAGAGATATCAAAATGAAATTTGGAAGGTGGATACTGCAGTAGATTGCCTATTTGTTTCCAATTTTTTTTAAAATTTTGAATTTCCTGTTTTACCGGAAGTAATGTCGATTTTAAAATTTGCTATGAAACACCCTATATAGTATTTCAGTTTCTGATGAAACATTTTATTGCGAATTCAAAAATATCGGGTTTGATATTGTTTACTTCAATACCTACCGAGATATTAACAGAAAAGTAATTAAGGAAAGGAAAAATCTAATATCCATAATTAATCATAATTATTAACTAAATCTAAGTGATTTTCAAAACATTGAAACTTAACTTAACTAAACTTAATGTATTAGATGTTCAAACTGAGCACCGTTTACATCTTGACAATAAGCAAGTAGGTTTTTAAATTCTCTAGTAACATTAGCTACTACTTCTGGTGTAATTCTCTGGATGTCTTGAGTTATTCTTGCAGCTAATTCTTGCAAATTATTTGGCCTATCAACATAAAGCTTAGAGTTTAAGTAACCCCACAGAAAATAGTCTAGTGGATTAATGTCGGGACTTTGTGCAGGCCATTCATAAGTACCCCTTCTTCCAATCCATCTGTGATGAAATGTCCTTTCTAAATGATCTCGAACAATGCGAGCGTAATGGGGTGGTGCTTCATCCTGCTGAAACCTTATATTATTTGGTAATTGTCCATTTTCCTCCAATGCCGGAATAACTTGTGTGTCCAAGAGCTGTAAATACCTATCTCCGTTTAAAGTTTCTTGTAGGAAGAAGGGTCCCACGATACTGTTGTTATAAATGGCGGCCCAAACGTTAAATTTTTGGGGATGTTGTGTATGAGCCTCTTGTACCCAATTAAGAATACTTTGTGACCAGTAGCGGCAGTTATGTCGATTAACCGTACCATTTAAACAAAATGTAGCCTCGTCTGAAAACACCACATTTCTTATAAAATTATTATCACGGTTACAAATATCCATCATCGTTTCACAAAATTGCAAACGTCTGTCGAAATCGTCTTCGGTGAGTTCTTGAACGAGGCGAATTTTGTATGGATGATATTTTTCCCGCCGTAATACTGAACGACGGCTAATTCCATGCATATTGACGAAGTCGGTAGTGGATAAGTGAGGATTTTCTTCCAGAGATATAGCAACATTTTGAGCTACACCTTCATTACTTGCACTTTTTAACCGTCCACTTTTTATTAAATTGCTAACTGTTCCACTTGTGTCGTGCCTTCGCAAAGTTTTCGTCACTACTGAACGGGATATTTGTGTATTCGGATGAACAATGCTAAAAAGGTAACAAACTTCTTGATGCGTCCTTTTCCTTTCCCCTACCCAATCATCATTAATATTTCTATTCTGTCTCTTTCACGTAAAACGGCTATTTTACGATCAAATTAAAACAATACAATCTTTTTACGTTCAACTAAAAGAAATTAACTTATTTTTACTGTCACTTCTACAATGAATTTCATGGACTACTAAACTTGATTCAGATTTAATTTGCGCCTGATTTAAACAAACGCACTTGTATTCGACTATGGAACAAGCAGTGCTGTTGGCTGTGACGGTAAAATGCCACCGATTGGCCAATAGAATTACAAATCCTTACCGAGCGGTTTGTTTATATCGGGCGTAAATGAAATCTGAACCGAGTTTAGCTACATCGATTTTTTCCTTTCCTTAGTTACTTTTCTGTTAATATCTCGGTAGGTATTGAAGTAAACAATATCAAACCCGATATTTTTGTATTCGCAATAAAATGTTTCATCAGAAACTAGAATACTATACAGGGTGTTTCATTGTAAATTTTAAAATCGACATTACTTCCGGTAAAACAGGAAGTTCAAAATTGTAAAAAAAATTGGAAACCAAATTTCATTTTGCTATCTCTAATAATTCCACACCCCATCCATCACTATATATATATATATATATATATATATATATATATATATATATATATATATGTATATATGTAATTGAGTTCAGGAAAAAGGATCTAACGATTTAGATGAAACTTTCCCATTTGGAAGTTTCGATGGACAGAAATCGATTGGCGAGAGTCTCATATGTGGAAAAAATCGTTTTACTGATAAATTCGATTAATAAAAAATTTAGTGACAGTTTGTGACAATCAAGGCGGCTGCTTTGTAATATCAAAGCGTTCAATATAGGGTGATTTGGTTACCTACGTAAAAATGAGACTCCTGTTGTAAAAATTCTTTCAATACAGGGTCATTTTGTGACTTATTTGAGAGTGAAATTGTTCGTGTAAACATTCTTTCAATACAAATTGTATTTGTATGTACCGAACATGTAAGTATTTTATGCCTCCGTCATATTTTCCTATCATTATATTTTTATAGCTAGACATTTCAATTCAATGGTGAAAAAATTGGCATGGTAAGCAATTTTTGGATGAGTAAAATCTCATCATTTCGCCTGTTAAGTTGATGCATATAAAAGAATTGGTGATGTAAAATTATAATTATACAGGGTCGTTCAAAATATGTTAGCTGGTCTATAAGAGTTGCTATGCAGGATGGTTAAAATATAACGTCAAATGGAATCATAGCAGGTTAGAAAAAAGCGAGAAAAAATAATTTTATAGGGTACCCCATAAGCAGTTGGAATTTAAATGATAGCTGACATACAGGGCCGAGTAAAAGTATTGTTATGCAGGGTCGCTATAAAAAGTTAATAGAATGTTATACCTATAGGGTAGCTTATTAGCGTTTGCATTTACAGGGTGGTTGCAATATAGAATGTATTGTATTTATAAAATTGTAGTTGTATGTTCCGAGCATATAAGTATTTTATGTCTCTGTCATATTTTCCTAGCACCATACTTTTATAGCTAGACATTTCAAGTTTTCAAGGTGAAAAATTTGGCATTGTAGGCAATTTTTGGATGAGGAAGATCTCATGATTTCGCATGTTAATTTGATGCATATATTATGAATTGGTGGTGTAAAATTATAATTATACAGGGTCGTTTACAACATGTTAAATGGTCCATAACAGTTGATATGCAGGATGGTTAAAATATAGTCAAATGTAATTACAGTATGGTTAGAAAACAGAGAGAAAAAATAATTGTGTAGGGTACCTCATAAGCAGTTGGAAATTAATGATAACTGACATACAGGGCGGAGTAAAGGTATTGTTATGCAGGTCAATTAAAAAATGTTAGTAGAATGTTTGCGTCTAGTTACTCGAATACTAGAAGCGAAAGCAGAAGGCGAACCGACCTGAAGAGGGCAGATGTGACTCTGCCGAAACGTCGTCATTTTACCATCGATCCCGGCAGGGATCAGTTATCAA
The DNA here is from genome assembly GCA_034190945.1 of Octodonta nipae. NCBI lineage: Eukaryota > Metazoa > Arthropoda > Insecta > Coleoptera > Chrysomelidae > Octodonta > Octodonta nipae. The sequence continues at coordinate 116,479,652 of CM067217.1, forward strand.
CTACGCGGATGAATTCCCGGAAACCATCTAATACATTTAGTGCCCGCGAAAACTTAAAAACAAATATATATATATATATATATATATATATATATATATATATATATATATATTTACTACGTAGCAATTAACGGCTAAGAATCTGGATAGAATTTTGGAATTTCCAAGAATAATGGGAAAGTAGCCAATTTTTTATTGTATAAAGGGCACTAAAAAAGTGTACTCTTTTGTTATATTATTGAAAGCTTTCGAAATTATTTATTTCTTCTTCAGTCAATTTTCTAAAAGATTACACAAAATTAATAATAGTAAAACTTAATCTAGATCAACCAGACTTACAACATCGAGGTTAGAAAATTGTTAAAACAGGTTCTCATTGCAAGTGCTATAGAATGCGTAATGCGTTTTAGACAAACATTACAAACATATATCAAACAATTGAATAAAACATTATTGTAACTGGATCACACATCCATTGAGTAAAATTTTTTAAGATTAAAACCATCACATTTTAAAAAAGGTTATGCACAAGCCATTTGTCATATTTAACCAGTGACATGGAACGGAAACAAAAACAAAAGTCGAGCCTCGGTGTTACAGGACACTAAGATTCTTAGGTCATGGGGTGTAAATACAAAGAACATTGAAGGAATTTGTAGATAGAGAGTGTCCAAAGGACTACTGACTCGATGATATATAAAAAAAACACATATACATATACACACACAAGTACATATATACAAACATTTAAAACCTAAAAAACAGGGGGAGATATAGCTTGTAAAATTACAGTTAATGTTTATGATTTTTGTCCAACTCAAGTAAATTGCAATATATTGTTTTTAGGTTTTTTATGTCTGTTTTTTTATTGATACTATTGTTTTGTCGATGTATGCAAACCATCTCCAGAAACTGTCTTTTGAAGGTATTGGATTCACAAGCTAAAACCCCTGGATTGTCAAAGTCAGGTGAGTGGTTATTCTTCAAACAATGTTCAGCCAGAGCACAGCTACACTTGTTGAGGCGTATATCACTTTTATGTGTTGTTAATCTGCTTTTGAGGTTTCTTGATGTTTGGCCTATGTAACTAGACTGACAGTCTTTACAATCCACCTTGTATACTACATTGGTCTTTAAAAGTTTTGGTGTCCTGTCTTTGACCTTGCTGAAAATGTGACCAACTGTTTTGAGAGGTTTGTGGGCAAACATGATGTTGCGTTCAGATTTAAAAACCTGTTGCATTCTGTGGGAGATAGTATTTATGTATGGAATTGAGACATAGTTCACCTGGATGTTGGTGACATTCGAACTATTAGATGTGGATGTAGGAGTTCTGGGTCGCCATCCGTCAATAATGGCCCTTTGTGAATTTTGAAAAATCAGTTTACTTAAGAGTTTGTGTGGGTAGGAATTGTCTAAAAGAAGTTGAAAAAGAGTTTTTAAACTTTTGTACCTGAAATTTGGATGGCAAATGTTGCAAATTCTTCTCTTCATGCAATTGACTAGATTTATTTTCATTTTCAGAGGGTGTTGTGAATGGAAGTTAAGAAACCTACCTGAACATGTTGGTTTAATGTACCAGTCTAATTTCAGACTGTTGTCTACATCTCTAATGACCCTGGTATCTAAAAAAGGTACACTTAAAGACTGGTCTTCCTCTTCAATAGTAAAGTGTAAGAACTCATTGTAGTTATTGAAAATTTGTAACAGTTCAGTTTTGCCAGCAGTAGGAATGCTACAAATGATGTCATCAACATACTTCCTCAAGAAGGGAACCTTAAAGCTTAATTTCGACAGACAGTGTTGGACTAGGTCATCCATGATAAATTGTGAGATTATAGGTGATAGTTTTGATCCCATTGGGGAACCGAACACCTGTTTGTAGTATGTTCCATTGTACGAGAATACCGTCGAATCAAAAACGAATTTAATGAGTTTGAAAAAGTTGGATTTATTTATTTTTGTGTGGGATGAGATGGTATCCCAATGTGCTTCCAAACTGTTCAAAACTAAGTCCAACGAAATATTGGTGAACAATGATTCTACATCTAAACTTACAATGATATGGTCTGGAGGTAAGATAAAATTGTTATATAATTCAGCAAAGGTAGCTGAGTCCTCAATGTAGTATTGGTTATTTTTGTCATATGCTTTGTTAAGAATGTCTACCAACAGACTGGCAATTCCAGAGACAGGAGAGTTTATTGACGAAACAATGGGACGTAAGCATAGTGTAGGTTTGTGAATCTTTGGGAGGGCATAAAATTTGGCACATACCGAATTGTACACAGAATAGGTTTTGGCAATTCTTTCATCAATTTCTCCATTAATTTTTAATTCGGAGATCAATTTTGACGCTTTTTGTTGGATTGTTGATGTGGGATCTCTATTGATGATCTTATAATACCTTTCATCCCTCAATAGTTCAATGGACAGAGAAGAGTAAGTATCTCTGTCGATAATGGTTGTAACATTGCCTTTGTCTGAATTCATGACTAGGAGATGTGGATTGTCCTTAAAGAAACGTCTAGTAACCTCAAATAAATTGTTCAAATGATTATATCTGGGTGAATTATGATTAAAATGATTTGTGAGAATGTTTGTTATTCGGGAAGCATAAATATCATGCGAACTTTTATTCTGTACAAACTGTAATGCCCATTCAATGTCTGCTAAAAATTTTGGAATAGAAATGTCTGAGGAAGTGGGCGAGATACAAAATTTAGGTCCCAAAGACAACAGGTTGATCACCTCTTCAGGAATTGGAGTGTTAGATAGGTTCTTAAACCAACCCTCTTTAATGTTGATAGGGAAATGGTACTTTTGATTACTAAGATTGTTAAATTTTTTGATGTTAGCAGTTCTAATTTTGTAGAAGGTTCTATTGTAACTGACTGTGAGTTAGTAACTATTATCAATGAATTACAACAATCAGTTAGAGCTGTGCTACCTAAGTTTGTAGTTGATGAATTTTCCAGAAGACTCACAGTCAGTTACAATAGAACCTTCTACAAAATTAGAACTGCTAACATCAAAAAATTTAACAATCTTAGTAATCAAAAGTACCATTTCCCTATCAACATTAAAGAGGGTTGGTTTAAGAACCTATCTAACACTCCAATTCCTGAAGAGGTGATCAACCTGTTGTCTTTGGGACCTAAATTTTGTATCTCGCCCACTTCCTCAGACATTTCTATTCCAAAATTTTTAGCAGACATTGAATGGGCATTACAGTTTGTACAGAATAAAAGTTCGCATGATATTTATGCTTCCCGAATAACAAACATTCTCACAAATCATTTTAATCATAATTCACCCAGATATAATCATTTGAACAATTTATTTGAGGTTACTAGACGTTTCTTTAAGGACAATCCACATCTCCTAGTCATGAATTCAGACAAAGGCAATGTTACAACCATTATCGACAGAGATACTTACTCTTCTCTGTCCATTGAACTATTGAGGGATGAAAGGTATTATAAGATCATCAATAGAGATCCCACATCAACAATCCAACAAAAAGCGTCAAAATTGATCTCCGAATTAAAAATTAATGGAGAAATTGATGAAAGAATTGCCAAAACCTATTCTGTGTACAATTCGGTATGTGCCAAATTTTATGCCCTCCCAAAGATTCACAAACCTACACTATGCTTACGTCCCATTGTTTCGTCAATAAACTCTCCTGTCTCTGGAATTGCCAGTCTGTTGGTAGACATTCTTAACAAAGCATATGACAAAAATAACCAATACTACATTGAGGACTCAGCTACCTTTGCTGAATTATATAACAATTTTATCTTACCTCCAGACCATATCATTGTAAGTTTAGATGTAGAATCATTGTTCACCAATATTTCGTTGGACTTAGTTTTGAACAGTTTGGAAGCACATTGGGATACCATCTCATCCCACACAAAAATAAATAAATCCAACTTTTTCAAACTCATTAAATTCGTTTTTGATTCGACGGTATTCTCGTACAATGGAACATACTACAAACAGGTGTTCGGTTCCCCAATGGGATCAAAACTATCACCTATAATCTCACAATTTATCATGGATGACCTAGTCCAACACTGTCTGTCGAAATTAAGCTTTAAGGTTCCCTTCTTGAGGAAGTATGTTGATGACATCATTTGTAGCATTCCTACTGCTGGCAAAACTGAACTGTTACAAATTTTCAATAACTACAATGAGTTCTTACACTTTACTATTGAAGAGGAAGACCAGTCTTTAAGTGTACCTTTTTTAGATACCAGGGTCATTAGAGATGTAGACAACAGTCTGAAATTAGACTGGTACATTAAACCAACATGTTCAGGTAGGTTTCTTAACTTCCATTCACAACACCCTCTGAAAATGAAAATAAATCTAGTCAATTGCATGAAGAGAAGAATTTGCAACATTTGCCATCCAAATTTCGGGTACAAAAGTTTAAAAACTCTTTTTCAACTTCTTTTAGACAATTCCTACCCACACAAACTCTTAAGTAAACTGATTTTTCAAAATTCACAAAGGGCCATTATTGACGGATGGCGACCCAGAACTCCTACATCCACATCTAATAGTTCGAATGTCACCAACATCCAGGTGAACTATGTCTCAATTCCATACATAAATACTATCTCCCACAGAATGCAACAGGTTTTTAAATCTGAACGCAACATCATGTTTGCCCACAAACCTCTCAAAACAGTTGGTCACATTTTCAGCAAGGTCAAAGACAGGACACCAAAACTTTTAAAGACCAATGTAGTATACAAGGTGGATTGTAAAGACTGTCAGTCTAGTTACATAGGCCAAACATCAAGAAACCTCAAAAGCAGATTAACAACACATAAAAGTGATATACGCCTCAACAAGTGTAGCTGTGCTCTGGCTGAACATTGTTTGAAGAATAACCACTCACCTGACTTTGACAATCCAGGGGTTTTAGCTTGTGAATCCAATACCTTCAAAAGACAGTTTCTGGAGATGGTTTGCATACATCGACAAAACAATAGTATCAATAAAAAAACAGACATAAAAAACCTAAAAACAATATATTGCAATTTACTTGAGTTGGACAAAAATCATAAACATTAACTGTAATTTTACAAGCTATATCTCCCCCTGTTTTTTAGGTTTTAAATGTTTGTATATATGTACTTGTGTGTGTATATGTATATGTGTTTTTTTATATATCATCGAGTCAGTAGTCCTTTGGACACTCTCTATCTACAAATTCCTTCAATGTTCTTTGTATTTACACCCCATGACCTAAGAATCTTAGTGTCCTGTAACACCGAGGCTCGACTTTTGTTTTTGTTTCCGTTCCATGTCACTGGTTAAATATGACAAATGGCTTGTGCATAACCTTTTTTAAAATGTGATGGTTTTAATCTTAAAAAATTTTACTCAATGGATGTGTGATCCAGTTACAATAATGTTTTATTCAATTGTTTGATATATGTTTGTAATGTTTGTCTAAAACGCATTACGCATTCTATAGCACTTGCAATGAGAACCTGTTTTAACAATTTTCTAACCTCGATGTTGTAAGTCTGGTTGATCTAGATTAAGTTTTACTATTATTAATTTTGTGTAATCTTTTAGAAAATTGACTGAAGAAGAAATAAATAATTTCGAAAGCTTTCAATAATATAACAAAAGAGTACACTTTTTTAGTGCCCTTTATACAATAAAAAATTGGCTACTTTCCCATTATTCTTGGAAATTCCAAAATTCTATATATATATATATATATATATATATATATATATATATATATATATATATATGTATATATATATATCATGGTTGAAATATAGGGCGAAGTAGAATTATAGTTACAGAGGGTAGTTGAAAGATTTTGGAAACAAGAGCGTTTGTAAAATTGCCAAAAGCGATCGCATATACAGGATTGTTGGAATATGGAATCGAGTAGAATTATAGCGTGATTTAAAAAATGTTAGAAAAAAATGTTTGAATGGGTTTTTCATTCCATATATAGGGTGGTTGAAATATAGGGGGCAGTAGAATTGTAGTAACGCCTTGTAAAAAAATATTTTGTTAGGGAGTTTAAATTAGTTTACATAGCAAATGTCCGATTATTTGGATATATGTACGTTTCTGATAAAACCTTGAATTTGCGAGTGAAGCTCGGTCACCCAGGTACTTATGTATAAAGAGCTCATTATTTATCTTTCCTTTCATATTGCCCTCACTTCCGCCCTTCAATATCTGGCTGTAAAATATTTTGTTTGATTTTTTTCATATAACTGATTACAAAATACATAGGCAGATATTTTTTTAAGGCAAACAGTTTCCATTTGAGATTTATTATAACCGATTTTCACAGACTCTACTTCATTTCCATTTCATAGGATTTTCATGAGAGCCCACGACGTGACTTGTAGATTTCCTATCGATCGATCGCCAGCACTTCTTAAACTCCAAATATCCTTCAAGTTAAATTGTGTGTTCTCACGGGTGCCACTCGAAAAACAAAAGATGAAAATTTATCGTCTGTCGAGTTTGATCAAGATCTTGTTCCAAAGAAAGAAGCACCACCCATGGAAAATAACAAAGCAGTAATAAAAACACCAGAAGCTGCCATCGAAATTCACTCCCAGGACATTATAAACAACTTTTCGGACAACATTTTCGTGCAACCATCAGTATTTTATTTCCAGATATTGCGATTAGTCGAGTTTTATCAATAGACTAAAGAAAAGTTAAGTGTTTACTGAGACTTTTACTTTTAAGATTTATAGAACAAATTGCAAAATTTTGCAATTAATAACTTAATTATATTAAACTTTACTCACTATCAGTACTAAAAAAGTACTAACTTAAACAATAAAGAACTACGGCATCGACTTACGAAGCTCAATTAATGAGATTAGTACTCCCAAAAAAAAAGTGAAGAAATAACGAAGTAACGATTGGGTTAAGTAATCAGTATTCGTTTATGTCGAATCTCGCCAAATAATGACTATCATACAGCAATTTTAGAATGATTTTGCAAAGATCTAAATGACAACTACAAGAATACTTAATTCCGAACAAAATTATTTGCATGTGTTTTCATCAACAAAATTACATATAAGTGTGTATTAACATAATGTTCTGAGTATGGGATTTGGTGTCAGATTGTAGTTAAACTTAGGATCTTCACAATAACTTCGCGATTTATTTATTAGCTTTATAATCTCTAATTGGTGTCTGAGTAACTTAAACAAAAGTTTTCATGAAGGTTCTTCTGTAGATCTGATAAACTTTACTCAATTATGATTATGTAACAATTGGGGTTGTCATCGCTCTTGTGGAAAATAACCGCGAAAGTGCGGAATGGTTTAGTGCATACATTATTTATGAACAGGTTTAGGTTCCGGGTAAGAACCGCGTCTAAATTTATGCAATACTTGACGTTTCAATTCTTGCTATGGAGCCATTATCAAGAGACAACATCAATGATTCAAACGAGTTTCAGAGTACAGTTCGAACTCGCTGTCTCAATCTGCCTACTCCCAAAGTGTCACTGAGTGAACTGAGTTCGGTTACCTAGTGACACATAAGGATTAAGAATATTGATCTATCTGGGTTCTTTTATCTTTATTTGTAAGTTTAGTCGCGGTTCTCACCCGGAACCTAGCCTAACTCATCATCATGATAACACGTTACGGCAGAGTCACATCTGCCCTCTTCAGGTCGGTTCGCATAATTCTCGTAGCTTTCTGCTTTCGCTTCTAGTTATTCGAATATTCTGCTTTCGCTTCTAGAGAAGATGATGGATATTTGTAACCGTGATAATAATTTTATAAGAAATGTGGTGTTTTCAGACGAGGCTACATTTTGTTTAAATGGTACGGTTAATCGACATAACTGCCGCTACTGGTCGCAAAGTATTCTTAATTGGGTACAAGAGGCTCATACACAACATCCCCAAAAATTTAACGTTTGGGCCGCCATTTATAACAACAGTATCGTGGGACCCTTCTTCCTAAAAGAAACTTTAAACGGAGATAGGTATTTACAGCTCTTGGAAACACAAGTTATTCCGGCATTGGAGGAAAATGGACAATTACCAAATAATATAAGGTTTCAGCAGGATGAAGCACCACCCCATTACGCTCGCATTGTTCGAGATCATTTAGAAAGGACATTTCATCACAGATGGATTGGAAGAAGGGGTACTTATGAATGGCCTGCACAAAGTCCCGACATTAATCCACTAGACTATTTTCTGTGGGGTTACTTAAACTCTAAGCTTTATGTTGATAGGCCAAATAATTTGCAAGAATTAGCTGCAAGAATAACTCAAGACATCCAGAGAATTACACCAGAAGTAGTAGCTAATGTTACTAGAGAATTTAAAAACCTACTTGCTTATTGTCAAGATGTAAACGGTGCTCAGTTTGAACATCTAATACATTAAGTTTAGTTAAGTTAAGTTTCAATGTTTTGAAAATCACTTAGATTTAGTTAATAATTATGATTAATTATGGATATTAGATTTTTCCTTTCCTTAATTACTTTTCTGTTAATATCTCGGTAGGTATTGAAGTAAACAATATCAAACCCGATATTTTTGAATTCGCAATAAAATGTTTCATCAGAAACTGAAATACTATATAGGGTGTTTCATAGCAAATTTTAAAATCGACATTACTTCCGGTAAAACAGGAAATTCAAAATTTTAAAAAAATTTGGAAACAAATAGGCAATCTACTGCAGTATCCACCTTCCAAATTTCATTTTGATATCTCTAATATTCCAGAGATATTTGTTTGGTTCCACACATTTGCCCATCACTGTATATATATGTTTGAGGTGGTTTCGGGAATTCACCCGCGTAGTTGATAACTGATCCCTGCCGGGATCATCATGATAACACGTTACGGCAGAGTCACATCTGCCCTCTTCAGGTCGGTTCGCATAATTCTCGTAGCTTTCTGCTTTCGCTTCTAGTTATTCGAATATTCTGCTTTCGCTTCTAGAGAAGGCTACGAGAAATATGCGAACCGACCTGAAGAGGGCAGATGTGACTCTGCCGAAACGTCGTCATTTTACCATCGATCCCGGCAGGGATCAGTTATCAACTACGCGGATGAATTCCCGGAAACCACCTAAAACATTTAGTGCCCGCGAAAACTTAAAAACATATATATATATATATATATATATATATATATATATGTGTGTGTATGTTTGTGTGTGTCATTGAAGGTTCTCGGAATTCTCGAATTACGATGAGATCTCACTCATCTTCTTCGGAATAATCGATGTTGTTATTGACTAAGCGTATTACAAGTTGAGTCGATGCTGCTGTGCGTCTTAGTTTTATGCTATCGGCTCGAGGGGGCGTGGTCATGTTTGCTTTGGCCAGTCAGAACTCTCGCTCTTTGACGGGTTATCTGTCCGATGGTCATTGCGCTATTATCTGACCTGGGGTACCTACGGGCACTTGCTTTTCTATTGGTTTGGCCAATGTATGCGAGGCTGCAGTCTTTACACCGTATCTCATAGACGCCCTGATCTTCAGTGAGAATTTACTCTTTGGAAGACGGTATGATTTTTCCAATCTTTCTATGTGACTTGAAAACAGTTTTCAAGGCACAAAGTAAGCATTTTGGAGCGTTCTGCATGTGGATCAAATTACTTTTGAACCACGGGCTCTGAAAAGTCTTACTTCAAAATTTCAGAAACATTGAGTAAATCTCAATTATTACTTAAAATTTACCAGGTCCTTTAGATTCGCTTTGGAATATGATGATAGACAATGGGTGATGAATAAATTCATAACTTAGGCATTCATTATGGAATTACACAAAATTAGATGTTATTCACTAAAAATTACTTTAAAAAATTGTAACGCTGGTTCACTAAATATCAGAAATTTTGAACCTTTTAAAAGAATTCAAATAGATGACAGAACTTTTAAACTTTAATACTGCTGGTAAAAAAACGTTTAATAGTGAAATATGAGTAGGAATTCGATAGCAACAGAACACAGAAAAGTGTAAAGTAGGGTTTTATGTCAATTTGAGTTGCTAATTAAGGTAGAAATTAAAGTATTACTTTCTCTAACTATAAAAATTGGCAGTTGAAGTTTAAAAAAGACAAATATCTGGTAATGAAAAAGTTAAAGTTTGGCAGAATTTTTTTGATATTTGAAACAAGGGTATGTAATCTTAGTTTATTTAAGAATGCCACAGAATTTCCTTAATTTAATTAATTTCTAAAAAATAGCATTTCAGCTAATTCCTACTTTAGGAAAGTCAATTATTGCTTTTATTTTTGACGATCATGCAAACCCACATTTAGCAAAATGCCCGGATAGGAAAATAATTTTTCTACAGAGGTGTCAACACACAGGCCGCTCAGGTGGGAGGGAGGCGTTATAATAGACATAATATTGTATTACGCAAAGCACATAAAAGCTCACATAAATTGTTCGTTTGTTAGTAATTAGGTGATTGTTCGGAATATTCATTATTCATTCAAACTGAACTCCTAATTGTTTTCGACTTTGAATGGAAGCCAAATATAGGTATAGGGATTTGGAGCCCACAAATTGCATCTATGTGATATATATATATATATATATATATATATATATATATATATATATATATATATATATATATATATTTTATATGTTGTAAATCACTTTAGAGTTTTTAAAAAAATTATTTATTGAAATTAAAACTTTAAATGAAACAGTAAATTGAAAATTAAATGAAATGACTAAATGGTACAGGTATACTAGATAAATGACGACCGTGGGACCGCGTCGCTCTGATTTATAACATTAAAAAGCTGACTAGTCAAAAGAACGGTCAAGTCGATGCGTTCCCACGTTTACATAGTGAAGCAGGAAACTGGTCAGCGAAATATGATACTTTGTATCTTACACGTGCATGATATTTACGCCTAACAGCTCCCCTTTACCAAGAAAAGTTGATGCTGTAACATCAACTTTTGGAATTTACTGGACTAGCTAGATAAGCAAAAAAAATACAATTATGGAAATAAAATAAAAGTAAAATGAACATAATGATTAAGACTAAATGGGTTACATAAAAAGACAAAAAAAATATATTAAACACAGAAAGTGAAATTAGTCTATAGAAACGTATCAATAAAAGTTCTCACTTCTATAGGTCTGGATGTTCTGGTTCCTCTCCGATGTGGGGCCTCAGCTTTGGTATGAGCCTGGAGAACGGTTTTGCCAAGGGTCTCAGACTCTCTGGATTAGAGATGTCGTTTTTCGGAGGTCTCTTAACGTGCCTTATAATTTTCAAGAAGCTGTATACAATAACAATTGTTACAATGATAATTATTGTAGCATATGTGAACCAGGAAATGTTTTTATTAACGAAGGGTTGGTTGATGAGATCGTCAAGATCCCTTGAATACTGATCCAACTTGTGGTTGGCTATGGATAGTTCTTCCATGTTTAAATCGTCCAGTTTAAGGGGTTTAAGTTCTGGAATATCTAGTTTTTCGGGGTGAGAACTGCAACAGTTATAAGGGATTAATACAGGGTATGAATTGTCGGAAATGTTTATAAGTTTTAGAGGTTCCGCTTGTATTTTTGTGATTCCCACGAAAGCACTGCAGTCTGATTGTAAGCGAATAATGGTATTGTTTGTTAAAACTATTGTCTTAGTATCTATTCCCGCACAATTAATTGTCACATGTAAGGGCTCGGACACTATAACAATCCACGTGTTAGTTTCTAGTCTTTGGACATTGTATCCTTCACTGAATACAACGGAGCTTTGGCAACTCTCCGGTACATTACGGATGTTCTTCAGAAGTTGAGCTTCGCAGAGTGCATTGGAGTCGATGGGGTAGGCATATAACTCAGAACACAGTTTTTGTTGTGGAGTTAGTGGCTTGCATACACTCAAGTCCTTAATGGGTATGTACATTAGAGAATCATCGTTTCGCGCAATATATTTTTGGGTGAATGAAAGAATATGATGAAAACCAGTTCTGTCATCTAAAATTGGGATAGGATATAAGTGGTAGGCGGTGTAGAGTTGTTGCTCTACAAGAGGAATTTTTAAAATAAAGACTAAATCTGAATTAGTTTGAAACGCTTCTAATTCGATTACTTCCAAATATTGGGCGACACTTGAATATCTGACAGGTAACGGTAGATTGTTTTTGACAAGATTTTGCGAAATTTCCTGTAGTGACTTTATCAAATGATCAGGTGTGATTATTGAGGAATGAATTATTTTTAATCGAGCAAATGTTATGGAATTTAAAATATCATTGAGGTTATCCTCAAGAAATAAATAGCTTGCCATTAATTTTTCGCATATTCCCAAAAATGACTGTTTTGCTTGGATAAGGGCTATTTTGTCGTTTAGAGTATGTATTGCCAAATTGATTGCGTCAATGTTTTCGTTAAAGTTTGCTTCGTCAATTTGGAGTTTCTGAATGGTTTCATTGAAAGTTTTGATAATAGAAGTAGTTACGCTTATTTGATTTTTTAGGAGATTCTCTATTTGTAATTGTCCCTGATTAAGTGTGTTGATACTATCTGTGAAAAATGCGCCATCGGTTGCGTCAAGATTTCCAGTGATGGCTTTAAAGATAGTTCCTACGCCGTTAATTAGTCCTCGTTTGGATCTTTTAGTGTCCATGAATATTTCTGAAAATTTAGTTTTAATTGAATCTGAAATTTGGGATAAGAGACTGATTTGAGTTTGTACATCAATTCGGAATGCACTTGTGTCATGAAATTTGAAACCTGGGATGGGATCGACAGTGTTTTCTAATGTTTTGAGGATTCTGTTGTTGTTTTCAAAAATTTCCTTAAGTATTGTCAAGTTACGATGAACTAGTAATGTCCATTTATAGTTAGAGATGACTATTCTAGTTTCGTCGTGATAGTAAATACCAAGAGTGTTGTTTATTGGTTTGATGTTGAACTGTGAGACTGCTGATCCGAACAGCAGTAGTAACCTGAAAAGAAAGTTAGTTTTCAGAATAGAGTTTCATTCTGTCAAAGTTAACTTTCGTTCGTTGGTTCGTTTTGAGATTTAAAAGTGTGGCTGAATTATTGTGAATGTCTAAAATTTGGAATGGACCGTTAAATTTGTTATGAAGTTTGTCTTTAATTTGGGATTCCTTGACGTAAACTTTGTCACCAATTTTAAATTCGGGAAGTTTGTCGGAAACGTGTTTATCAAAACGTTCTTTAGCCTTTTGCTTTTGTAAGTCGGTTTTTTCGCGGGCTACTTTGTAGTAATAGGAAATGCGATTGTTCAAGTCTCGGATATATTTACTAATCAGTTCCTTATGGTTGTAGGTGGTTTCTGGTGGTCTGCTGGACGTATGTCCAAACACTAGTTCGTAAGGCGAAAAGCCATGGGTTTTGTTTGTCGAGTTATTGTAAGCAATAACCGCATACGGGAGTACATTTAGGGGATGTTCATCTGGGTTTTCGGCTTTATGGATTCGAATCATTTCTAACAGAGTAGAATGAAATCGTTCTACAGAGCCATTTGTTTGCGGATGTCCTACGCTTGAATAAGTTAGTTTGATGTCGTACAGTTTACACAAGTCTTTGAATATGGCGTTGTCAAATTCCCTACCATAGTCACAATGGATACGCAATGGCGTACCAAAATGTTGGAAGTATAACATCATAGTACTGACAACTGATTTGGCTGATTTGTCTGCCAAAGCATAAGCTTGAGAGTATTTTGTCAGTTCGTCTCTTACAGATAAGATATAGTTTCTGTTAGGTATTTCTAATATGTCAATATTAATTCGCTCAAACGGTGTTTTAGGCGTTTCCGTAATGACGAGGGGATTGTCTAAGTTTTTGCGACACGCTTTAGTTTTTTGACAAATTTCGCAGTTCTTAACGAAATTTTCAATGTCTTTTGTGAAACTTGGCCAGGTGTACATTTCTTTAATACGGCGGACGGTTTCGTTAATGCCGCGGTGTAAGTTATTTTTCCCGTTATGATATCGTTCAAGGATCAACGGTATTTCGTCTTTTTCGGGGGTTTTTGTAACGTTTTGGCAAATTTTCCATTTGATTTCCTTTTCAGCGAAAATGAAAGAGAGCATCTCTAGAATCGGAAGATCGAGATTGTTTTCGACACAGTATGTTTTAGATGGAGATAAAGTATCTTGATGTTTATATATTGATGCAAAAAGAACTTCATTGACAATTTCAGGATCGTTTGGAAGTGGGATTATAAAATATTGCCTTCTGCTTACGGTTTTACTGGCGAATACATTAATTTTAAAGGTTTCGAAGTCAGCGACTTCTTCGAAAATATCTTCGAAGATGTCATGATGAAACTCCTGAAGATTGGATGATTGGGGGAAAATTAAAATGTTTTTATTTGTTTTGTCTAGTAGTTGGCAGTTGGAGAATTCAATTTTGCTGTAGTCAATTAAAGAAGTGGTTTTGTAACGTTCTATAAAGGTTTTAAATTCTTCGGACATAGTTTCAAGAGATATTTCATTTTGTTCGGGTTCAGGACTGTCGTCTTCGGATTCGTCGTTTAGGGGTAGGACTTTGAAGGGTGTTAGTTTCGATTTTGACTGAAATGATGAACATTCGTCAAGATGGTTAATTTTAATCCGTGATAAAGCATCAGCGTTCTTATTAACTTTACCAGGCTTGTAAATAATTTCATAGTCGTATTCTTCTAGTTTGAGTCTCCATCGGGCAAGTCTACTACCGGGATCTTTTATAGAAAATAGCCAGGTTAACGGGCGATGATCGGTCAGTAGTAGGAACTTACGGCCATAGATTATCGGACGAAAATGCTTAACCGCCCAGACAATGGCTAAGAGCTCTCGCTCAATGGTGGAGTACCGGGTTTCGGCTTTACAAAGGGTCCTAGAAGCATATCCAATCGGTAAATCCTTACCTATTGGCCCTTGAGATAATACGGCGCCGATGGCAAAAGCGCTGGCGTCTGTAGTCAGTATAAACGGTTCGTCAAAATTTGGGTAAATAAGTATAGGGGTGGAAGTCAATGTTCGTTTTAGTTCATTGAAGGATTTTACGCACTCTTCGTTAAAATTGAACGGTTGGTCTTTTTGTAATAGTTTTGTCAGTGGTTTGGAGATCTTTGCAAAGTTAGAAATGAACCTACGATAGTTACCAGCAAGGCCTAAAAAGGATTTTATGTCTTTAGGGTTCTTTGGTTGTGGAAAGTTTAAAATACAGTCTACTTTTGATGGATTGGGTTTTACACCGTCTTTAGTAATAAGATGTCCTAAGTAAGCGACCTCCTTGCGGAGAAATTCGCATTTGTCAGGCTGTATTTTAAGGTTAGCCTTTCTGAGTCTTTTAAATACGTCTGTCAGTCGTGATAGATGGTCATGTATTGTAGGCGAGTAAATGATTATGTCATCCATGTAAACCAGACATCTTTCATTCTGGATTCCCATAAGAATGTTATCCATCACCCTTTGAAAGGTAGAAGGAGCATTCTTCAATCCGAAGGGCATCCGGACGAACTCAAAATGTCCGTTCTCGACAGTGAATGCAGTTTTCGCGATGTCTTTTGGGTCTATTTCTATCTGGTGGAAACCAGAGGCGAGGTCAAGAGTCGTAAAGTACTGGCATTTGCCTAGTTGGTCTAGTAAGTCTGAGATGTTAGGTAGGGGGTACTTGTCATTGATTGTAAGTTCGTTAAGTTTGCGGTAGTCTACTACAACACGCCACTTCTGTTTCCAGAGGCGTCTAATTTCTTTGGTACCACCCAGACGGGAGAGGACCAAGGCGAATTAGAGGGTCGTATAATGCCTTCATCGAGCATTTTTGCTACCTGGGACTTAACTTCTTGTTTGTGTACTTGGGGATAACGGTATGATTTTGTATAAACGGGTTTCGCGTTGTTGGTATCAATACTATGTTTGATTTCGTTTGTGAATGATAAGTGATCGCCTTCGAGGTAGAATATGTCTGAAAAGTCGAGGCATAATTGTAAATTGAGTCTGACTCTTCGTCGTTTAAATGTTCTAGTCGGAGTTGTTTAACAATTTCTTCTTGTCTGCCGGGTTCGTTATAGTTCAAAGGAGTAGTTTGCGAGAGAGAATTCACAGAAAAGTTTTGTAACGGTTCGAGTTTTAGATTTGAAAAATTTACTATTTTAGGGATGGCATTCGCATTTAGAATAGATGTGAGAAATTGGCCTTTGCTGTCTACTGTAACAACAGCATTGGGGAGATGAACTTTTTCAATTTCCATACCGGTTAGAAGGGCTTCGGTGTTTCTTAGTTCACAGCTAAGTTTAAAGATTTGTTCGGTACGGGGTTCAATCGAAATTGTATTAATGGACTTATAAGAAGGGGGACATTGTATAGATTCAGTGGCATTGATTATATGGTCTGTCACTTTATACAGAGGAAGTGTCTTAAAGTTCGTTATTAGTTGTTTTTTGTCAAAATCTATAATGCAGTTGTAGTGCTCGAGAAAGTCAGAGCCTAACAAACCGTCGAATTCTATATCAAGGTTACAGATATAAACCTTGTGAGGGTCTTTTATATTGAAAGGGACGAGGGTCGATTCATTTATAAGAATTTTCTGGTTGGTAATTCCCTGAATTACTACGTTTTCCTGAAATCTATCTCTGAAACGGGTGCAGGTGTCTGGTTTGAAGATAGAAAGACCAGCACCGGTGTCTATCAAGAGTTTATATGTGTTAGAAGAATCTGTGATGTAGTATAAATTCTTAGAATTTACGGTCAGAAGCGGTCTTATAGAAAGCTCTGTTCGGGGAAGTTCAAATTCGGGTCGAAACTGTCTAGATTTAGTGTTTGAATTTGGGTCTGAAGTTCTGTGATTTCCGGGGGTTCCGTTTGGAAAGGGAGATTCTGAAAATTTACGGATGAAAATTCGTGTTCATTTTCAACATAGTTGTCACATTCTGCGTTATCTGTTTTTGAGTAATAGTCGTAATCGGTATGTGTCGTGTCGCAATAGTCTTGGTCGTAACTTTCAAAATCGGTATTTTGGTATTGATTTTCGTATACGTTAGTATTGGGTTGATCGTACCCATAATTATAAGAATTGTTTAAGTGATGTGTTCGTTGTTGCCGAAAAAGTTTTGATTAGGTTATATTGACCTGAACTTTGGGGTTGTGTATTGGTTGAAGGACGAGGTTGTTGAAAGTTTCTGTTCTGCTGGAAACTCTGAGTATTGGGTTGGAATTGTGGCCTATTCTGGAATTGGCCTGGTTGTTGAGAAAATGGGTTAGGACGTATGTTCGAAAAGTTTTGTCCGTAATTTTGGTTTTGTTGCATTTGTCTCGATTTGGTGAGACATTCGTTAACAGTATGCCCCATTCTTTTACAGAATGAACATTGTTTTTGTACTGGAAACTGGTTGGGCTTTCGAGGAGGTGGACCTGGGTTTCTAAAATTTGAAAATTTTTGAGATTCTAAGTGATGGAGTTGGCGTTCACGTTTTATGCGTGAAACGGCGGTGAGAATGTCTTTAGGATCGCTAGCACGAACTAGTTGTCCTATCTTTGGCTCTAAACCTGTTAGGAGGCTATTTAGTGCCATGGATTCGATCAAGTCGATTTGTGCCTGTTTCTCTTTTTGAGTCAAGTTTTGTTTGTTAACCGCAGCAAGCATTTTTGCTTGGTGGGTTTGTAGTCTGGCTGAAAATGTTAAGGGGGATTCGGAATTTAATTGCCTCATTCTTTGAAGATCTTGTATCAAGGCTGAGAGATCTCTAGGATCTCCAAAGTGGTTCTCTAAGAGTGTCTGAATTTCTGTCAGTTGAGTCGGGTTGCGAGAATTTATTAGTTGGGCTAGGTATTTGGCTATGTAGCTTAGCCCAACAACTTCAACCGTTTGCAGAGGGGGCAGACTCATATGTGAAAAATTCGACACATTTCATACTTAGAAAAACGGTCTTACAACCAGAGTGTCTTCTTGTAAGTTTTGACGTAGTGTCCCTTTTCACTAACATCCCTATCGACGAAGCCTTGGATATCATAATAGAAAAATACAAACCACCTCAACAACTTGTAGACTCAACAAGGCACTGTCTGATGAACACCTATTTTGTTTACGAGAACCAACGATACAAACAAGTGGAAGGAGCTCCAATGGGCTCGCCACTCTCAACAGTTATAGCGAACTTTGAGGAGTTTGCACTAAGAACAACAACTCTTAAACCCAGTTTATCGTTGCGATATGTGGATGATACATTTGTGATTTGGCCTCATGGGAGGGAACACCTCAATACTTTTTTAGGCCACCTTAATGGCATCCATCACAAAATAAAATTTACCATGTAGGTTGAAACCAACAATCAACTGCCATTCATTGACGTTCACATAAATAGGAAGGAAGATGGAACCCTTGGCCATACAGTATATAGGAAAGCAACTCACACCAACAGATACCTTCATGCTAATTTTCATCACCACCCAGCCCAACTACAAGCCGTCGTCAAGACTTTAGTAACCAGGTCACAAAGACTAGCTGACCAGGATAACCTCCAACAGGAAATGGACAGTTTAAAAACAGCTCTGAGACAAAACGGATTTACAGATCGATATATACAAAGAGCCCTAAAGTCAAAACCGAGACAAATAGACGAGGAGCATGAGACACCAATAACCAAGGCTTATTTACCGAATGTCAAGGGGACCACGGAGAGTATTGCAAGAATTCTACGGAGACACAATATCGATAGTATTTTCAATACAGACAGAAAAATAAGCACGGTGTTGAGGACTCCGAAGACGAGGATCCCTTTAGAACAACAAGGAGTGTACGAGATTCCATGTGCAGACTGTCATAAAACTTATGTGGGGCAAACTAATAGAAGAATACAAGCTAGACGTGATGAACACCAGAACGCTGTAAGAAAGCAGGAAAAAACAACATCCATTGCGGAACACGCCACCTCGATGTCACACCGAATAGACTTTGAGAACACCAGAGTACTGGCAAATATAGAACACCCGAAATCAAGACTCGTAAGAGAGGCAATTGAAATAGCGAATAGGCCTCACAGTCTAAACGCACGCAATGAAATTCAGAACTTATCGAATTTCTGGAAAATTCTATTAAACACCGTACCGGCCCGGAACCGTCCAATAACAACTCAATCGGAAATAACAAATCAGCAGGCGGGAGGCGTGCCCACTGAGCGCCCAGGGCCAATCACACGCAGCCGTTCACGATGCCAACCAATAGGCGCCGAGCCGCGACTATATAACAGCGCGAGCGCTTCTGAAAATCTTAGTATTCGACTAACTGGAAGCGAAAGCAGAAGGCTACGAGAATTATGCGAACCGACCTGAAGAGGGCAGATGTGACTCTGCAGAAACGTCGTCATTTTACCATCGATCCCGGCAGGGATCAGTTTCAACTACAAGGATGAATTCCCGGAAACCACCTAAAACATTTAGTGCCCGCGAAAACTTAAAACATATATATATATATATATATATATATATATATATATATATATATATATATATTTTACAGGGTGTTTTGTAGAAGGTTCGCCAAACTTGGAGGGCAGATAGGTCGGCTCATGGTCTATATTATGAAATCTTACAGATTTTGTTTTTATTTTAATTTAATTTTTTTTTAATTTTCAGATTTTTACAGTTGAACTGTTGAAATAAACTTAATTCTAATCTATGATGTTTGGTTGCTCATCTGCATTTGATATTTGACAGAAATAATTTGTTGAACCAATTATATGAGTCAACAAATGGCGAGGTTCCATAAAAAAGAGAGTTAAACAGTTTATCACATTACAAAAAAAACATCGAGAACTTTGAACACTTACAAAAACTTCTCTACTTCAACCCCTTTCCTACGATATATCGCACGTATTGGAAAGTAATCAGTATCATAATAAAATTTGATATTGTAACTTACAAGGTTAGAACTACAAAAAATAAAACATACATCAAGTTGCAATAATTTGTTATAAATTTTGTCAAACCGGCTTCTTCCACACGGATGCAATCGCGACACCTTCCTCTGACTTCTACAGTGGCAGTCTCTAGTCGCATCTCATCCCATATTATTTCAAAAGCAACATTTATTCTTTCTCTTTAACTGCTCTTTGTTTTCTATTTCTGTCTCATAAACGAGTTGCTTGGCCCGTCCACGTACAAAAAAATCAAAGGGAGTCAGGTCTGGCGACCTTGGAGGCCATAGTATAGGGACAATTCTCTCAATTCACGCGTTTGAGAATGTAATCTCCAGGAGCTCTATAATGTGCTGGACAGCCACCTTTTTTGAATATTATTGGTATGTCTTCCAATGAGATTTCATCTAATCAGATTAATAAATCGTTCATTAAAAATTCGTCATTTACGAGATAGAAAAAGACACCAAGCGAAATAATCAATGCTGCGCTCCAAACAATGCGAGATGATCGATCTTATTAAATGAAATCTCCCAGACCAATAAAATTGGTCAAAAAATAATCAATAGCTCTACAGCACGTTATAGATGAGCCGTCAGAGAGCTCCTGAACATTTCATTCCCAAGCGCGTAAATTAAGAGAACTGGCCCTATACTATGGCAGCCAAGTTCTCCTGACCTGACACCCTTTGATTTTTGTGTATGTGGACGGGCCAAGAAAAAGGTGGCGTGATTGCATCCGTAGCGGTAGATGCCGGTTGTAAGAAAATTTATTTAAGTTAAAAAATAGACATAATGGTCATAAGTACGACAAAAAAAAACCGCCTTAACTAATCACATGATGGAAACAAAACACACTTTTGACTATGAGAAAACTAAAATTTTGCAAAATGAATCAAATCAAATTAAACGGGAAATAATGAAATGATATATAAACAGAAACAACCATGTACTGTAAATGCAAAAAGTGATACCAAAAATCTAAGCACAATATACAGCAATCTATTTAAAGAAACAAACTGATAAATAATTATACCGCCCTTGTATATGACCAAACACTTAAAACTGTAAACGAACGAGTGATTTATTTCTTTGCGGCCCGAAGAGGCGAACACAACTTGCTTATTGACAATCATGAGGCAGACAAATAAATTTGGTTGCAGTGGCGCAATACTTTTCAAATATGTTAATTTTATTTACAGTGGTTAAGTGTGTGTAAAATTATGTAAGTAACAGTATTTTAATATTTGACTAGTTTATGGTTTATTTATACATTTCATAGGTTGTCATTAATTTTACAAAAAAGAAAATTCTTGAAAAAGACCAAGAATTGGTCGAAACGTACGTAAAATATAATAATTACCACGAAAAACTAAATTAGAATTATTTCAATGGTCCCAAAAACCCAAGACTTCTCAATCAAAAATATATAAACCGAGGACCGAGAACCATTTGGAAGGATAAAACAATTGTTCCCTTTCCACATAAATATATATATATATATATATATATATATATATATATATATATATATATATTTATTTATTTATCCCAAACCGTCCGCAGTGGTTCCTCAATTTTTTTTTGCTAAAAAAACTATGTTGATGTACTCCGTAAAAATAGAGCTTTTAAACCGTCAAAAACATTTATTTCTTAACTATTTTTGGCTCATATTGAAACGCTTGCCAAAAAGAGCCTATTTGATATTTTTTAACTTACGAAAAACAAAATGAAAGGTTTTTTCATTAGTAATTAACAGAATAGTATATAAAGAAAAATATTGATAATCTGAGATTCTATAGTGTCGTAACTAGAAGCCTTATTTTAGATGTTTCTTGCATTTTTCTAAGATTTTTTAGTGGATAAATTTAGATAAAAATATACGTTTTATAATGTCAATATTTTTTCCTGTAAACTATGCAAACCGATCTTTTATTTTTGTTTATGTAAGTCCAAATCGATTAAAAATCGCTTTTAATTTTAGCAATATTACAAACATTTGCGTTTTTGGCAATTTTAGCATGCATTTTTGGACATGTTCGATTTTTTTTCTCAGGTACAGTCTTTATAAACCCAAATAAGCTCCAACTGGTCCGATGTGTCTTTTATTTTCTGTTTACATTAACAAGGCTTTCACACTTAGCGTATATTTTGAAAATAATTCTTCCTTTAGGAGCTAACGTGAGGGCTTCTTTTGACTCATTTAGATATTAATCTGTTCTAAAGTTTTTTGCTAAGTATATATCAGTAAAATAGAGTAAGAAAGCTTTACGTTAAGATGTTGTAGAGGTTTGGAGGAGTTTAGGCACAAAAGTTAGGGTATTAAACGAAAAACGGACATACCAAAAACTGTGATAGTTTCGTGTTCATGAAAATTATTATTTTCCGGTTTCTTTTTATGTCGACAATCCATCTAAAACAAATACATTTTGAATTCTCTTTGTATAAACGCAAAACGAAAATGCAACTTTTCTTTTCCAGAAGTTTCTGGGAAAATCTATCTCATTTTTTGGTAAAATAGGAAATTTCTTATAACGTAATAGAGTGCTGGGTTCTTCATTATATTAATTTATTAGTACATTTTACTTTTTTATTTGAAAATAAAAACAACTTTTTTCATATTTTTTCTATTGTAGTGTAGCAGAGCAAACCTTAACCTAATAGTTTTCAAATTCGGTTTCCAGGTCTTAGGAAAGGATTAATATTGCCTGTTAGTTTCGTTATGCTTATAGACTGTCAGCTGGTGATTTTGGTCCAATTTGTTATGTCTTGTAGCTCGAAGGGTTTTGAAAATTGTGTTATTGCTCAATAGAATGAAGCAAAATTTGCGACGGATTCGTGTAGCTAACAATGAAAAAACTCGAGTTTCATTTTCCGAAAACCAGATGTTTTGCTCCAATTTTTTCGCCTCTGGCATGTTTCTTCCCTGTTTATCAAAAAAATTCTATGATCCAGCCAAGTATTAAAATACGATAGACAAGTGTCGCATGTAGTCAGAGGATTGATATAAGCATGTGACCCTGTGGGATGTAGCCAAATTTTATCCCTTCTGCCAAGCAAGTTGATATCGAAAGTAGTCTACAGAAAAACTGGGATAAAATTTGCAAATGGCTAAGTAACATTAAGTACAGGAATCGTTACTTAATCTTACTTGGCCCAGTTTTTTTTGGACTACTTTCGATATCAACTTATATTCGCGATAAAATGTGGCGATATTGTTACGTTTCCCTACAGGGTCACATATTTATATCAATCATCTGACTACATGCGACACTCATGTCTATCGTATTTTAATACTTGGCTGGATCATAGAATTCATTTGGTCAAAAGCGAACAATCATGGTAGAGACGGTAGAATTGGAACAAAACATCTTGTTTTCGGAAATTTCGCTTCATTCTATTGAGCAATAACCCAATATTCAGACCCCTTCGAGGAACAAGCGAGAACAAGGTGGACCAACATCTGTCAACAGCTGAAGGTCTATAAGCATAATGACACTAACAGACAATATGAATCCTCGCTAAAACTTAGAAATATACCTTGTTTACCTGTAGCCGAATTTGAAAACTGTTAGGATAAGGTCTGCTCTACTACACTATAAGAGAAAGAGTATGAAAAATTGTTGTTTTTATTTTCAAATGAAAATGTAAAATCTACTTATCTATACTATTATAAAATTGTAAGTTTGTCTGTTTGTTTGTTTGTTTGTTTATTTGTTTGTTTGTTCGGGCATCACGTAAGAACTACTTAACTGATTTTGATGAATCTTTTTTGTTGCGAAGCCTATAGTTTGACTTAAAATCTGGTAGACATTTTATCTCTCTAAATTGACAGAAACGGTAGATATAGCGAAAAAACTTCTACCATGTTGGGTAATTCAATTTCTCAATTGGTTCCAATATACGCACAAAATATTAGATACTGGCATCAGCTTAGCTTTTATTCATAATTCGGAATGTGCAAATGTAAAATGTTTCGATTTAACAAAAATCAACATATATCAAGCGTAATTTTACAAAGTGTTCTGTATATAGGAAACTTAGAGCGGAGTAGAATTACATAGATTTAAAAAATCTAACAAAAGTTATATATGGTGTCCTATGAGCAGCTGGATATATACGATGTGGTGGAAATATATATTGAGTGGGCCATAAATAGTTCCATATACCAAGTGGTTGAAAAAGGGTAGAAATTTATAAAGTTTGGATAAAAAATCTTAGAAAAAAATTTTTATGTAAGCAGTTAGGATCTTTGAATTATGTTCAGAAGATATTACTGTTATGAAATGGGTTGAAGAAATGTTAGAAGCAGTTGTTTATAGAGGGTTGTTGGAATATAAGATGAAGTCGAATATAGTTTATGGTGTGGTTAAAAACTAGTTTTATATCCACAAGTATTTGCATATATAGGAGGGCTGAAATCTATAGCGGAGTATAATTACAGCCATAAAGGTGGGTTTAAAAAATATTATAAAGAATTGTTATGATCTACAAGCTGTTCCATATACAGGATGGTTGAAATATAGGGCGGAGTGAGATTCTAAGGATAGAGGGTGGTACAAATAAGTAGTTGCATATAAAAGGTTATTGAAATATAGGGTGGTTTGTAGAGTTATAATTGTACAGGGTGGGTAAAAAATGCTAGAAAAATTTTGTTATATAGCAGTTGCTTATAGGTTGTAGGTACCTGAAATATGGGGCGAGGTAAAGTTATAGTAATACATTGTGATTCAGACAAGGTAGTTGTAATACATACAAGGTGATTCAAAAACATGTTGAACAAAACTGTTAACATATAGGGTGCCCAATAAGCTGTTGCGGTTTTGGTGAATTATATTGGGCATTGATGGATTTATAGTTATACCGGGTGGTACAAAAAATATTATACTGGCTGGCCGAAAATTAGTTGCATATATAAGGTTGTTGAAATAGCAGGTGGAGAAGAATTACAGAGTGATTAAAAGAATGTTAGAAAAAGCTGCATATAAAGGGTGGTTGAAATATAAGGTGGAGACAGATTATACTTTCAAGGGTGGTTAAAAAAATAGATATGTAGTCCATTAGCAGTTGCATATATAAGATAGTGAGTAGTCCAGGTATGGTTAAGAGTTTAAAAATTGTTATATTTGGTAGCCCCTAAGCATACTCATACTCATACAGGGTGATTGAAAGATTTTGTAAAGTAAAATTATGGTTATACAGGATGGTTCAAAAATAAGTTATAAGGTTTGACAAATTAGCAGCGGTGTATACAGGATGGTTTTAATGTACTTGTAAGTAGAGTTAGTTATACAAAGCAGTTAAAAAAAATGAATAAAATAGTTATACAGGGTGGCCAATAAGCAGTTGCAGTTTGGCTGTTTAAATAAAAGTTTTGTGTTAGGGTGCAAAACGGTGTTTTTACATTTGTGACACACCAAGGGTTCCACAGATATTTCCATTAGGGTGGATCAAAAAAAGTTACAAAAAATTTGTTATATAGGCTAGGTTATACAGGGTAGACCAATTATCGAAACATATGTGTTCAAAGTCAGCTAGCTAAAGTTTTTGAACCGGCTTACAACATTAGACTAAACACTTTTCTCGAGAATTATAATTTACTAATCCCCCTGCCAACACGGATTTCGGGCAAATAAATCTACACATAGTGCATTATCGGAGCTGTGCAATTTTATATATGACTCATTGAACAATAAAATATTAAATATAACTTGCTTGTTCGATTTATCACGTGCATTTGACTCCATAGATCATTACTTGTTACTAGATAAACTTAATAGAATAGGCGTCAGAGGCTCAGCAAATGAATGGATTCGATCATACATCACAAACCGTGAACAAGCTGTTCAAGTAGGCGAAACTAGATCCAATTTCAAGACAGTCCATACGGGGGTGCCACAAGGCTCAATATTGGGCCCTGTTCTATTTCTTATATTTATTAATGATGTTTCATTATCATGTCCCACATCTGATCACAATCTGATCTCTATGCTGATGACACAAATTTTGGCATATTTGGGAAAAGTGGTTCTGAACTGGTCAGAAATGCTAATGTAGCCACTCGGGAATTTCATGACTATTGTAATTCACATGGTTTAACGGTAAATGTTTAAAAATCACAAATAATGTCTTTCCTACCTAAAAACAACACAAATAATTTAAGTTATCTTGTCAGGTTAAATAATGAATCTATTGAGCAGACAAATTTATGTATGTTCTTAGGAATAATTGTTGATAATAAACTTACTTGGGAAAACACATTGATTATGTAACAAATAAATTAAGTAAAATCTCTTTCCTAATGCGCCAATTAAAATTTACCGTAAGTTTCAATGTTCTTAAGTTAGCATATTTCGGCCTAGCGGAGTCGATTTTGTCATATGGCCTTATATTTTGGGGCTGTTCAGCTCATATTAACAAAGTCTTCTCTACACAAAAAAATATCTTACGATGTATAGCTAGTGTTCCCCCATTAACCAGTTGCAAGCATTTTTCATTGAGTTTAATATTCTGACTGTCCACTCATTATATATTTACCTATTAATAATGAATATTAAAAAACAAGTATCACTTACTACAAATGATCAAATACACAGTTATTCAACTCGAAGCAGCAATGAACTACATCAGCCATTCTCTAGGCTATCAGTTGGGCAAAATTCCCATATCTATAGGGGGACTATATATTTAATAAATATACGCGAGCCAGAGGGAATGAGAAAAGTATAATGAAGTTTGGAAAGGAGCTCTATACATACCTTTCCAGAAAAGCATACTACTCGTATGATGAATTTTTGAAAGATGCTGAGTGACGCGGGTGGTGATTGTTTTGACAAGGCAAATAAATCATTTGTATTTGTAAGATTATTTATTTTTTTTGTAAATGCAGTGATTTTAAATGTTGAATAAAGGAATATTTATTTATTTATTTATTTATCATGAACAGTTGCATTATACTATATGGAATATCAGAAATATGGGGAGAAGCAAGATTATAGTTTTAGAATGTGTTTAACACAATGTTAGAAAAGTTGCATATAAAGGGTGATTAAAATATAGAGTAAAGACAAAATTTCCTTTAAAAAGTTGTTCCAAAAATATCTGAAATAATTGTTATAAAGCGTAGACGATAAGCAGTTGCATAGCTGAAATATAGGATAGATAAGAGTTATAGGCAGGTGTTCAAAAAGTTATATTGGGTGACAAATAAACAGCAGCATATACAGGATGGTTGCAATATAGGGTTAAGTGACCAATAAGTACTTGCAGGTTGCATGAAATATATTCGGGATTGGTGGACATTCTGTACGAGGGTGAAACCGCGGGTAACGGTTAGTACTATTATAAAATTGTAAGTTTGTAAGTTTGTCTGTTTGTTTGTTTGTTGGGGAATCACTTAAGAACTATTTAACTGATTTTGCTAAATCTTTCTTTCTTGCGAAGCCTATAGTTTGAGTTAAAATCTGATAGATATTTTATCTTTCTAAATTGACAGAAACGGTAAGTATAGCGAAAAACTTCTACCATGTTGGGTAATACAATTACTCAATTTGTTCCCCCGCACGCACAAAATATTAGCTACTGGCATAAGGTTGGTTTTATTCAAAATTTGGAATGTGCAACTGTAACATGTTTCGATTTAACAAAATCAACTGATATAACAAGCGTAATTTTACAGGGTGTTCTGTACATAGGAAACTTAGAACGGAGTATAATTACATGGATTTAAAAAATCTAAAAAAAGTTTTATTTGGTATCTTATAAACAGCTGGATATATACAATGTGGTGGAAATAAGAGGGAGTGAATTAGTTATACGGGTTGGTCCAAAAAAGTTATATTGAGTGGGCCATAAACAGTCCCATATACCAAGTGGTTGAAAAAGGGTAGAATATTTATACAGTGAATAAAAAATCTTAAAAAATGTGTTAGGTAAGCAGTTAGGATCTTTGAATTATGTTCATAAGATACTAAAGTTATAAAATGGGTTGAAGAAATGTTAGAAGTAGCTGTTTATACAGGGTGTTTGAAATATAAGATGGAGTGGAATTATAGTTTATGTTGTGGTTAAAACTTGTTTTATTGTTATATCCACAAGTCATTGCATACACAGGATGTTTGAAATATGTAGTATAACTACAGCTTTACAGGTGGCTTTAAACAATATTGTAAATTAATGTTATAATAGTGTTATGTTCTATTTACCGGATGGTTGAAATATAGGGTGGGGTAGTATTCTAAGGATACAGGGTGGTATAAAAATGTTATATTTAGTGGCAATTAAGTAGTTGCATATAAAAGGTTGTTGAAATATAGGGTGGTGTACAGTTATACAATACGGGTAAAAAATGCTAGAAAATTTGTGTTATATAGCAGCTGCATATATGGAGTCCCTGAAAATGGTTCGCAGTAAAATTGTAGTTATACAGTCATTCAAACAAGATAAGAAAAAGTTATAAATGAAGTGTGGTTTAAATAAAGTGTGGAGAGAAAGTATACTTTAATATGTCTTGAAAAAATATGAAGAAAAATTTTATTTCATAATATGGTGCAAATATATGATAGTTGACATATACTGTGAAGAAGTGTTTATGCTAATTATTTACAAAATGTTATATTGGTTGACCTATAAACAGTAGCGTATACAGGGTAGTTGTAATACATAAAAGGTGATTCAAAAACATGTTAAGCAAAATTGTAATATTCGGTGCCCAATAAGCAGTTGCGGTTTTGGTGAAACATATTTGGCATTGATCGATTTATAGTTATACAGTGTGGTACAAAAAATGTTATACTGGGTGGCCGATAAGTTGTTACAAATACAAGGTGGTTGAAATAGCGGGTGGAGTAGATTTATAGTTAAACAGGTTTGATAATATTTTTTTGTAAGATAGAACATGAGCTGTTGCATATATGCAATATCTGAAACATGAATCGAAGTAAAATTATAGTTCATACAGTGTGATTAAAACAACGTTACAAAAAGCTGCATATAAGGTGTGGTTGAAATACAAGGTGGAGACAAATTATACTTTCAAGGGTGGTTCAAAAATGGTTATATAGCGTAGTCCATAAGCAGTTGCATATATAAGATAGTGAGTGGACCAGAGTTATAGTTAAGTGTTTAAAAATTTTATATTTGGTGGCCCCTAAGCAGATGCACATACAAGGTGGTTGATATATTTTGTAGAGTAAAATTATAGTTATACAGTGTTAAAAAATAAGTTGTAATATTTGACAAATTGGCAGCGATGTATACAGGATGGTCTTAATATAGATGGAAGTAGAGTTAATTATGCAAAGCGGTTAAAAAAATGTTTAATAAAATTATTATATAGGGTGGCCAATAAGGAGTTACAATTTGGGTAAGGGTTTAAATAAAAGTTTGGTGTTAGGTTGCAAAACTGTGTTTTTTATATTTGTGACACACCAAAGGTTCGACAGGCATTTCCATTTGGATGGATCAAAAAAAGATTGAAAACAAAAGTTATATAGGGTGACCATAAACACTTGCATTCGAATATGGAATATCTGAAATATGCGGAGAAGCAAGATTATAGTTTTAGAGTGTGTAACACAATGTTAGAAAAAGCTGTATATAAAGGTTGATTAAAATATAGAGTAAAGAGAAATTTTACTTTTAAAGGTGGCTCAAAAAATATCAGAAATAATTGTTATACAGCGTATACCATAAACAGTTGCATAGCTGAAATATAGGGTAGAGAAGAGTTATAGTCAGGGGTTCAAAAAATAAATAAACAGCAGCATATACAAGATGGTTGCAATATAGGGTGAAGTAGAGTTACAGTTATTCAAGGTGATTAAAAAAATGTCGAATAAAATTGTTATATTGGGTGGCCCATAAGTACTTGCAGTTTGCGTGAAATATATTCGGAATTGGTGGATTTATAGTTAAGTAGGGTGGTTGAAACAAGTTAGAACATTTTTTATATAGGATAATCCACATGTTTCATAAGTTATTTCTTTTTGCGAAGGCTTGAACATACAGTTCGCTTTTTTACCCTATTTTACTGATCTATTCTTACATGAAAGTGTTCATATTGTTACGATGTTCACAACTATCTCTCAACAAAATTGGGGTATTAAATAATATTTTGTTAAGTAATTTATAAGAATAATAATTATTTAGGATTAATGTTAACAAAGATAAGAACCTACAAGTTTTGTCGAAAGCTCTCAAGATAAGTTAAAAGAGTACTTCCTTGTAACCCAAGAAGTACGGCTGCGTCCACATATTTCTTGTAATATATATATAGGGTGTCCCATAACTAATGGACAATACGATAACTGCAGTTGAAAATTTACCGATTAACACAAACATGTGTAAAAACACAGTTTTGAACCCTAACACCAAGCCTTTATTTTAAACACTCAACGCTGTTTCAAGAACTATAAGTTGTCATATTCAAGGAGTAAACCTTACTCAATAAGAGGAACTTCTTCGAGTAAATTACCCAAATTATTTTCTACAAATTCTAAATACTGTAATGGCATTTAATCTCGACGGAAGTTCAAATGGACCAATGAAGTGATCGCCAATAATTCCACACCAAATATTAATGGGAAATTCAAGCTGAAAATGAGTCTCACGATACTTATGAGGATTATCAAAATCATAATAGTTGTTATTCCTCCAATTGAAGACTTCACGGCGTGTGAATGTAGTAAACATTTCAAGAAACGTTGGATCTTGAATGGTTTTATGTTGCATCCACTGATAGAACTGTAGTCTACGTGGTAAGTCATTGGGCAATAAATTTTGTAAAGGCGGATACAATTTTTCAGTACGGAAAATTTGTGATATACTCGATTTACTTACACCAGTAGCTGCTTGCAAGCACCGTGTACTTAATATAGCATTTTTCCTGAATTCGAACTAAAATAACATCTTCATGATCAGCTGAAATTCTTTTAGGTCGGCCACTAGAATTTTTATTGTCAAAAGAACCTATTTCACCTAAACTTGTGTATAATCGTAAGAATATTTTACTATTAGGCACATTTAGATTTGGATATAACTGTGCATATCGTGTAACTACTTGAATTATAATTTCCTTGTGCATAAACACAAATCATATCCTTTAGTTCACTATTTACGAATTCTTTATATCTAGGCATATTTA
The DNA here is from genome assembly GCA_034190945.1 of Octodonta nipae. Taxonomy (NCBI): domain Eukaryota; kingdom Metazoa; phylum Arthropoda; class Insecta; order Coleoptera; family Chrysomelidae; genus Octodonta; species Octodonta nipae. Next base: position 116,510,686 of record CM067217.1, read on the forward strand.
ACGAAGGCTTTATTCCAATTACTTACTTTAAAAACACAGTAAATAAATCGACGGTATGCAAAAAAAAAGAAATCAATAGTTCATGTCAAATTCACAACCTACTTCAAAAAAATGTCTTTTTTTGAGGCTGCTTACGGTGACATGCAGTACCCTATTTGAATTGCAATATCTTGAAAATGCCGCCTTGAAATGTGTAGATTCAACAAGTATCCGTTTTTTGTATTAAAATTTTGGCAGTTTCATTATTCATCGTCGAAACGCAAATTAAACGGGGTGTTAAGAATATTAACATGGATTTGACTAATTCGACCATGAAAAATGATAACAAATTCTTGTCTATCGCCCTTGAAAACAATTCTGTACGAAATCTGAGTTCAATATTCGTTTTTCAAATATCACAAATTTTCAAAAACCAAATACCCACTTTAGGATCATTTACTACAAAAATTCCATTCGTTATGGGACACTCTGTTATATATATATATTATATATATATATATAATATATATATGAACTAAGCTAGGTTCCGGGTGAGAACCGCGTCTGAATTTATTGAATACTCGACGTTTCGACTCCTGCTTTGGAGCCATTATCAAGAGACAAAAGTGAAAAAGAGTTTCAGAGTATAGATCGAACTCGGGGCCTCAATCTGCCTACTCCCCAAGAGTCACTAGGTAACTGAACTGAATTTGAGTCTGCTCTGCTTCTTTTATTTATAGTTAGCGCTGGGGTAGAAGAAGATGTCACGTGATGAGGCTGTGTTGTGATTGGTTGGGTATTGGTGGGCGTGTCTGCTTTGTTTAATCTGGCAATTACGGAGGTCCAAGCTGTGGGAAGGCGAGTGCTGTCATCGCGTCTGTTTAGACAGAGAGGTCTTTTCTCTATTTCGATGGCTTCGCGAATAGTGGATGCCCTAAGAGAATTGAGAGATATGATAGTCCTACTGTCCTCGAAGTTGATAGAGTGTCCTGTTTGGATATGGTGATGCGCGAGAGCTGAAGTCGGATCTTTTTTACGAACTGACAGAGAGTGTTCATATACTCGATGGTTAACGCGCCTGTTGGTACGACCGATGTAGCTTTGTGGGCAATCGCGACATGAGATTTCGTAAACTCCTCGATCCTCGTTAGGTACTTTGTCTTTGGGGTTACCGGTTAAGTTGCCTATAGTTTGCGTGGTGTTGAAGATAGTCTTTATTTGATGTCTTTGTAAAATCCGTGCTATTTTGTCAGTGACTCCTCGAATGTATGGAAGTACGGCTTTTTGATGTTGTTGTTCTGTTTCTGACGGGGTTGGTGTGATTGGGGGTTGTTGAGATTGATGAATTATACGCGCAATGTGGTCCGGATGATAACCGTTTTGTCGAAGGATTTGTTGAAGATTATTAAGTTCGTTTTGTCTATTGTCAATATCTGTTAAACGAATAGATCTAAGAGTCAAAGATTTCATTACAGAACTCAATTGGGCAGGGTGGTGGTGTGATTGGGCATTTAAGTATCGATTGGTATGGGTTGGTTTTCTATAGACGGTATGTGAGAATCTGTCATTGTTGGTTTTTGTTATGAGGACATCAAGAAACGGGAGAGAAGAATCGGACTCGATTTCCATTGTAAATTGTATATTAGAATGTATACCATTGAGGTGTTGTAGGAAGAAGTCTAATGAATCTCTGCCATGAGGCCAAATGACAAAAGTATCATCTACATATCTAAGCCAACAGGAAGGTTTTAAATTAGACGAGTTTAGGGCCTGGGTTTCGATTTGTTCCATGAAAATGTTAGCAAGCACTGGAGAAAGAGGTGAACCCATGGGGGCCCCACGGACTTGTTTGAACAGAGTGCCTTGAAATGAAAAATAAGTGTTAGAAGAACAGTGTTGTACAAGTTTGATGATGTCAGAAGAGATATTGTGTTTTGTTTTTAGAATATCTAACGTTTCAGAAATGGGGACATTGGTGAAAAGAGATACAACATCGAAGCTAACTAGGATATCATTTTCTGAAATTCTTTAACCACTTAGGATATCTAGGAAGGAAGAAGAGTTCTTTACGTACGAGGATGCTTGCTCGGCTAGAGGTTGGAGGGTTTTCGCTAAGTACCGGGCTAATTCTTGGGTCGGGGATTGTACCGAACTGACAATGGGCCTAAGAGAATGTCCGGCTTATGAATTTTGGGTAGTCCGTAAATTTTCGGAATTTTAGAAGACTTTTCACGAGGAATGATGATCTTTTTGACGTCAAGAGGAAGTTGTGTCCTGTTGATGATTTCCTTAGTCTTTTTCTCTAAGTAAGTAGTAGGATTATTGTTCATTATTTTATCAAATAAATCAAATAAAGACTATCTTCAACACCACGCAAACTATAGGCAACTTAACCGGTAACCCCAAAGACAAAGTACCTAACGAGGATCGAGGAGTTTACGAAATCTCATGTCGCGATTGCCCACAAAGCTACATCGGTCGTACCAACAGGCGCGTTAACCATCGAGTATATGAACACTCTCTGTCAGTTCGTAAAAAAGATCCGACTTCAGCTCTCGCGCATCACCATATCCAAACAGGACACTCTATCAACTTCGAGGATAGTAGGACTATCATATCTCTCAATTCTCTTAGGGCATCCACTATTCGCGAAGCCATCGAAATAGAGAAAAGACCTCTCTGTCTAAACAGACGCGATGACAGCACTCGCCTTCCCACAGCTTGCACCTCCGTAATTGCCAGATTAAACAAAGCAGACACGCCCACCAATACCCAACCAATCACAACACAGCCTCATCACGTGACATCTTCTTCTACCCCAGCGCTAACTATAAATAAAAGAAGCAGAGCAGACTCAAATTCAGTTCAGTTACCTAGTGACTCTTGGGGAGTAGGCAGATTGAGGCCCGAGTTCGATCTAGACTCTGAAACTCTTTTTCACTTTTGTCTCTTGATAATGGCTCCAAAGCAGGAGTCGAAACGTCGAGTATTCAATAAATTCAGACGCGGTTCTCACCCGGAACCTAGCTTAGTTCATAATAATGACCGCGGAAGCCTCTCAGAACATTTCATTCGCCTCTACGGGGAGGATTTCTTCCAACTCACCAAAACATACAGCAAACTTCTTATTCGAAAATCTCTGCTTCTTTGTGATCTTGTTTTCCTCAAATCTTGTAGAACTTATAACGTCATTCCAAATACTTTCAAACTAAAACATCACACTTCTTCTCGTTCAGTTTCCAGTATTCTTAATAAGCAAGTTTAGCCCTCTTACGAAATTCCATCCATTCAATCAGATATCAACTTGACCAAACCAACCGAAATTTGTATCACTGTTATTCATCATTACATACTTTCAATCCTCACCAATTCTGTGGGACAATTTTAATCGCATTTCGAGCGATAAAGCCGAACACTGGCCCAAAAGAAAACAATCACTCAAAAACTTAAGCTAACACGACTTATTACAAAACAACAACCCGCTGTCACCTCACCCCCTCAGACGACCGTCCATAACTTTTCTGACTTCCCCTTAGACTCTACCAGTTTACACGTCCTATCCAAAGGTTCAATTTCGCAGTGACGCCGAAAACTATTCCAACTGAAAGAATCATTTCTCAAGTTGAGGTAGCTTTGGTTGAACTAACAGATATTGAGGCTGAAGATACTCCTCAAGACATTGCTAGAGTACTCCGCACATCAAAGCCACCAAAATCAAACCTAACTTCTAACGAAAGACATGCACTAAAACAACTACGTAACAACGATGACATATCTATTCTTCCTGCCGACAAAGGTAACGCGACTGTTCTTCTCAATACTAAGGACTATGTTCACAAGATGAATTCCCTACTCCACACTGCAGACTACGAAATAATGAACAATAATCCTACTACTTACTTAGAGAAAAAGACTAAGGAAATCATCAACAGGACACAACTTCCTCTTGACGTCAAAAAGATCATCATTCCTCGTGAAAAGTCTTCTAAAATTCCGAAAATTTACGGACTACCCAAAATTCATAAGCCGGACATTCCTCTTAGGCCCATTGTCAGTTCGGTACAATCCCCGACCCAAGAATTAGCCCGGTACTTAGCGAAAACCCTCCAACCTCTAGCCGAGCAAGCATCCTCGTACGTAAAGAACTCTTCTTCCTTCCTAGATATCCTAAGTGGTTACAGAATTTCAGAAAATGATATCCTAGTTAGCTTCGATGTTGTATCTCTTTTCACCAATGTCCCCATTTCTGAAACGTTAGATATTCTAAAAACAAAACACAATATCTCTTCTGACATCATCAAACTTGTACAACACTGTTCTTCTAACACTTATTTTTCATTTAAAGACACTCTGTTCAAACAAGTCCGTGGGGCCCCCATGGGTTCACCTCTTTCTCCAGTGCTTGCTAACATTTTCATGGAACAAATCGAAACCCAGGCCCTAAACTCGTCTAATTTAAAACCTTCCTGTTGGCTTAGATATGTAGATGATACTTTTGTCATTTGGCCTCATGGCAGAGATTCATTAGACTTCTTCCTACAACACCTCAATGATATACATTCTAATATACAATTTACAATGGAAATCGAGTCCGATTCTTCTCTCCCGTTTCTTGATGTCCTCATAACAAAAACCAACAATGACAGATTCTCACATACCGTCTATAGAAAACCAACCCATACCAATCGATACTTAAATGCCCAATCACACCACCACCCTGCCCAATTGAGTTCTGTAATGAAATCTTTGACTCTTAGATCTATTCGTTTAACAGATATTGACAATAGACAAAACGAACTTAATAATCTTCAACAAATCCTTCGACAAAACGGTTATCATCCGGACCACATTGCGCGTATAATTCATCAATCTCAACACTCCCAATCACACCAACCCCGTCAGAAACAGAACAACAACATCAAAAAGCCGTACTTCCATACATTCGAGGAGTCACTGACAAAATAGCACGGATTTTACAAAGACATCAAATAAAGACTATCTTCAACACCACGCAAACTATAGGCAACTTAACCGGTAACCCCAAAGACAAAGTACCTAACGAGGATCGAGGAGTTTACGAAATCTCATGTCGCGATTGCCCACAAAGCTACATCGGTCGTACCAACAGGCGCGTTAACCATCGAGTATATGAACACTCTCTGTCAGTTCGTAAAAAGATCCGACTTCAGCTCTCGCGCATCACCATATCCAAACAGGACACTCTATCAACTTCGAGGACAGTAGGACTATCATATCTCTCAATTCTCTTAGGGCATCCACTATTCGCGAAGCCATCGAAATAGAGAAAAGACCTCTCTGTCTAAACAGACGCGATGACAGCACTCGCCTTCCCACAGCTTGGACCTCCGTAATTGCCAGATTAAACAAAGCAGACACGCCCACCAATACCCAACCAATCACAACACAGCCTCATCACGTGACATCTTCTTCTACCCCAGCGCTAACTATAAATAAAAGAAGCAGAGCAGACTCAAATTCAGTTCAGTTACCTAGTGACTCTTGGGGAGTCGGCAGATTGAGGCCCCGAGTTCGATCTAGACTCTGAAACTCTTTTTCACTTTTGTCTCTTGATAATGGCTCCAAAGCAGGAGTCGAAACGTCGAGTATTCAATAAATTCAGACGCGGTTCTCACCCGAACCTAGCTTAGTTCATAATAATGACCGCGGAAGCCTCTCAGAACATTTCATTCGCCTCTACGGGAGGATTTCTTCCAACTCACCAAAACATACAGCAAACTTCTTATTCGAAAATCTCTGCTTCTTTGTGATCTTGTTTTCCTCAAATCTTGTAGAACTTATAACGTCATTCCAAATACTTTCAAACTAAAACATCACACTTCTTCTCGTTCAGTTTCCAGTATTCTTAACAAAGCAAGTTTAGCCCTCTTACGAAATTCCATCCATTCAATCAGATATCAACTTGACCAAACCAACCGAAATTTGTATCACTGTTATTCATCATTACATACTTTCAATCCTCACCCAATTCTGTGGGACAATTTTAATCGCATTTCGAGCGATAAAGCCGAACACCTGGCCCAAAAGAAAACAATCACTCAAAAACTTAAGCTAACACGACTTATTACAAAACACAACCCCCTGTCACCTCACCCCCTCAGACGACCGTCCATAACTTTTCTGACTTCCCCTTAGACTCTACCAGTTTACACGTCCTATCCAAAGGTTTCAATTTCGCAGTGACGCCGAAAACTATTCCAACTGAAAGAATCATTTCTCAAGTTGAGGTAGCTTTGGTTGAACTAACAGATATTGAGGCTGAAGATACTCGTCAAGACATTGCTAGAGTACTCCGCACATCAAAGCCACCAAATCAAACCTAACTTCTAACGAAAGACATGCACTAAACAACTACGTAACAACGATGACATAACTATTCTTCCTGCCGACAAAGGTAACGCGACTGTTCTTCTCAATACTAAGGACTATGTTCACAAGATGAATTCCCTACTCCACACTGCAGACTACGAAATAATGAACAATAATCCTACTACTTACTTAGAGAAAAAGACTAAGGAAATCATCAACAGGACACAACTTCCTCTTGACGTCAAAAAGATCATCATTCCTCGTGAAAAGTCTTCTAAAATTCCGAAAATTTACGGACTACCCAAATTCATAAGCCGGACATTCCTCTTAGGCCCATTGTCAGTTCGGTACAATCCCCGACCCAAGAATTAGCCCGGTTCTTAGCGAAAACCCTCCAACCTCTAGCCGAGCAAGCATCCTCGTACGTAAAGAACTCTTCTTCCTTCCTAGATATCCTAAGTGGTTACAGAATTTCAGAAAATGATATCCTAGTTAGCTTCGATGTTGTATCTCTTTTCACCAATGTCCCCATTTCTGAAACGTTAGATATTCTAAAAACAAAACACAATATCTCTTCTGACATCATCAAACTTGTACAACACTGTTCTTCTAACACTTATTTTTCATTTAAGACACTCTGTTCAAACAAGTCCGTAGGGCCCCCATGGGTTCACCTCTTTCTCCAGTGCTTGCTAACATTTTCATGGAACAAATCGAAACCCAGGCCCTAAACTCGTCTAATTTAAACCTTGCTGTTGGCTTAGATATGTAGATGATACTTTTGTCATTTGGCCTCATGGCAGAGATTCATTAGACTTCTTCCTACAACACCTCAATGGTATACATTCTAATATACAATTTACAATGGAAATCGAGTCCGATTCTTCTCTCCCGTTTCTTGATGTCCTCATAACAAAAACCAACAATGACAGATTCTCACATACCGTCTATAGAAAACCAACCCATACCAATCGATACTTAAATGCCCAATCACACCACCACCCTGCCCAATTGAGTTCTGTAATGAAATCTTTGACTCTTAGATCTATTCGTTTAACAGATATTGACAATAGACAAAACGAACTTAATAATCTTCAACAAATCCTTCGACAAAACGGTTATCATCCGGACCACATTGCGCGTATAATTCATCAATCTCAACAACCCCCAATCACACCAACCCCGTCAGAAACAGAACAACAACATCAAAAAGCCGTACTTCCATACATTCGAGGAGTCACTGACAAAATAGCACGGATTTTACAAAGACATCAAATAAAGACTATCTTCAACACCACGCAAACTATAGGCAACTTAACCGGTAACCCCAAAGACAAAGTACCTAACGAGGATCGAGGAGTTTACGAAATCTCATGTCGCGATTGCCCACAAAGCTACATCGGTCGTACCAACAGGCGCGTTAACCATCGAGTATATGAACACTCTCTGTCAGTTCGTAAAAAAGATCCGACTTCAGCTCTCGCGCATCACCATATCCAAACAGGACACTCTATCAACTTCGAGGACAGTAGGACTATCATATCTCTCATTTCTCTTAGGGCATCCACTATTCGCGAAGCCATCGAAATAGAGAAAAGACCTCTCTGTCTAAACAGACGCGATGACAGCACTCGCCTTCCCACAGCTTGGACCTCCGTAATTGCCAGATTAAACAAAGCAGACACGCCCACCAATACCCAACCAATCACAACACAGCCTCATCACGTGACATCTTCTTCTACCCCAGCGCTAACTATAAATAAAAGAAGCAGAGCAGACTCAAATTCAGTTCAGTTACCTAGTGACTCTTGGGGAGTCGGCAGATTGAGGCCCCGAGTTCGATCTAGACTCTGAAACTCTTTTTCACTTTTGTCTCTTGATAATGGCTCCAAAGCAGGAGTCGAAACGTCGAGTATTCAATAAATTCAGACGCGGTTCTCACCCGGAACCTAGCTTAGTTCATAATAATGACCGCGGAAGCCTCTCAGAACATTTCATTCGCCTCTACGGGAGGATTTCTTCCAACTCACCAAAACATACAGCAAACTTCTTATTCGAAAATCTCTGCTTCTTTGTGATCTTGTTTTCCTCAAATCTTGTAGAACTTATAACGTCATTCCAAATACTTTCAAACTAAAACATCACACTTCTTCTCGTTCAGTTTCCAGTATTCTTAACAAAGCAAGTTTAGCCCTCTTACGAAATTCCATCCATTCAATCAGATATCAACTTGACCAAACCAACCGAAATTTGTATCACTGTTATTCATCATTACATACTTTCAATCCTCACCCAATTCTGTGGGACAATTTTAATCGCATTTCGAGCGATAAAGCCGAACACCTGGCCCAAAAGAAAACAATCACTCAAAAACTTAAGCTAACACGACTTATTACAAAACAACAACCCGCTGTCACCTCACCCCCTCAGACGACCGTCCATAACTTTTCTGACTTCCCCTTAGACTCTACCAGTTTACACGTCCTATCCAAAGGTTTCAATTTCGCAGTGACGCCGAAAACTATTCCAACTGAAAGAATCATTTCTCAAGTTGAGGTAGCTTTGGTTGAACTAACAGATATTGAGGCTGAAGATACTCGTCAAGACATTGCTAGAGTACTCCGCACATCAAAGCCACCAAAATCAAACCTAACTTCTAACGAAAGACATGCACTAAAACAACTACGTAACAACGATGACATAACTATTCTTCCTGCCGACAAAGGTAACGCGACTGTTCTTCTCAATACTAAGGACTATGTTCACAAGATGAATTCCCTACTCCACACTGCAGACTACGAAATAATGAACAATAATCCTACTACTTACTTAGAGAAAAAGACTAAGGAAATCATCAACAGGACACAACTTCCTCTTGACGTCAAAAAGATCATCATTCCTCGTGAAAAGTCTTCTAAAATTCCGAAAATTTACGGACTACCCAAAATTCATAAGCCGGACATTCCTCTTAGGCCCATTGTCAGTTCGGTACAATCCCCGACCCAAGAATTAGCCCGGTTCTTAGCGAAAACCCTCCAACCTCTAGCCGAGCAAGCATCCTCGTACGTAAAGAACTCTTCTTCCTTCCTAGATATCCTAAGTGGTTACAGAATTTCAGAAAATGATATCCTAGTTAGCTTCGATGTTGTATCTCTTTTCACCAATGTCCCCATTTCTGAAACGTTAGATATTCTAAAAACAAAACACAATATCTCTTCTGACATCATCAAACTTGTACAACACTGTTCTTCTAACACTTATTTTTCATTTAAAGACACTCTGTTCAAACAAGTCCGTGGGGCCCCCATGGGTTCACCTCTTTCTCCAGTGCTTGCTAACATTTTCATGGAACAAATCGAAACCCAGGCCCTAAACTCGTCTAATTTAAAACCTTGCTGTTGGCTTAGATATGTAGATGATACTTTTGTCATTTGGCCTCATGGCAGAGATTCATTAGACTTCTTCCTACAACACCTCAATGGTATACATTCTAATATACAATTTACAATGGAAATCGAGTCCGATTCTTCTCTCCCGTTTCTTGATGTCCTCATAACAAAAACCAACAATGACAGATTCTCACATACCGTCTATAGAAAACCAACCCATACCAATCGATACTTAAATGCCCAATCACACCACCACCCTGCCCAATTGAGTTCTGTAATGAAATCTTTGACTCTTAGATCTATTCGTTTAACAGATATTGACAATAGACAAAACGAACTTAATAATCTTCAACAAATCCTTCGACAAAACGGTTATCATCCGGACCACATTGCGCGTATAATTCATCAATCTCAACAACCCCCAATCACACCACCCCGTCAGAAACAGAACAACAACATCAAAAAGCCGTACTTCCATACATTCGAGGAGTCACTGACAAAATAGCACGGATTTTACAAAGACATCAAATAAAGTCTATCTTCAACACCACCCAAACTATAGGCAACTTAACCGGTAACCCCAAAGACAAAGTACCTAACGAGGATCGAGGAGTTTACGAAATCTCATGTCGCGATTGCCCACAAGCTACATCGGTCGTACCAACAGCGCGTTAACCATCGAGTATATGAACACTCTCTGTCAGTTCGTAAAAAAGATCCGACTTCAGCTCTCGCGCATCACCATATCCAAACAGGACACTCTATCAACTTCGAGGACAGTAGGACTATCATATCTCTCATTTCTCTTAGGGCATCCACTATTCGCGAAGCCATCGAAATAGAGAAAAGACCTCTCTGTCTAAACAGACGCGATGACAGCACTCGCCTTCCCACAGCTTGGACCTCCGTAATTGCTAGATTAAACAAAGCAGACACGCCCACCAATACCCAACCAATCACAACACAGCCTCATCACGTGACATCTTCTTCTACCCCAGCGCTAACTATAAATAAAAGAAGCAGAGCAGACTCAAATTCAGTTCAGTTACCTAGTGACTCTTGGGGAGTAGGCAGATTGAGGCCCCGAGTTCGATCTATACTCTGAAACTCTTTTTCACTTTTGTCTCTTGATAATGGCTCCAAAGCAGGAGTCGAAACGTCGAGTATTCAATAAATTCAGACGCGGTTCTCACCCGGAACCTAGCTTAGTTCATAATAATGACCGCGGAAGCCTCTCAGAACATATATATATATATATATATATATATATATATATATATATATATATATATATATATCTGAAATTTAATTGATTATTTTTAGTTTTAATTATGTTTTTATATACCACTTTTATTATTTTTAGATATCATTAAATTGTTTTGTTAAGTTAAAAAAATGTTAAATTAAAATGAAACTTGTATTTTTTTATTTTAAATATAAATCAAATTGAAAATATCAGAATATTTAATTGAATAATTACTCAACAGCACTAAATTATTTTAATGAGAACCAACCAACCTTTCTATAACTCTAATTTATGTTTAAATTACCCACCGTTTCAAAAGCTTTGTATCTACTATTGCCATCAGGTAAATGATTTAAAATTCACTTAATTATCAGTCATATTTATAGTCTAAACCTGTCATGTTTCAACGGTCATGGTCACTGGGTCTTATCTGGTCGTCGTAACTGGCGGTTGGTTGTCGGTGATACGTAGCGGCAGTGGTAGAAGAAACTTAGAGGAACGAATTACATTGTCTACCAGCCTTCAGACTAACATTACCCAAGTTACTTGATCTTTTAAATATCTATATACATTCATTAATTGTAATTATCAAATTATAAATAAATATACACATCAATTCAGTAGAAAGTACACACCTCACCAGTTTATTTTAGAAAATGTCAATACCTTAACTCAGTTTCTTTAGTCCCGGCTTCCACTGATCCTTTTTTGCTGCTTCGAGTTCACCATTTCTATTCTCTTATCTCCATAAAGTATTTTAGAAGTTAAACCATTTAATTTATGTTTAATTTTATGATTTTTCATCAACATACACCAATAGTTGGATAAAAAGGTTTGTTGAAGTTCTCTGCATTTACTTCACCGAATTAATGAACTTTTCCGATTCGTTCAATCTAGGGATTCCGTAGCAACTGATTCTTTCTAGTTTACCATTTTGTTATATCTCACCAGAGGTTTAATTTTTAAATGTCACCTCATTTCATTCAACCGTTGTAATGGTAAACAGGTTGTCACAATTGTTCATTTATTTTCATAATTAAGCAAAGTTTTTGGAAAAGTACCTGATGTGCACTTTGTCACTGATAGATTTAGACTGGCTACTGTCACAACCTATGACAGGTATTTTGTAAGTTACTTAAAACTTGATAAACAACCAATAATGTAAATTTTGACAAATTGACAAAATATTATTTAAATTAAACCTAATGTGTGTTACATCATTTCAATATAGAAGAAAAACTGATTCTAACGATATGTAACACTTTTTTTAATATTCAATATTTAGCTAGAAATTTCTCTTAAAAATTTATAGGTTAATTTTTTCAAAAATGGACTTTTATTTAGTGCAAGTAAGTTTCCTGCGCTCTTGTGTGCTGATGTTTGGGCGTCAAATCATTCTTCAATTCTTATATATATATATATATATATATATATATATATATACATAAACCTTCCTGTATACGCTAGTAAAGTATCTTTGACAGTAGGCATTTGCGCCATCTGGTGTTTTGTTTGTGAAACGCTGGTTCTGTCAAGGCCTTAATTTATGTTTGCTGTGTTATAAATTAAAACTTAGTTATCCCATAAAATCTTAGATCATGTACCTCTTAGATATAGCCTGTCGTGCACAAAATCGTGGCAACGCTAAAAAGAGAGGGCAATAGAGACAGTAACAGGCTATTTCACTTAGTGGGTGGAAGCAGGCAATGAACAACATGCTGAACGTATTTCATTGGAGGCAGCTCCCAACCGAGTGAAACAGCTTCTTGCCCTAACTATTGCCCTCTCTCTCTTTAGTCTTACCACGACATTTGTGCATGACAGGCTATATCTAGAAGGTACTTGATCTAACCAGCATGAAGAGTTTGCTTTTTTTATGTACATATTGCAAGAAATATAGTTGGATTGTAACTTTTGTTATGTGAATTGTTTGTTTTTTTCCAAAACAATTTGACCTCTGCCAATCATTGAATTTGTGTCTGGTTGAGCTGGATTGCCCCACTGCTGTAATTGAAAAATTTCATTTTTGTTAATAGAACAACAAATATGATTAATTTTTTGCATACAATAATGACTAACAACGTGGAAATCAAATTTTTTACCCGTGATGTCAAACTGCTGCAATTCATTTTTTCTAATTGATAAGGAAATCGATGAAAGTGGTATAGTTGTAATTTTGGTTTTTTTCTTGGTGTATTTTAACAATCAACTACACCGCACTTTCGTTTGATTTTTTTTTCCATTTTATGGAATAACTAATCATTATTCTAATACACGCTAAACGTAAATTACCACTTTGACACAACCAGAGTTCCGAAAATAAAACTCGAGATGGCGCAAAAGTCTCGTGTCAAATATACTTTACTAGCGTATTGGAAAATAATGATTTTGACAAATTAATTTTTTTATTCTATGCAAAAAATTAAACTTACTGAGCTTCTCTGGAAGTAGTTTTAATTAAGAGTGACTTCTTGTCTTTAATTTATTATTCTCTTTGCCATTTCATATACTTTTACTTTTAAAATAATACAATTATGACGTTCAAGATAGCATTAAACTCTGAACGTTTCATTATGAGTTTCTACATAATCATCCTTTCTCAATTCAAATATAACTTTATCTGCATATCAATTATATCATTAAATTCCCTAGTTCAATATATCTTGTTCATAAATTTGGTATGCTAATTTTATTTACCTGCATGCTTTTCAGATTATATTCTTCAAAATTTAGATATATTTACATTATTTCATATCTCTTGCTCTTATGTACTGCAATTTCATATTCAAATATATATTTTTTGTTTTTAGACAATGATAATTTTACTCAAAAGAAGTTTTGCAATACATGTGTCAAAGGAAACTGCTTAAGACTGTTTATTATACAAGGACCTTTGGGTTCGAATTTAGCAACCACAAATGTCACGAAGCAACACAAATTCCTATTCGCTGATATAGCAACACAAATAATTAAATTAAAAGAGGGCTAATAATTTAGATATTTAATTGGTAGGGTAAAATCAAGCCAATCATAATAATATATCTATATAAAGTTGATACAACGAAAATAATTTTTCAACTATTACAATACATAGTATGATATTCATTCTGGTTTGGTATTTTCAAGATTTTGATGGGATTTCTGACAGTGCGTCTTGAAAGTACGCTCACTGAATCCACGCCGAGAAACGTCCCCGATAATTGGCATCGCAACTTCCGTCATATTATGCTGTGCTCTGATTTAAAATAGCTCCGTAACCGTAACCGAAAGTATCGGATATCCGATATACAAAATCTATCCGAAACCGTAACCGAATCTGATATAAAGGTTTCGAATAGTTTCGGATAAAGACGGATTTGTCTTTACAATATTTTTCACTACAATTTTGTATACATGTTTTTTCTTTCTCTAGTTAAGGTTTTCTCCCAAGAAATAAGTGTAATAATTATAGTACGCCCTTCATCTATTTTATCTTTTATATTGTTCTTGCTGTGTTCTTGTTTATTGAAAATCATTACTAGACATTTGGTTTTTATTTGGTATGAAATGTAAGTGACATAAAAACTTGGTTAATTGTACCTTCATTTTGTAAAAAATACTATTATTATATGATTGAAATAAATACCTATTTGTATCAGAACGAGACAGGCACTTTATAAAACTGTTCGAACTCGAAAAATAAACGATTCACAATCCCTTACCGAAGTGCACGATGACGAGCTACCATTTTCAATCTCGGATTATGTGTGGCGGTTTGTCGGTTCAAATTCAATTCGAAAAAATCTAATATCCATAACTGAAACTATTCAAAACTATCGGATAATCCGAAATAATTTCATATTCGTAATCGTAACTGAAACCGATATAACCCGACTTGACCATACAATGTATGGTATCACACTCCCTCTAAGGCACACTATGAGTGCCTTTAGGGGAAAATTCACTAAACCACAGATATCAAAAGGGTTTAGCTCTGTGGGAGCCCTTGCCAGGTTTTCAGGCCCGTGGTTGGAGTCGTGGCGGCAGTTTCCCATAAATTTCCTGACCGTCCGGGCCGTTCCTAACAGGACGGCTTTTTGCATTTGTTTGTAAAGATGTTCGTCCAGACCGAGGTATTTTAAATTAATTAATAGATGTTTTGGGACTAGTCCTGTCGTTGACATAACAATTGGTACAGTTCGTGTGTTGTTCATGTCCCACTGAGTCTTTATTTGAAATTCCAAATCTCTATATTTGGTTATTTTCTCAGCTTGCTTGATATTTATATTATGGTTGTTAGGAATTGCTATGTCAATTAAAGTTGTTTTCCGAGAGACTTTATCTACCAAAACTATATCTGGTCTATTGTGAGCAACTGTCCGATCGGTCAGTATCGTGCGGTCCCAGTACAGCTTGTAGTTGTTATTTTCTAAAACAGATTCTGGTTTGTATTTATAGTATGGTAATCTTACTGACTGTGATAATTCAAGTTTCAGTCCTAGTTCCTGGTGAAGTATTTTTGCCACAGCATCGTGTCGTTCTTTGTATTCAGTTGCAGCGGACGCTTGACAACCTTCTGTGATATGCTGGATAGATTCAGATGTTTGGCAACCGTACCTGCATCTGTCGTTGTTAATAGAAGGATCTTTAACGATGTACTTTAGGTAGTTCTTAGTTGGAATTAATTGATCTTAGATTGCCAATATAAAGCCTTCCGTTTCAGGAAACATATGACCAGAGATCAACCAGTAGTTCGACGCTGCACTGTCGACATAATCTTGGTTGACTTCATTTATATGTCTTCCATGAAGGGGCTTCTCTTTCCATTTCAGCAGTTTCTGATCTGTGGTCTGGTGGTGTAATTGGACATGTTGTTGTGTCAGTCGAAGTGGTGTTGAGTCATCAACCAGGCACATGACTCTGTGTAGATCAGAAAATTCTGCGAGTTTCTGGAAATGACTACGCAAAATAGAAATTTGTTGATCTAATGGTTTGCTTAGATTTGTCAATCCTCTTCCTTCTTCATACCGTGGCAAAGTTGTACGTTCGACAGAGCTCTTTGGGTGGTGATTTTGAGCTTTTGTTAGTAAAACTCGAAATTTTTGTTGTAATTGTTCAATGTCAGTCTTGCACCAATTAACTATACCGAAAGAGTAACTGAGCACTGAACACGCATAAGTGTTAATAGCCTGAAAAAGATTTTTACTGTTTAATTTAGTTTTCAACAGTCGTCTTACCTTTCTATAAAACTCTGCTGTTAGGTCCTTTTTCTCAGTCATGTGATCAATACGTTGAGCCTGCTTTATTCCAAGGTATTTATAAGTATGACCTTCCCCCATAGATTCAATTGAGGTGTCATCTCTCATTTCGAAGTGCCCCTGCTGTATTTTGCCTTTAACTATATTAATAATTCGGCATTTGTCTAAGCCAAATTTCATATGGATGTCACTAGAGAACCCTTCTACTATTTTAAGCATATCATGCAGCTATTGTTTCGTAGCTGCCATCAACTTTAAGTCGTCCGTATATAACAAATGGTTTATCTTTACTGCTTGTACGTTCTTGTGTTTGAGACTGAACCCAAAATTACTCGAGTTCAGTTTGTTTGAAAGAGGATTCATGGCAAGGCAGAACCACAGCGGGCTAAGAGAGTCTCCCTGGAATATACCCCTTTTGATTGGAATGGGGTCAGTTTGTATCGAACAGTTGGCTTCATACAGTGAGATTTTGGTTTGCCAGGTGGACATGGCATATTCTAAAATGTTAACAATACAATTATTCACTTTATAGAGTTTCAGTACCTTAATGAGCCAATCATGTGGAACTGAATCAAAGGCCTTTTTGTAGTCCACATATGCCATGTAGAGATTTCGACGTTTGGCGTGGGCTGGATTGCAGACAACGGAATCAATTGGTTGGAAGGCAAGTGATTGTTCGGCACTTTGCTGGGTCCTGTGCACATAGGTTGTCCTTTGGTAAGCGGTATGTAGCCAAAGCGTAAGGAAACTAGGCATCTTGTGTGGGAGGGTAATTACGTCATTTATAAGGGCTGTTAGTGTTTCGTGGGTTGCGTACAGTTTCTTTATCCAGTAATTTTGTACACCATCTGGTCCTGGTGCTTTCCACTTATGGAGGTGCTTCATTATGTTGGATGTGTCTTCCGTTGTAAAGGGTTGGTGTTGATGGCATCACAGTTCTGAAATGCAGCCTCCTCCTCATTAATCTAGCTGGCTCTGGAGTTATAGGACATTGTTGTGGAAAGCTGTGTTTTCCAGACTTCCTCGATGTCTGTTCTACTGGGATAACTAGGGGCTTCATCATTATTGGTGTTTTTAAGTTTTCTATAAAACCCTTTTTCTGATTGTCGGAAAAGTGTGTTGTTTTCTCCATCCCACCGAGAGTGTATTCAGCTATTGTAAATGATAGTCTTGACAAGCCTTTCTATTCTGTTGTTCCTGACTCCTCGTTGGTACTTGGTCAGCCTTCCAAAGTCTTTCCGAAGAGAATTGATTTTCCCTTCAAGTCTTCTTTGCCAAGGTGGTATTTGAGGTGTTTGTCTAAATTGGGGAGGGTCTTGTTTTGATCTCACTGCGACCCCAATTGTTCTGCAAATGGAAGTTGCAGCACAGTAGATAATCGTGTGTAGCGACTGTAATGTATTAGTACATAAAACATAGTTTGGCATGATACATTTGTTCTTAGCCTGCAAGACGATATCCAGTTTCTTAGAAGATATTGGTTTGGGAAGAGCTGGTCGACCAAATAGTTCGCGCTCCACTTCGCTCTTTATTCTATCCAGTTGTTCAGGCGAAATAAGGCCATTTCTCAAGATGACACGATATTGATCTGCGACTATCTGTTCAGTAACTTGAATCTCTAGGTACTCACGACAGAACTCTTGATGGAGTATTTGGCGATATCCAGTCTTGTCCTGGCCAAGGTTCGTAATTCTGTAAAACGTGCGCATTATAAATTCATTCATGGCGCCAGTCCATTTCATGCGCTGTCTTTTCAGTCCCGCTTGAGTGAGCGCTGGCTGTTGATCCTGCGCAACACTTTCTGCGGGTGGAGTTCTCGTTCTCATTTGACTCCGTTGGGGATGGTCACGTTGTTGTTGTGACTGTATTGGTTGTCGTTCTTCTGGTTCTTGGGCTGTAGCTCTTTGGACGGCAGGGGCCAGCCTCCTCAACACCCTGCCACCGACGTCCCGCATGCTGTCAAGTCCAGCGCCGGCTCCAGACATGCCCTGGCGATCCCTAGGCAGCGGCACTTTTCCGAGGCATCTATTCCGTAGCTCCATTTGCATGGGTGGTGTCACCAATTGACCCTGGTGACCCAGGTAACTCGGACCCGTGAAGTTGTCACTTCCCAGATAAAATGATTTAAACCAGAACACCCCGTGCGGGTGTGGGGAAGGAAGGAAAGCTAGGTAATAGGTCTGCGGACAGCTGCTCCTTTAGTCGCCTCATACGACAGGCGGTGGATACCGTGGTGTTATTCTAACCCGACCACCACACGGGTAACCGATATAATATTATTCATATATCCGTATCCGTATCCATATCCGAAATTTCATATCCTTTACATCCCTATTTTAAAATGATACATGTTATTGCACTAATATGCTTGTAACCCTTAGCTTTTTCAGCAAACTCGTTATTACATTTTTGGGTTGAATGAAAACAAAGTTTATTAGTCCTTAAATAGCATTCAATGCCTTAAAGGTATATTGAGGAATTTTACTTATATGTCCCCAACATTTACGTAATTGAATATCCT
The DNA here is from genome assembly GCA_034190945.1 of Octodonta nipae. Classification (NCBI taxonomy): domain Eukaryota; kingdom Metazoa; phylum Arthropoda; class Insecta; order Coleoptera; family Chrysomelidae; genus Octodonta; species Octodonta nipae. Next base: position 116,529,406 of record CM067217.1, read on the forward strand.
CTAAGCGAAAATTTCGATATAAATAAGATACATATTTTTTGTTACGTCGGTTAGCTTTTTGTTAAATCAAAACTCACTGGAGGGTTAAACTGAAATGCTTAATGCTACGGTGATATATAGTATGTTTTATATTCAACACGTCTTATGTGGTAGAAACGTTAAAGGGATTCAGAATGATAACAGAAAAGGCGTAGCATGCAAAGAACTCAGGTTTCCTTGTTCTGTTCCGGAAATGTTGGAAATAAACTTTACAATGGAAAATAATTTACATAAAAAAGAATTTTCTAACATATTTATCGCCAGAATTTTCCCTGGAATATATAAGGTTGGAATAACTTTTAAATAGTAGAATATAGCTATGGGTATGTCAATTTTATGACATCCTAACTGCAGTACAGCAAAATTTTTCTAGTTAAATATTTGCAAGTAAATAGCTAACATAAAGTATATTAAGGTTTTACTTTTGATTTATCAAAAACCGATAAGAAGCAGCATTAACAATTCTTCTACACAACTCTTAAAAATAGGACCGAGGCATATTGTTTCCTAAAAATACTTAATATCTAGAATTAATTAGCTAAATACCAATTATTCAATAAATAAAAGACACATGTTAGTTAACTTTTAGAGAGCTTGTCATATGCTTGCATATATTACACATACTAACTCGTCAATATCGGCTTCGCAATGACTAACAAATCTTATAAGACTTTAATAAAAGCCAAAGCTACTTTAAAGTTGAATATATATATTTTTAGTTTCAATGGACTGAAATGAAACAAACAAAATATTTTTACTGAAGCTATGTCTATACAAACCTGAAAAACAACCTCTAAACTGGGTCAACTACAGTAGGGATTAGTGAATGTCAATTCAGCTACATCAAGCAATTCACACTACCAAATCTGGACCAACTGTATATTTCCTTATAATTTATTGCCACAAAATAAAATTTCATTGCAACAACCACTTCAGAAACGCTGCCCTATGTTTGTTAAATTTTAAGTCACTAGGGGCATAGGTAAATCTCTAAACTAAAAAAACTTCAGTATGTTCCTGGTGCCTAATTTTATTGCAAATTAGTTTCTAATTTATTTCTCTAAATAAAATATTACTTTTTCAACCACTTAGAAGCCATATCTCATATTTCAGTCTGCTCTTGTTGAGTTGTTGAGTTGTACCTAGTAACTTGAATACCCCTCCCTCATTTCAATAGACTGAATTGATGTCCAGACGAACTCCATGTACTTTTTTCATTCCCGGGAGTAGCTACATTAAAGTTTTTAACTGTTCATCCGAATCTGCCAATACTACCGTTTCATGTATGCCTAATATGGACTATAATTTTATCAAAAATTTCATCACCTTCTGAGCGGCTCTCCACAGATTTACTTATATAGGTTTCGACACTAAAAAATATTTATCAATGAACTTGGAAGAATTTATCGTACACTTATATAACTTGTATTATTTACGTTCAAGAACTTAACCGTGATAAAACTTTTAAAGTATTTTACATTGAATATGCTTAATCAATTCATAAAATATAATTAATCAAATTAAACTTTAACGTTATGTATTTCTTTAACAGAAATTTTCCTTGCGCAAGTTATTTTAAATTTCTTTGTTTATTTAATCACAAAATGAGACTAAGAAATCTTTATTATTTCTTTATTACTTAACATAATACTGTTAAATATTGGAAACAGTAATGAGAGTGCTCAATGAAATTTCAGATATTTTTACGAGATCTATAGATATTGCACTTTGTCCAACGTGTACATACAAGGCCGTAAAACTGTAAAATTTGAATCAGTATAGATCTTAATGTAAAGCAAAGACCAGAAAAATGATACATTATATAGGGAACTCATAAAAATAAGCAAATTTCCTTTGTTAAAAAGATTTCCACTCAAAAGTATTATTTGTTTCAAGTCCAAATATTAATAAACCAAGTTTAGAACTTGCGAGATAATAAGGGAGTATTTTTGCGATATGACTTTCAAACAGAAATCAGAATTTTTCGGATTTGGAATTTTAAAACAAGAATGATTTTTTGGAAGTTTTTTTAAGGGATATCCTATGGCTACAGTGCTTTATGTCCATATTTAAGACATTATAATTATTTAATCAATGATTTTGCAAAATAGTACTATGCATCTACAGAGACAAAATAAAGAACCGGAACTTTTATTTTGCACAGGATAATAATACCACTTTATGCCGGGACACAACAAAAGAATATTTAAGTCTTTCTTGATTTCTAGCTTTATCAGATTAAGAATATTTCTTAATTTATTCAACCCGACACACACATACTTAAATAACTATTACGTTACGTAATTTATGGTGTTGGTTAATAAATAATGTAAGCTTAGAAGGTGCGTTTTTGTGTTAGGCTATAAGTTCAGTTCATAGTTATTGTTTAGTTCATATTTATTTTTGGATATAGGAACGTTCCGCTGCCGACACAAACGCGCTCTTTGTTGGAATAGAGAAACTTAAGCAAATGTGTACCAAAATATTTTACCAAATAATTTTTAGAACTACAAAACTGAAATCTTGATCCGTGACTCTAAAAATGTAATTAATTGGTATTAAAGAGGGTTGACACTCCATAATTGGTATTTAAAATTTACTGAGATTATTTTGTGAAACTAGGAGAAGTATCATTAAGCGGTACCTTCTTCCGTCTGGATCCGATTTCGGTGTTACAATTTGTTATGTTCAAATAATACACAATAGGTGGAGATTACTTAAAAATTAAAAACTAATAGAAATTACAAAACGTACAAAATTTAAATTAGTCTAAATGATAAAATTATATATAGAAATACACAGAACATGTATAAACATGCATCACATTAAAATATTATAGGTCAGGCGAAATAGTTTATGAATATATAACTTTGGCAAACAGGGGCGGATCCAGGATTGTCTTTTGGGGGTGCTTGATTTCGTTTGGGGGGGGGGGGGCTTGACGTCACTGAAGGTTGATTTTAGCAAAATAATCACTAAAAAGGTAAAGGCATACCACTCAGATGAAGTAAAATAAATAAAGGGGTAATTGCAAAAATATATAGTTTATGAAGTGCAGATTCAATTGGTTAATAGATTTAAGGTAGTGGAAAAATGATAGGAAGATGAGTTAAACGAATTTTTATTTCACGTAAGTAAAAAGAAAAATTATAACCAAATAATTATATAAATAAATAATTATAAAATATTTTTTTATATAATATTAATACTTAGATGAAAAAGAAAGTTGCTAGGACCATAATAAAAGATGGATATCCACAAAGTAGATTCCGTTTATAAGAAATGTTAGAGTTGGGGAAACTAGTAAATTCACAAATGTAGGCCTCCAAGACACAAAAATTACACAAATTTATATCATTTTTACTTTAAATTAATTAATAAATCATAAAAACATATTTGGTAAATGTGTTACTCCAAAACCTTAACGGTTTATCTGCGTACCCCTATAAAATCGCCAACCCACTCTGTCCTTTCTATTGGACTTAGAAATTTAGAGTTTTGGTTAAAAACTTATTATACCTCTATATATGCTAACGTGAGTAACTTAGGGATATTGCCGTTTACTAGTGACAACAATTTTAGTTAACTCAAAGATAACAATGAGCAATGAAGAGTCAAAATGTGAAACAAGTATTTGTCGTCTTATTGTATTGCCAATAAAAAACATTAATTGCTTTACAATACAATTAATTCAGAATATACTTGTTGTACACAGTTTGTTACATGCTTTTATAAGAGTAGCTACCAAGTTGAAAGTTCCAAAGTATCTATTTTTGCTTAAATAGCTAACCTGAACTTTGTCACATCTATCAGTTACTACGTTTACCCATTGTTGGCAGCTATAAATAAAATATTTTATTTGGGATTCGCAACAATGCAATGAGTAAAATACAAATGTTATTCCAAACTTCCGAAAACAGGAATACATCAATTAATTTATTTTATAATAACGTAAAAGCATAAAACGAGTTACAAATCGGTAAGTTAGTATAGGCTAACGACTCTTTATACCATCAACCCAACCTACACAGTATTACATTATTTTACTCTACTCGTTTAAACTTTTCCGGATCGTTTCTTTTCCTTATCTACGTGAAGATAAATAGGAATAATGTTTTAACTTTTCTGGTCTAAATATTCTCAGAACTAACATGCAACATGAAATTTTGCTCATACACTGGAATGAAGGCGATATATTCCGAATTACCATAACAAGCGGCTGACCTGTCTGTTATGAATATTCATCAAATCAGTATTCTAATTTTGTTTCAGATGCAGTAGAAACTTCACAGTTGCTTTTCTTTGATCTTTATACATTTACGAATACGAAAGCACATTGTAAACAGAAAAATACATATTTGTGTTCCACCACAAGTTTCAGAAACGAGACTATAGTTTATTTTATTTGAGAATTTTCAATAGTGAGTATTTTTAGCGAAAACATACTTAAAAGCATACCAGAGGAACTTTATATTATATCGTATTTTATTATTTAGCTTATTGAAATGCTTTCTTAGAAAATTAGAAAAGTTTAATAATAGTAAAATATCATTATGGAAATATTAATATTGGAGCCATCAAATTAACGAATTTATATAAGAAAGCAAATAATTGGACTAAAGAAAATCTTAATATCTGCTCATATTTTCCGTTCCTGAGAAACATAAATCTGAAAACATTTCAATTAGAGGTCAGGATCAAACCTAATTGTAAAATAAATTAAAATACGCAAAAAAATAGGAATATAAAGTATTAAAAAATATAATAAACAATTTGGAAAATCACAGAACCCAAAAAAAACAACAAAAAGTTGAAAATTTTATGATAACTACAAGACAACACAATATGTACTTATGTGCGTACGCATCTACTGAGTACTTATGTTCTATACATTACGTAACAAATTAAATTATAGTAAATAGTTAATGCCTACATATCTATTATATTTCAGAATTATGTAATGTAACTATCTTGAATTATTTCAAAATCTTCTAGCGCGGCTATTTGCGCATGTTTCTTCCGAAAAGACAGAAACGTAATATATTCAATAGGTTAAATTCAGCATATATTATTATTTTGTATTACTTTGTGTGAGGTAGATATGTAACAACTGTGAATCTGTGATTGTTTCTTAAAGCTGGTTTGTATATCAGTAATAAATAGATACCTGCCTACAAAAGTACACTGTATTTATTGTGAGTAATGATAAAACGGTAACGGACAAAAAGCAATTAATACCAAAGAAAAGCAACCAGAGTCAATGAAAATTGACTATTGATCGGAAAAAGCGCTCTGAAACTGTAACGTAGCAGAGATGCTGTGTTCATAATAAGAGGTAAGAAAAATATGAACACTTTCTTTCCTCATCGTGAGTATCTTTGTAAAACCCGTGCTGTTGCAACTGATATGCCCACTTACCAAGGAATTTCTTCTTCATGTTTTTGTGCTCGCACGTCCCAAAGCTTCTAGACAGAATTTCTGTCCCTTTGTAAGAAAATTGTAATTCTTGAGCTAACGGTACGAATAATCACCAGTTACCAATTTTTTTTTGTGTGATAATTTATGTACTACAATATGGAGTTGTTTTTATATTTGTAGCTTTCTACATAATAACAAAGAGAAGTAAATAAAAACTAAATAAATTAAAAATATTGTAACGTATTTGTGTTCAGCAATAACTTTTGAACTAACTTTAAAATTATTTTTTCAACTTTCTGAAATACAATAGAAAATAACAATACCGTTTTAAAATAAACCATAATTTTGAAATTCGAAACTAGGCTTTTATGTACCTGGAACAAGATGAAAACATTCTGGTCTCTCTTCTCTTTGATAGTTTCAGATCGTTCACCTTTCAAGATTTCACCCGATCTAGATCTTGGGAGTACTCAACTTGGTAACAGCTGAAATCCCCATTCCCAAAATTACGTCGCTCTGTTTTGCGACTTCTAAAATGATTAAATTGGCCTTGCTATTAGTGACAAACTTTACCTCCGTCTGTGTCTTGATTCTTATATCTCCTTAGTGTAACTTCATTTCAATAATTCGTAAATTCCTGTTAGTAGCTATTACTGTTCCTTGTTATGTAAACCCTTGGTGATAAATACTGGATTTATTCATTATCAGTTATTTTTATATCTCAACGTGTACTAACATCGTTTCGCTGACGATATTACGCAACTATATGCAGTGGGCCACTGGCTAAACCTCAGTTTTCCTCAAAATTCTGGGATTGACTTAGCTTGGAAAGAGAAACCACAGAGTCTATCATGGTTTGCTTTTACCATTGATGGTATCTTGCCGACTACACTAACGTTATGGTGTTTAAATCTCTATCTGCATAATTGTGGAATTGCCTATTTCTGGATGACGAACCTTGTAGCACATAACGTCTGCAGTACTATATTACGAAATTACAGCAAATCATTTTATACTATTGTTATTGGTTTGACATTCCCAGATTGGCAATTCTTGTGGAAACCAAGCACAGCAGACCCACTGGTTTAGACGTGAACGTCCGCATAAAAAACATTCCATTCTGGGAGATCTGATCTCGTTACTATGTGGTGTCTTTTCGCATATCTTCATTATCTCAAACAACATCTCACAGAATTTGTTTGTCATCAGGTTGGTTACTTCTAGGTCTCCATACTCTAATCAATATGCTCTCACCCGTAGATCAGAAGATCTTCAGCATTGCTTCTATCCCCACAATGAGCACTTCATTGCACTGCCTTATGTCACTGAGTCACAATTTTTTTCGTAACTTTTTTGTCCGTAATAAAACTCTCGTCTGGTCTGCTATTTCTCAGATACTTGGGTTTGGGACCTGAGTTGAACTAGATAAACATGGCTTTAATCACATTACCATAGCTTCTATTCAGGACTGAGACTAATTTGTTAGAAACTTCCTGCTGTACTACGATTACTAACAGAGCATTTTCTGTTCATTCGATATAGGGGCGCCCTGAAATTATCTTCTATTCATGGCCCAAGAAGAACTTTACCTAAAATGGGGAGATTTACGACAGAATTTTTTAAAATTACTCTACTTTGACGAAACTCTTAGTGTGTCTTTTCTTATTTTTTCAATTTCAGTCTGAACATGGTCTTCATTAAGGTTATTTTGGATTCCACGTTTTCAATTTTATTAACCCACTTCTAAATAGGATGAGGTTATCAATTTTTTGTATGTATATTACTTGATTCCTTGTCCGATTTAGAATCGATTTGAGAAAGTATTTTTTTGGTAATAGTGTACATCCGCACTGGCTTTAGCATTTTAAATATATTATTTTTATACTCTCGACGAGGTGCCATTGCGAAAATCCTAGATACCGGTCTTTATATCTCGCGTCTTCAAATTCTATTTGTATTCGTGTTCTGCTACCATAATTTATCTGTTATTGTGTATGCAAATAATGGAGATTTTTTTTATAATGAAATATTATTCTCGTATACAGATGTAATAATTTTGCACTATAATCAATAAGTGTAGTTCTACTGTAAGTGTATGGTTGCAGTATGTTTGTTATTATTAAAAATTATGTTTATCTATGTAATTTAAGTTGTTTCTGAGTTGTAATTGAATCTCATTAGTTTATTAGGTTCTAACCGGGGTTTCTTTAAGGGAAGTAACGCAAATAATCTACCTGGCACATATAAAGTGTACAAAAAAAATTGGGGTTTAAAAGTGGATTTTGGGGTTGGGTTCTATTAAAAAGACCGAACGAAAAGCAAGACAATACTTGACAAGGCCAGCAACGCTTTAGTGTGGTCAAGAATCAATCATCATCGTTGGAAGAAATCCCTCCTGAAAGACGCCGAAGAAACGTTTCAAGAAATAAGAAGACACCCACACGAGTAGGACCACATGTCGATTTTTGCTTCGATCCAAAAACACTGTAACAACATCAGATGAATCGGCTAAAATAAACTCAATAAAATTACCAGGAAGCAGTTGATGAAGGATACAACCCCAACACGAAAACGTTGGTGAAATTGTCATCCAGAATTCTCACAGAAGTTGAAAAAATAAACGCTGTAGTTCCAAAAAAGATGCCAGTACTAGATATTATTACTACAGTGGAGTCAACAATAGGCATCTGTAAGACACTGCCACTGGAGGAATTTCGATGGAAAGTCAGAAAAGGAATTGAGAAAACACAACACATCAAACAAAACTTCAAGAAATCTGAAAGGAGGATCATAAAAACACTTAGGTACGACAAATCCGTCATTATTCTACAAGTTGACAAACGACACATTGACAGCACGAAATACAAGAAGAAAATCGACGACTTACTTAAGAAGATACAATACAAGCCAATGCCTACTGATCCCACTTCAAAAATAGAACGAAAAACTTACAACACTGTCACAGCTGAATACATTCCACCTGAGACAAGGAGAAAATTGCCACCACATCACAGCAAACCACCACATCTTTATGGACTACCCCAGATACACAAGGCTGCAGTACCCCTCAGACCGATTACAAGTTCACGCAACTCATAAATAGCAGAACCATTAAAAAAACTATTGGAGCGCAAAACAGCATCGCACGTCAAGAAGGAAAAGCATTTTCTCAAAATCATCGGATCCATGGAACTTGTGCCAGAGGACCGCTTAGTAACTTTCTACGTTGAAAACCTCTTCACGAACGTACCATTAGGGGACTCTCTCGGCATAATGAGTAAAAAACTTTGTGAAGACGAAACCCTGATGGAGAGGACGGAGCTGCCAATCTACTCAATCTTCGATATACTTCAATGTTGCCTCTAGAACTGCAACTTTCAGGAAAATGAGGCTCCCTCCTACAGCCAGCCATCGCAAACATCTACATGAAGTGGTTCCAAGAACATACACTGAAGATATATAAGAAGCAGCCTAAGCTATGCTTGAGTTATGTCGATGACACCTTCATTATTTGACAACATGGAGACAGAAAACTGCAGCATTCCTGGAGCACCTAAACCAATCCCAACCATCCATTAGATTCACCATGGAGCGGGAAGAGAGCGGGTGCCTACCATTCCTTGATGTGAGGTGACAAAGGCTCGGACAGGAATCCAAACAAAAGTCAGCAGAAAGACTACAAATACAGAATTGTACCTACATTACAATTTTAACTACCCATGAGCAATAAAAAACTGGCATCATCAACACATTAAACCCTGGAGCTAAAAATTTCTGCAGCACATCAGAAGTCTTCAAAGAACAACAAGTGAAACTTAGAGAAGACGTTTTGGCGAATGGATATCCGGAAACCATCACTAACAAGGCGTTTGAAGACTTGGACAAACCACCTAGACAGGAAGAGGAATCCACGATTGCAAATCTATTATTACCGTATACTAAAGGCTTTTCGAAGACGAATTACAAACAGCTATGGAATCAAAATGTTGTTCAAGAGCAGCAACAGCTAGAGGAGCAGATAAACTTAACTTCCCATTCACCTGATAACGATAGCAGATACAAAACTATTGAAACGTTTTGAGATCAACCATTTCAATACGATGGAAATCCAAGGAAAAAAGATTTAAGAGATATATCTGTTAAATGTATAGCAATACTCCTTGAAATAAAATGGTACAATTTTGCTCAAGAATATCGTTATAAATATTGAGTGGTACATCTTGAACATTTGATACGAAATTTTATTATTGTCTAAAAGTTTTAAGTTCAGGGAAAACGAACAGTTTCGATATTTAGCTCAGTTAATATTAGTATTATCAATTCTGTTTTAGGAAACCAGAGTATAGGTTAGGGTAGCTAAACATAGGTTCGTTACTTTATGTTCTCATCATCCAGCGTCTCAAAAAAATACTATTCATGAATATGGAGCTTTCTATTATTCTTTTCTGCTTAGTTTTACCTATTTTCTATGTTTTTGTAACATTTTTTATTAAATGTAAGGGCTGATATTTTTATTTAAGAAAAGTCCGGTTTTATTAAAATAATTACTAATTTTCCCAGGGAGTTCGTTATCAATCTGCATATCTTTTGAGCAGACATAAATTTAAAACTTTTCAATTTGTACATTTAAAAAGAACCGAAACAAAGGTTCTTAAAAATTCAAGGGATAATCTTCCATAAAAAAGTACTGCGAATATTATAATATCTCGGTTTAGTGCACATTCAAATTTTGTCTCAATTTTAATCGCAGTTTCCGCAGAAAAATTACAAACGTGGAAAGCATCCCTTTTACTCATAAATATTAAATAACGACATTTTTCCGCCATCTCCCATTCTCTCAATAGTGAGAAGATTCTCATTAGTGGCAAACGAAGTGATAAAAATCGTCATAAATAAAGATGATACAACTATTTCTTTAACTGTGCTACATTAGAAATTATACGAGAGATTTATGCCTAGATATTTTAATGATTGACTTGAAAAAACAACCTATTACAATTATAATATTTGAAAGGCATTTTGAAGTAAAGAATAATTTATATATTGTTAAAAAATATTGTAACGGAATGTACCTACGCCGGCCCTGGTTTCATTCCAGTACGACATCGATCGCTGTTAGAACAAAAAAATTAATATGGAAATAGCTCGGCAACTGCAGAATTGATAATGGATTCTACGAGACTTTTCGATGCTAATTTTAAAAAGAGCAGCCCATCATGGCAGCAGTGAGTTAGTGCGGCGAAGAGCTAATGTTGTATTATATTTGTGATATTCGAATCAGCTGTTGTGTATATTTCATGTAAATAATAGTTTCTAGAAAGTGAGAGTAAATATTAGTTTTTTTGAATTTTAATTGAACCCAAGGAGTATATAACAAATTTGGTAAACAGAAGTGCAGAATTAAGTGAAGTTAAAATAGTAATGTGATTTATGGGAACCCGCAGCATAAAAAAATGGACGAAACTAATAAAAAAATAGTCAAGCAGGTTACGGAGGTACTAGACAAAAAAATAGCCCAGATTCTGGAAAAACGTGACAAGGAGGAGAAACAACATCAAGAAGAAATTTTTTGATAAAAAAACAACAAATCTTGTTTCCACGATGAAAAGTGAACAAAAAAATTTAATCGAGTGATTATTCTCGAAATTTGTAGAAAAACAAGATTAAACTGAATTGACGAGACAAAATTAATTTAAAATATTAGAAGAAAAAAGACAACTGCAATTTGAACAATTAATGCAAATATTAGCGCAAGTTAATAAAGTAGGTAATGAAACAATGCAAATAGTTGAGTCAGACATAAAAGAGCTAAATGATGACATTAAGACAATAAAAAATACCGTGGATACTTTTGAAACAAAAGTAGATGAACCGGATTCCATCCAAAGCCAGGTAAAATTTGAAATCAGTTCAATTCAAGACACAGTGGAAGACCAAATCACTTCCATTAAACAAACAATACAAGGTGAAGTACAAGATAAAATCAGTGCCATCCAAAATAAACTAGAAACAGAAATTTAAAAAATGCAACAAGACTTACAGCGAGGAAAATACCAGAACACTGTGTGTACCAAAGGTTCCTTTAGAAAACCACCCACATTTGATGGCAGCTCATCTTGGCCCCTATATAAACGGCAATTTGAAGCCGTGGCTACAGCTAATGGGTGGGATAACCAAGAAAAATCTACGTCTCTTGTAATTTCCTTAAGAAGTCCGGCCTTAGAACTCCTCCAAAGCAATCCAGGCGATGAACAAGACAATTTCGACAAGGTCATCGCCATCCTGGATAAAAGATACGACAATCAATACTTGAGCCAGGTATATCAAGTCCAACTCAGTGGAAAAACGCAAAAATCCGGTAAGAGTCTTCAAGAATTCGAAGCAGAGATTAGACGTTTAGTGCACTTGTCCTACCCAGACCTGCCAGAGGAAACCAACGATCAATTGGCCACGCAAAGCTTCATAAACGGTATCAGAAATGTGGAAGTACAAAGAAACCTAAGACTTAGCGGTATCAAGAAGAGTAACGAAGCTTTGCTCCAGGCGTTAGAAGTAGAGGCCGTCATGAACATGTCCAAGCCAAGGGTCCGAGCAGTTTCCTTCCACCAGGAGGAGTCAGAGTCACCATTTCAAGCACTACTGGATTGTCTGAACAAACTATTAGAACGGCCATAAAGAACTGGTACCAAAGGGGCACGCTATCGGTGTGGACGAACAGGACACTTTCAACGTGATTGTTGAGTGAGGCTACCTGAACGATCACCGAACAGGGGTAACCAACAGAACAGCAACATGTCTAGGGACCGTCAGCATAAGGGGGCAAATGCTGACTAGTACTCCACCAGCCCCAAAACGTTATCCATCCGGGGATTTTGCCGAGCTAGCAGCAGGCTAGTCATCAGGGGCACCATCAATGGCCGAGCAATTACCATCACCATAGACACCGGCGCCGCTGTGTCCATTGCCAAATCCAGAGTTTTGAAGGCATCGGAAATCCGGCCAGTTACCAACAATATCCAGCTCAGAACAGTCACCGGCGAGTCCATGTCAATACAGGGTGAGGCAGATATCGTACTGCAGATGGGGTACAACAAAATTTGGCATATAGTCCAGGTAGTAGATATTGCGGATGATTTTATACTTGGTATGGACCTAATCAGCCAACATGGATTTTTGTTCGAAACGAGATACGATGTTCTTCGGTTCCGAAATGAGGAATTTGTATTGACTCGGCCCGCCAACATTTCAGCTACTTCCATAAAAATTGTAGCAAAATCCTCAGCCAGAATTCTCAGTCGGACGGAACAGTCGAGGAAAACATTGAGTCCATGCTACAAAATGGAGTTATTGAGCCATCCATCAGCCCATGGTCCGCTCCCGTCGTGTAAGTTAAAAAGAAGGATGGAACCACCAAGAAAGACAGCTATCCACTACCCCGTATAGATGACACTCTGACCACACTAGCAGGCTCCCGTTGGATCTCCACACTAGACCTAAAGAGTGGATATTGGCAAGTTGGTCTACAGCGTTCTCCATGAGTAAAGGGCTATGTCAGTTCACGGTCATTTTGACACCGACGCCAGCAACACAGGTGTGGGGCCGTCCTATCCCAGGTGCAAGATGGTGAAGAGAGGGTGATCCAGTACTACAGCCGTGGATTCTCGAAACCGGAAGAAATTATTGCGTCACCAGAAAAGAACTTCTCGCAATAATAAGGGCTGTAGACCATTTCTACAAATACCTCACTCAAAACGAGAGGGGCACCCAGGCCACGATTGGACGAGGTAGCTAGATCATGGAGCATGCTGAAATCGTTATGGGCCCAATGGGACTCTCTAAGAGTAGAGAATGGAATGCTCGAGCGAGTTTGGGAAGGCACTGATGGCCGAGAAACCAAGTCCCAACTGGTAGTTCCTAAGAAAAAGGTACCAGCTATCCTGACCGAAGTACATGATGGGATTACCGTGGGCCATCTGGGCATGAACAAAATCCTAGACAAAGTTCGCCAGTGATACTACAGGGTAAACTACTTTGAAGACGTCAGAGCTTGGTACCGCAAATGTGACACCTATGTCGCCAGTAAGGGTTTCATATTATTTTTACACAGTTCTTACTGTACCAGGAATTAGTATAACTAGTTGTATTTACTAAATTATTATATAGGTATACCGAAAATAAAAGGACACCAGTAGATTTTTGTGTGCTAAAAGCATGCGTTTTCTGGAAGTATCTCAGAATTACTATTCAAAATGGTGCATTAAGTTACTATACTTCATTTCGATTTTCCTTTGCTCTAAACTTATTATTATTTATTTATACAAATTCTATGTATGATCAAATGAAACTAATTTCTTTGTTTTCTATCACTGGATTTATTGATATTACGTGACTAGTTTTGAGTCTCACGCTTCATTTTCAAACATATAGTCATCAAGGAAAAAATTGAAAAACTAAGCAACTAAACCATTTTAAACATTAATAAGAACCCCTTCATGTGCAACATCTAACAGTTTCTCCAACCTCAGACTAGAACTCAGTCTTGTGCTTGTTTTCCGCGTTTTCAAAGCATTATTTGTAAGGTGAGTTCTGGTTTTTTGATTTTTGTAATATTACAAAACATTATCCCATTTATTGTTATAACCATAAGAGGATGTCTATTGAATTAAAGCGTGAAATCAAAGAAAAACATGAGCAAGATGTGTGAGTATGGGCGTAGCACCTCAATGATATGTACTGTGCTTAAACAGAAGGAGTTGATAAAGGGTATTGCGCCAGCTAAGGGCGTTACAATAATTTCTAAGATCCGAATTACATGAAACAATAGTCAAACTACTGATGCTGTGGGTGACAAAGAAGCAGCTTCACGGAGGAACCTTAACACAAAATATCTTATGTGAGAAGGCAGAAAAGATATGCGGTGGAATCGGAAGACTCGTTTAAAGCCAGTCGGGGCTGGTTTGACAGCTTTAGGAAAAGGACCGGTATTCACTCCGTCGTCAAGCATGGTGAGGCAGCAAGTTTGGATGTTAAGGCAGCTGAGGTTTTCATCAAAACGTTTCCCGAACTGATAGAAGTCAAGACAGGGCTTTTTCTGGATAAGGATGCCGAATAGGACTTACATAACAGCAGAGGAGAAGATGGTGCCAGGTCACAAACCTATGAGGGATAGATTAAATCTAGCACTTTGCGGGTAATGTGAGTAGCAATTACAAAATCAAGCATCTGCTACTATACCATTCGGAAAATCCCAGAGCCTTTAAGTCACATAAGATTTTGAAAAGAAAAACTGCAAGCTATGTGGAGGGCAAATCCGAAGGTATGAGTGACCAGGAAATTCTTTGTGGAGTGGATAAACCTGGTGTTTGGTCCTTCTGTTAAAAAATATCTACAGGAGAACAACCTAACCAGGCAAGTCCTTCTCGTCTTCGACAATGCCCCTGCTTACCCAAAAAACCTCGAAAATGATTTACTTGAAGAATTCAAGTTTATAAAGGTTCTCTACCTACCACCCAACACGACACCTATCCTGCAGCCCATGGATCAGCAGGTGATTTCTAATTTTAAGAAGTTGTAGAGTTTGTGGATAAAAATCACCCCGAAAAAGTTGCGACTGGTCGTTTGTCGGAGTTGTTCAACGAAACTTGCCTAACACATTTCCGCAAACTCCTGAAAAGGAAGAAGAACATACCTCCTTGGACAGTTTTTTTAAACGATTTGCAGTGGAAATTGAGTATAGCGTCTTAAAAAAATCGAAGACCAGTTACGAAATTTATGTGCTTTCGTAAGCACTTCACTTTTCTTTCTTATATTTTTCTTCTTGTAAATACATATTTCTTAATTCAAAAACACTCAACAAAAACAACTGAGGTATTTTTTTGAGAGCTGTAACGGATTAATGGCATTTCAGTGGGTAAAACTGCTTTGAGTTACCAGCAATTTGGCATACAAGCAAGGTTACGGAACGAATTGGACTCGTATGTCGAGGTACGACTGTATTATGATTCCGATAGGCTTACTTGAACAACCTATGGTTCTTAAGTTTCCTTGTGGATTAGTAATTATATAATTTTTTCTCTATGTACAAATGTGACTGAATTTGGATGCCAGAAGTTTCCGTGTACTGCCCTTTTCTCCTGTTTTTCGCAGAATGTCCATTTGTGGGCTGCACTACTTATCTGCAGAAATTGACCGAAATTCTGGGAGCCGTTAAAAAATCTACGGACAAATTAACATAAAAAGAATAAAAAATGCGAACTAAATTTAATTCTCAAATAAGTGTGTGATAGTAGCCGAAATTCAGTTTCATTTTTGAACTAGATTATATTTTCGAAATTTTCATGAAAAATTTTTTAATTGCACAAAATACTTTTTGCTCAAAATAGATTCCTTGCATTACTGGCAAACTAACGTTTGAATATATTCAACGATTTTAACTGGTAACCAAAAATACACAATAAATATTTAAAACAAGTATATAGTGAAATTCTAACATATGCAGACTAATTGTGAAATATGAATAAATGTAGACGTAGCATAATTGGGATGAATCTACAATATTCGATCAATGAATTGTCTTGTTACTACGAAAGTTATTACCATTATTGCCAAGTAGATATTTAAATAAATTATGCACAAGCTTCTCTTAATTATGTGCCTTCGATGAGAGTGATTGTTACTTATTACTATTTCTGGGTTAAGTACATAATTTTCTACGTTATCCAATTGTCTATGCATGTTTCTTGATTCATAGGTCATCTTTGTATTAAGTAGTTTTTTATTATTGTAATAATAACGGCTTCTGAATGTATAAATAAGAACAATATCCAGAATATCTGAAAGAAATATTTTTTCGCTGTTAAACAAAAAAGGTGAACATACAGAATAAACTTTTTTAATAACATGTCTGTTATTAATTTGAACACACATCATAATTTATTGCAATAAGGACGAGTCAAAAACGTTATGAATAAATAACAGAGTGAACTGTCACGACTCATATATGTTAGACAAAGCTCACTTCAAAAAGAAAAATGAATCTAGGTCGAGCTTAATTAATCAAAATCACCCTGCATAGTAATCGCAACATTTCGTATCCTAACGGAGTTCTTTATTACGTTTTCCTTCGTCACCGACGACATAAAATGTAACTGGTGTACTCACTAACTATAACATTCACATTTAATTTCCCAGGATTATATTACAATGACGATAGTATCTTGAAGCTTTTCTCTTAATCTTCGCCATTCAGCAAGGAAAAAATTACAGAGATGCCAATATAACAAGGAAGGTATAACTTGATTATATCTAGTTTCATTAATAATATTCGTTTTATTTTTTATTGTAAGTAAAAGTTGAATATTTGAAAAATAATACAGTCTTCACATATTTTGTAACATTAATACTGTAATATGAATTTAATTCAACTAAAAGTAAACTAAACGCTTATTTGCATAGCGCTTGCGCAATGCGTTATAAGCAACTAAAAAACTATCACCTGTCAAGGGAGAGGATTTTAAGAGTTTAAGTGAAGCGCCGTGAACCAAGCCTATTAAGTAATTAAATTTGTCGACATTTGAGAGCGAGTCATTATTATGAATCAATGAGTCAAACATATCAATAAATGTTTGCCATTCACGGAATTCACCAGAGAAGTGTGGCATTTGTATTTTTGGGAGTTTTACATTAGTGCGAGGGATACTAGTGTTATGGGACTCAAGTGAGTCTCTAGAGTTATCAAAAAGCTGCATGTGAATAGCTTGAATTTCATAAAATCTTGTGTAGAAAGCACGAGCTATCTCGATTTGAGCATCCAAATCGGCATTATCTTGTGCAGATATAAGAGTTTGAATGATATTATGTTGCCTATCAAAGGCTTCGCGAGTTGCTTCTAAGCGATTGTATCTACATTTAAAGTTATTATGCATAGTTCCATCAGTAAGAGATTGCTTCGCAATGTTCAACAATTCTTCTATCATTACAATTTCAGCTTTGGGTTGAGAAATGGCAAGATTTAATTTTCTAATTTTCTATCCGCCATTGTGAAGTATAAATTAATATAAGCCGAACACAAATAATAACTAATAATATAATAATAATAATACTATAAATAAATGTTCACAAATTAATAAACTACAAATTTATAGAGACAGACTGTATATCTGTATCATAAATCAGATGCGAATGAGTGGTAAATTTCTTAAATGACAAAAAATGTCCGGTAAACATCGACAAACCGAACGAGTTTATATATATGAACTAAGCTAGGTTCCGGGTCTGAATTTATTAAATACTCGACTTTTCGACTCCTGCTTTGGAGCCATTATCAATATATAACTATAAATAAAAGAAGCAGTGCAGACTCACCTTCAGTTCAGTGACTCTTGGGGAGTAGGCAGGTTGAGGCCCCGAGTTCGATCTAGAGTCTGAAACTCTATTTTATTTTTTGTCTCTTGACAAAAGCAAAAGTCGAAACGTCGAGTATTTAATAAATTCAGACTCGGTTCTCACCCGGAACCTAGCTTAGTTCATAATAATGATCGCGGAAGCCTCTCAGAACATTTCATATATATATATATATATATATATATATATATATATATATATATATTAGGGTGGCCCAAAAAAACAAAATATTTTTTATTTTCGAGTCTCGCCTGAAAATATGTTAGTTTACTATGTTTTAAGAACTTTTACCAAAGGACAGGTCGAAAAAAAATTTTTAAAAGGTCGCTCCGAATTTTTGAAAAATTCCAAAATCGCCGAAAACTGGATTTTTTTTATTTAATTTTTTTTTCTCGTCATGTCATCTTTTTTAGTGTGAAATAATATAAGGATTCTGAAAATTTTAAGTCAAATTTTATTATCTAAAGGTCGCTCCGAATTTTTATAAATTTTCAAGGTAAATACTTTATATCTTTTTGAGCAACCTCTAAACATGAATATTATCCACCTAAAAAATTTTTTTCTTGAATTTCACATATCAAGGAATTCATGTAGAACGCGAGAAGCAGAAAAAAAATTTTTTGAATAATTTTTACAGGTGCAGCGTAATTGGCAAAAAATCATAATTTTTTAAAATTATTTATTATTCAAAAATTAACATTCTGATTATATTCTCAGACTTTTTTATAACATTTTCAACTTTTAAATACAATAATAGTCAATTATTAGCTACATTTAAATTATTTTTAATTCAATTTATTGATGTTAAGTATAATATAAAAATACTTTAGTAAACAAAAGTTTAAAATTATTGACGATTGAAGCAATGCTAAAATGAAGACTACTCATCTCAATCCAACCAGTCAAGCCCAGAATTTAGAAAGCCAAGAATAAGATCAGAATTCGTAAACACAAGCAATTCAAATAATTTATTTTATATAAAAACTCATGACGGAAAATATCGCTATTTAATTGATACCGGAGCAAGTATATCAATGTTAAAACCAAATTTATTTGAACAAGAAAAAATAAAAAGCGTAGAACCCATAAGAATTCAAGGTGTAACCAACCAATTTTTTGAAATAAATAAAGCAATAAATTTTGATTTCTTTTTGAAAAATGACGAAATGGAAGTATTCGTGCATAACTTAAATATAGAATTTGATGGTTTATTAGGTATAGATTTTTTACAACAATATGAGTGTCTAGTTGATTTAAAAAATAGAAAACTAATAACAAAATATATAACCTTGCCATTATACAAAGGAAATGAAATTGTCAATGAAATAACTATAGAACCAAGAACTGAACAAATATTCAAGTTAAATTGTAATGAAAAAAATGCTGAACTAATTTTGCATTCACAGGAAAAAGAAAATGTCATATTGCCAAATTGTGTAATCAAAACGAATGAAAAAGGTGAATTTCTAACGTCAATTTTAAATAAAAGCGAACAAAAGAAAAGAATAATTTTTGATGAATTAATAATTGAACCTTTTATTGAAAATAGTTCAGTAAATAAGAATCAAACATTAATTTTAAATCTACAAAAAGAAAACTTATATTCAAGACAACAACGAGTCGAACAATCCTTGCGTTTAGAACATTTAAATTTTGAAGAAAAAGAAGCAATTACCGCCTTATGTAAACAAAATACCAATGCTGATGCCTTATCTCGAATAAGAATCAATCATCTCAGAGATTATTCAAAATATTCTACGGAAGTCCAGTAAAAGAAGAAGAAGAAGAAGAAGAAAACGAAGAAAGACCGGATACTCCAAATACAGAAATCGGATATGAAACAATCTTAGAAGAATATAACATTTTTAAGAAACTACACGAATCAAAATCATTAATTGATTATTCTAAATGTAATTTTACTAATGAGAAATTTCTAGATAAACGTCAAAAAAAAAATTATATCATTCTTAAAGCCAGGCGAATTAACTGATTCACAATTTAAAATAGCTGATGATTTAATTGACTTAAATACAATGTATGAAGAACACACAATAAACGTTGTTACATCAAAATCCAATCCTAAACGAAAATATTACCTTATCATCGTTCCACATTTAAATCCTGACCAAGCAATCTTTGAAATTCTTTACTACAATAAAGATATATTGTTAGAAAACGATAAATACTATATGGAAGAATTAAAAAATGTACCAATTTTAGAAATGCTATTTTTCATTTTTTCCGATAATGAAATAGAATTTATAACTTGTAACCCAAACATTATAATCCCAGAAAAAGAACAAAGAAATATAATTATCGAAGAAAATCATACAGGTAAACTAAACATGCATAGAGGTATCCAAGAAACAGTAACAAGAATAAAACGAAAATATCAGTGGGAAAATTTAACCAAAGACGTTGAAAATTTCATAAAAAATTGCGAAGTATGTATTAAATCCAAAGCTTGTAGAAAAAATTTATCAAATCCCTTAGTAATAACAGAAACACCGTTTGAACGCATTAACCTCGACATATTAGAAATACCAGAGAAAAATTATGTACTTGTGATAAGAGAAGAATTTTCTAAATTTACCCAAGCTTATCCAATTGAAAATAAATCCGCGAAAAATGTTGTCAATACACTATTATTATATTTTATGCACTACGGTACGCCGCTAAGAATACATTGTGACAGAGGTAGAGAATTCGATAACCAATTAATGAGAGATCTATGTACTCTTTATAATATTAAACTAACATTTTCATCAGTCAATCATCCACAGAGCAATGGTTCAATTGAAAGATTTATGAGTACCTTATTGGAAATGATAAGACCAACAGTTACTGAAAAACCGGGAGATCATCCACTAACATGTATCCCATATGCCGTTATATGCTACAATAATTCTATAAGTAGTACCCATGGTTATACGCCATACGAACTAATTTTTGGTCACACAAATTCAAGACCTCCTGAAAAATTATTTAATCAAGAAGAACTAATTTCGAAATATGTACGTGAACTAAATAATAAAATTTCATATTTTTATAAAGTAGCGAGAGAGAAAACAATTTTGAAAAATTCAAATCTAAAGAACGTCACGATCAAAAAGCGAAACCAAAACCAAAAGATATTGAAGTAAATGATTTTATTTTCATAAAAGAGTCACAGATAAAACATAAACTAAGTAACAAATCGAATGGTCCTTATAAAATAATACAAATATTAGGAAATAATGCCTTAAAAATCAAAGACTTAGAAACAAACAGAGAATTCACAATTAACTCGGATCAAGTTAGCTCAATCTTAAAATAGATTTTCTTTCTTTTCAGATGAAATACGTCATCATTCTTGCTGTACTAATCACAGTAAGCCAAGCAAGTAATTATAAAATTTCAACTCTAAATAACACTTTAGGAATACAGTATTACTATGAGTCAGACTTAAAAGTATCAAATGAAAAATGGAAATTACTAGTTGTCAAAGAAATTACAATTTTATTAGATTCTTTCAAAAATGATATTTCAATTTTAAATCACATAAAGCAATTAATTGAAAGAGACACTCCAAGACTTATAGCATTTTACACTGAAGTCAAACCTCATATTACTATGTTAAATAAAATAATAATGTCAATCAGTCAAAAATTCAGTGAAATTAAAAATGATATTAACCCTTATGACCCAAAAGAATTTAATTTAAATAACACTCGGACGAAACGAGGAGCTTTTAATTTTATAGGCTCAGTATGGAAAGCAATCACGGGAAATCTAGATAGTACAGATGGTGAATATTACGATAAAGTCATAAATGAAGTCGAAGAAGACGAAAGAGCTCTAGAAAATTTAATGAAAAATCAAATCACTGTAACTAATTCTGTAATAAAAAACTTTAACTATACAATACGCAAATTACAAATAGACGAGCAAACATTTAATGAAAATCTTCACAAAATAGAAAACGCTATTTTTAACATATGAGATAACCAAAATTTTTATGATTCAAAGCTTCAAATTATAAATATATGTGAACAATTATTAGAGTCATTCATTCTAATAGAAAATGAACTTAACGATATCATTGATTCAGTCACATTCGCAAGACTCAAAAGCATCCATCCATCGGTAATTCAACCCGAAGACCTTATATTCCAATTAAGACTAATTTCTACAAGTTTAAGCACACATGTTTTACCAATGTTACCAAATCTAGAAAATATTCCAAAATACCTTGATATAATTGAACTTCAAGCTTATCAATCCGATAATAAAATCGTCTTTATTTTACCAATTCCTTTAGTAGAACCTGAAGAATACAAACTCCTACATGTTTACTCTTTACCAATTTTTAATCAAAAAACCAAATTGTCTTACCTTACTTAAACACATATAAGTATATAGCTGTTAGCAGAGATAATAATCTTTATATTACAATTGATAATTTGGAAAAATGCAAAAGCATCGAATCAGAAACAAAAATATGTTACAACTTAATCGCATATCCAATCGATGAACACGCACCCTGCGAAATAAAAGTAATCAAATCCATAAAGTTACCAGAAAATTGCCAAACCATTGAAGTTAACATCGAAGACTACAAGGTACAACATATATCCGAAAACGAATGGTTAATCGTCACCAATGCCCTTTTACCAATCAGTATCCAATGCAAAGTAGATACAACGAAAACAATAAATATAAATACCAATTCAATCCTGAAGTTACAATCCCATTGTATATGTTACGTTGGTTCAATCAGAATACAGTCAAGCAAAAACTACAAATCAGAAGATTCCAGAGTCATCGAAACTCCAAACATTCCTTATGAATGTTGCGAAGAAACAAAAAGTGCGCGAAATGTGTTTAAATTAAAACCTTTAAAAATCCAAAAACTTGAACTTGATGAACTTAATATTGCAGAACATAAGTTAGATCATTATTCCGAAGAACTTGATGATATAATAAATAGACCTTTTACTCAAAGACATACCCAGTGGTTAACAATTTTGTGTATCGTATTAATTGTACTAATTATTTCAATTTTCATTATTTACAAATGTCGAAAAAGATGTAGAAAGCAGTTACCAGCAATTATATTCCCAACAATAAACGCAGAACCAGGACAATCCAGAAGCCTATTAAGAAGATTCAGACCACGAAGAAGATCCTCAATCCGAGATGAAAACATAATAGAAATGCAAGAACCCGCAGTCTAATTAAACGAATTGTAAGTTTCAACAAATGTAATATTATTAATTTTAATTTTGAATTTTGTAATTTTTTCAATTTTACATCAAAAATTTGTGTCAAATGTAGACTCCAAATTTTAAATAAGAGGGGGAGGAGTGTTACATATCACCTTTCATGACTTATAAATAATAATATGCTGATTAATGTCTAGAATAAAACAATAATCCATTGTAAAGGAATTACGCAGAAACTAAAACAATACTTATATTATATTACTAGATGCACCTGCATAAATGATGATTCTGCATAGTTCCCCTTTTTCCAGCAGAGATTATAAATAGGAGAATATTCCTAAACAACATGCTCATTTACTTTTGCATTCAACTTAAGACTTTTAACGTTGTTCAGAGTCACAACATTTGGTCTGTTCATTTGCTGTATTAATCATTGTAAAATAGTCCTTTTTGTAACAAGTAGTGATAGTTGTGTTTCAAATAAATTCTGTTGTTTTTTAAAAAAGGGTTTTAAGTAATAAAGCCCCAACATGTATGAAATATTTTGTTGAAAATATTTACGTTTTTAATACAAGGTATTGCAATTAGAATTTGTATTTGGCGGTTTCTTTTATGCCATTATACAACGTTGGGTAAATACATATGATATTCAACTCAAGAGATCTGTATATGTAGTTTTTTACCAGTTAAATTATTCGAAGAGTCATTATTACTGATTTAATTAATATTATTTATATTAGACAAGTAAATATGTAATCCTACTTACCGAATTTATTATAATGAGAGAACTGAGTTGAAACAACGGATTATTCACAGCAAATGTTCAAAATGCCCACCATTACTATCGACACAAGCACGACACCGTTTAATCCAATTTTCACGTATGCGAGAAAAAATTCCTGGAATATTTCGGATTTCGTCAGCAGCGTCAAAAATGCGTTGTCTAAGGTCATTCTCGTCAATAATTGGAGTCGTGTAAACCTTACTTTTCATGTGTCCCCATAAGTAGAAATCTAAAGGATTGAGATCAGGAGATCTTGCTGGCCAACGTATATGTCCGTTTCGACCAATCCAACGATGGGGAAATGTTCTATTTAAGAAGTCGACAACTAGATGACTTGCGTGGGCAGGTGCTCCGTCATGTAAGTACCACATATTGGAACGTGTTTGTAGGTTCACATCATCTAACAAATCTGGTAGCGTGTTGTTCAAAAAGTAAAGGTAATTCTCACCTGTCAAACGTGCAGGCAGTATAAATGGCCCAACCAAGTATTCACCAACTATTCCAGCCCACACGTTAACTGAAAATTGGTGTTGAAATACTGACTGGCGTATTTCGTGCGGATTTAACTCAGACCACGAATGCGTATTATGAAAATTTATTATACCATTCCTATTAAAACTTGCTTCATCTGTTGTTAAAATATTGTTCACAAAATTAGGAAATTGTCAATGTTTTCTGAGGAACGACAGAAATTGAGTCTTGGTTGAAAATCATCAATTGAAAGCCCTTGAACCCGCTGCATGTGATATGGATAGAGCAATTGTTCTCGTAATGTTCTATGAACAACAGTGTGAGAAATTTGCAGCTCACTTCCAATACTCCGTATGCTACGATATGGGTTGATGTCGATAAGGTCTAGTATTTGATCCTCAGCAGCTAAGATACGGTTATGTCGCTGTGGTCCGCGATTGTTTATTTGTGTTATTACACTACCTGTTTCCAGAAGCTTCTGCGAAACAGCTATGTCCTAGCATTGGGCAGGCGTCTGTTTGGAAACCTTTCCCTGTATAACATTCTTGCTATTCTGCAATTACGTCTGCTTTTCCCATAAATTAAGAGCATGTCATGTCTTTCCCTAATTGTATAATCGGCCATTATTAATCACAAATAAATACTGTCGCACTATTCTTAATTTTCGAACTTACACACTAATCACAACCGATTTTATTTATTTAAAAAATATATTAAATTGAAAGCAAACCACGAAGTCTACATCAAATAGATATCATTCAAATCACTTTACCGTTTATCTATTCTTATTTACAAGAATCGAAATCGCAAAAAACAATCGTAACTCTCAGTCTTCGTTAAAGTAAAAAATGAAGTAAATAAGTTGGTCTGTATGCCACGTTGCCATATCTATTCGGAGAAACTTACACTAAATAATAAAAGCATATTTCGAGTTTAAATAATCAATTTTCATTTTTAATGTGGCTATTAAAGATGTATAAGCTATTGAGTATTTACATATATAGATTTACCGACATTTTGAAATCGAAATTTTTGTATTATTCACTGTAGCAAGGGCTACGTAAAATCTAACTTTATGTGTTCTTTTTGGCAAAACTATAGTTTATTTTAGAAGATGTTATAAAGCTTTTTGATTTGTTTTTGCCTAAAGTATTGTTCTTCAAAATCTTTGCACTCAAACCGTTTACACCCTGTATATATATATTTTATATTCACTTTGATTCAATTCACTTTTTTAAAAAAAATTATTTATTTAGAAACATACAATATTAAAAGTGAACAATTAAAATAATTAAAGTACTTGAATAACTTAATGCTATAAATGATATTATTTGAATGACTTAATACTAAAAGTGATAATATTTGAATGACAACACGAGAACGTTTCCAGTTGCTTTTATAACATTAACAAAAGTGCTGATGCAAGTCAGCGTTTTTACTGGTTAAACGGACTCGTGTAGGTTTCCGGGAAGTTGTTTGCATATAATTCAAGATGTAATTTGATATCCCTGAGAAGTCACGTACGCTTTAAATTCCGTTGACTTCTTGACTGTGTGAATTAAGTGCTGATATATTTTGCATATAACAACTCCCCTTACATATCAAAAGTTGATGCTATAACATCAACTTTTAGGAACAGAAACATAAAATAGTATAAAATGATGTTTGAATGGTATGAATAATAAGTAATAAGTGTATAAAATATGAATAAAATAAAGTAATAGGTAAAAATCAAATTAATATTTGTAAAATAAAATCAAAATATGTTAAAATAAATGAGCAATAAAATAATACGAGTAATAATTAAATGCTTAACCTAAACATATCAAAATAAAATATAAATTAAAAGGAAATGTGAATAAAAATAATGTGTAGAAAAATAAAAAGTTAATGATATAAATTAATATTAAAAATGGTGTTTTTAGAGAACATAAAGGGTATACCTAAACTTGCGTCTCTAACCTTTGTTCTGTTTTCAAAACAGGCCTAAGCTTGGGGAAGAATTTGAGTCTTGGCTGAGGCACTGAAGTCTGGTCAGGATTGCAGTCCTTTGGAGGTTTTACCATCCTCTTTTTGACAGCTTGGAAGGTGATGAGTGCTGATATGATCATGAGAGCAGCTATGGTTGTATAGGTAAACCAAGAGATATTTTTGGTTACAAACGGCTGGTTTATGAGACCATCGAGGTGTCTGGAATATTGTTCCAATTTGTGATTTGCTACGTCTAATTCTTCTACGTTAAGCGTGTTCAGCTTCAGGGGCTGAAGTTCAGGAATTATAATTTTTTCTGGCACTGCGTCGCAACAGTTGAACGGCACTGTTACTGGTTGGAAGGTTTCTAGAACATCGGTTTGTTTACCAGATTCGGCTTGAACTTTTGTAATTCCTATAAACGCACTACACTCTGATTGAAGAGTCAATATGGAGTTGAGGGAGATTGTAAGAGTTTTTGGGTTTGTTTGAGCGCAATTCACTGTAACACTTATGGGTTCAGAAGTAATTATGAGCCATGTATTGGGTTCTAGTTTTTGAACGTTGTATCCTTGAGTGAATATTAGTGAGCTTTTACAGTTGTCGGGTACCTTCTGGACATTCTTTAGAAGTTGAGCTTCACATAACGCGTTTGTGTCAATAGGATATGCGTAAAGTTCAGAGCACAGTTTCTTACGAGTGGATAACGGTTTACACGCACTTAAGTCTTTGATCGGAATAAACATTAAAGAATCATCATTCTTTGCAAGATATTTTTGAGTGAAGGATAGCATATGATGTAAACCTGTTCTTTCATCGTATATAGGGATAGGATATAAATGAAAGACTGTGTAAGGATGTTGTTCGACTAAAGGGATTCTTAACACAAATATAAGATCGGTATATGTTTGAAATGCCTCTAGTTCAATAATTTCCAGATATTGTGCGATGCTCGAGTACTTTACAGCCAATGGAAGGTTACTTTTGACTAAATTTTGCGATATTTCCTGTAATGAGGTAATAAGATGTTCTGGTGTTAAAATTGAAGAGTGAATTATTTTCAGACGCGCGAATGTGATAGAATTTAAAACATCATTTAAATTATCTTCTAAGTAGAGATAATTCTCCATAAGTTTTTCACACATTTCAAGTAGTGCGAGTTTTGTTTCGACGTAGGCGACCTTATCATTAATTTTTCCGATAGTGTTTTCCAGCTTTATCATGTTATCGTTAAATAGTTTCTCGTCAATTCTAAGATTTTGGATAGTTTCGTTGAAGTTTTTAATTACGGATGTGGTGACACTTATTTGGTTTTTTTTGTAAGTTCTCAATTTGAAGTTGGCCTTGATTTAAGCGGTTTATGCTTTCGGTAAAGTATTTTCCGTCGGCGGCGTCTAAATTGCCGGTGATTGCCTTAAAAAGGGTACCTGCCCCATCAAGTATACCTCGTTTGTGTCTTTTAGTGTCCATGTGAATGTCAGTAAATTTCTGTTTGATTGAGTTAGAAATTTGATTGAGAAGGTTAATGTGGGTTTGTACGTCTGCGCGAAAGTAGTTCATAGCAAAAGAATTGAAGTTAACAGTTTTTACAAGAGTTTGTAATATTCTGTTATTTGTTGTAAATACTTGTTCTAGTGTAGAAATGTTTCTGTGTACTAAAAGTGTCCATTTATCATTGGATACAGTTATTTCTGCTTCGTTATGGAAGTAGATACCTAAAGTATTGTTTATTGGTTGTATTTGAAATTGGGGTACTGCTGACCCGAACAGCAGGCAAAACCTGAAACAGAAATTAACTTTCTGAGAATGGTTTCATTCGGTCGAAATTTACTTTTGATTTTTGGTTAGTTTTAGGGTTTAGTACTGTTGCGGAGTTTCTATGAATCTCCAGGATTTCGAAAGGACCATTAAATTTATTTTGGAGTTTGTCCTTGATCTGGGATTCTTTAATATAGACTTTATCGCCTATTTGATAGTTAGGGAGATTTTCAGAAACGTGTTCATCAAATCTGACTTTCGCTTTATGTTTTTGGATTTCCGTTCTTTCGCGAGCAATTTTATAATAGTGAGAGATACGATTATTGAGATCTCTGATGTACTTAGTTATCAGGGCTTGTTGGTTGTAGAGAGTTTCTGGAGTCCTACTCGAAGTATGTCCATAAACAAGTTCGTAAGGGGTGAATCCATGAGTTTTGTTTACAGAATTGTTATATGCAATGATTGCATAAGGGAGGATGTTAAAAGGGTGTTCGTCAGGATTTTCTAGTTTATGGATTCTAATCATCTCTAATAAGGTCGAGTAGAATCGTTCTAATGAACCATTTGACTGGGGATGTCCCACACTAGAATAAGATAGTTTGATGTCAAATAGTTTACACAAATCTCTCATTAGTGTGTTGTCGAATTCCTTGCCATAATCACAATGTATCCGTAATGGAGTACCGAAGTGTTGGAAATAGAGTAGTAAGGTACTAACAACGGTTTTTGCGGATTTGTCGGTTATGGGGTAGGCCTGAGAGAATTTTGTTAGTTCGTCCCGGATAGTTAATGCGTAGTTTTTTGTCGGGACTTCTAGAATATCGATGTTGACGCGTTCAAAGGGTGTCCGTGAAGTTTCAGTAATGACAAGTGGGCTGTCGAGATTTTTCCGTTAAACTTTTGCTCTCTCTCAAGATTGACAGTTTTTGATAAAATTGTCAACGTCCTTAGTCAGTCCTTGCCAATTGTATTTTTCTTTTATTCTGCGGATAGTTTCATTGATACCTCGGTGTATATTATTTTTGCCGTTATGGAATTGGTCAAGAATGATGGGTATTTGGTCTTTCTCAACCGTTTGGACGATATTTTGGCAAACTTTCCATTTGATGTCGATTTCGGAAAAGATAAACGAAAGCATTTCCAAAATGGGCAGTTCAATGTTATTCTCAACACAGAATACTTCATTTTCAGTAAACACATCTCTACTATTATACAGAGATGCGAAAAGAATCTCGTTGACTATTTCTGGGTCAGAAGGAAGAGGGACGATGTAATAGCGTCTTTTTCTGACACTTTTGCTTGCAAAGACATTTACTCTAGGGGTACGGAAATCAGCATTTTCCTCAAAAATGTCTTCGATGATGTCATGGTGAAAATTTTTCATGAGAGAGCCTTGGGGAAATACTAGGATGTTTTTGTTTCCTCGGTCTAGGAGTTGGCAATTAGAAAATTGAATTTTGTCGTAATCTATGAGAGAGACGGTTTGATATCGCTCGACAAAAGTTTTAAATTCTTCGGAGATTTGTTGGAGATTAATAGGACTTCTCGTTTGGGGTTCTTGTGAGTCATCGTCAGTTTCGTTTGTTGGGAGTACTGTAAATGGTGTTAGATGATTGTTTGCTTGAAATGATATGTATTCATTAAAGTTGTTAACTTTAATGCGAGAGAGCGCGTCGGCGTTTTTATTTACTTTGCCGGGTTTGTAAATTATTTGATAGTCGTACTCCTCGAGCTTAAGGCGCCATCTTGCAAGTCTACTTCCAGGATCCTTTATAGAAAACAGCCAAGTTAACGGGCGGTGATCGGTCAGAAGTAAAAACTTACGGCCAAAAATTATCGGACGAAAGTGTTTAACCGCCCACACTATTGCAAGGAGTTCTCGTTCTATGGTTGAATACTTAGTTTCAGCATTGCAGAGAGTTCTGGAGGCATAGGCTACGGGTAAATCTTTACCTACGGGGCCTTGAGAGAGCACTGCGCCGATAGCAAATGAACTGGCGTCGGTTGTAAGAATAAATGGCTCTTCAAAATTAGGGTATATGAGTATGGGAGTAGAAGTAAGGGCTCTTTTTAATTCATCAAAAGATTTGACACATTCTGAATCAAACTGGAAAGGTGTGTCTTTTTGAAGTAATCTTGTCAAAGGTTTTGAAATCTTGGCGAAATTGGGGATGAATCGCCTGTAATAACCAGCTAACCCTAAGAAGGACTTGATATCTTTTGGGTTTTTTGGTTGGGGAAAATTTAAGATACAATCTACCTTTGAGGGGTTAGGCTTCACGCCTTCGGGAGTTATAAGGTGGCCAAGATACGCGACCTCTTTGCGAAGAAACTCGCATTTGTCGGGTTGGATTTTTAGATTGGCTTTTCGCAATCGTTTGAAAACTTCAGAAAGTCGGGCTATGTGCTCATGTATAGTCGGAGAATAAACGATAATGTCGTCCATATAGACTAAACATCTCTCGTTTTGAACACCTAAAAGAATATTATCCATTACCCTTTGGAAGGTGGATGGAGCGTTTTTAAGACCGAAGGGCATTCTAACAAATTCGAAATGGCCATTATCAACTGTGAATGCTGTTTTTTGGATATCTTTAGTATCGATTTCGATTTGGTGAAACCCGGAAGCTAAGTCGAGGGTGGTGAAGTATTGGCATTTGCCAAGTTGGTCAAGTAAATCCGAAATGTTCGGTAGGGGATATTTGTCGTCAACAGTAAGTTCATTTAATTTACGATAATCGACGACGACACGCCATTTTTGGGTACCAGATGCGTCTAGTTTTTTGGGAACTACCCAAACCGGGGATGACCATGGCGAATTAGACGGACGTATAATGCCTTGGTCAAGCATCTTTGATATCTGACTTTTTACCTCTTGTTTGTGTATTTGGGGGTACCGATATGACTTTGTGAAAGAGGGTTTTGCGTTATTAGTGTCTATCGAATGTTTGATTTCGTTTGTAAAGGTCAGTTGGTCACCTTCTAAATAGAATATGTCGGAATATTCGAGGCAAAGTTGAGAAATAAGTTCGGCTTCCTCCTCGTTCAGATGTTCTAACCGAAGTTGTTCCATAATTGTAGTTTGTCTATCAGGCTGGGTCAAGTTTTGAGAGTAATTTTCAGAAAGAATGTTTACGGAAAAATTGTTAATCGGTTCGAGTTCCAAATTGTCGAAATTAACAGTCTTGGGGATAGCATTTGCATTTAAAACTGAAGTAAGGAATTCGCCTTTTTCATTAATTTTAACAAGGGCACGGGGAAGATAAACTTTTTCTATTTCGGCAGATGATAGGAAAACATCAGTATTAGTGAGGTTACATTTTAATTTACATATTTGTTCTGTTCGGGGTTCTAAACAGATTGTATTTACTGGGATGCAGTTATTGAAAGTTGAAGGGTTCTGAGTACGCATGACAGTATCATCCGTAACTTTGTATAGAGGTAAAGTTTTAAAATTAGTGACAAGTTGTTTGCTGTTAAAGTCTATAACGCAGTTATAGTGTTCAAGGAAATCTGAACCCAGTAATCCGTCGAATTCAATGTCGATGTTGCAAATATATACCTTGTGTGGGTCGGCGACATTGAAAGGTACAAGGGTGGACTCGTTGATTAAGATTTTCTGATCGGTGATTCCTTGGATGACTACGTTTTCGGGAAATCGTTGTTTGAAGCGTTGGCAGGTTTCAGGTTTAAAAATTGAAAGTCCTGCACCCGTATCGATAAGGAGTTTATAGGTGTTTGAAGAGTCAGTAATATAATAAAGATTCTTTGAGTTGACGGAAAGAAGGGGTCTTACAGAAAGTTCTGTTCTGGGAAGTTGACATTGGGGCTGAAGTCGTCCAGATTCATTGTCTGAATTTGGGTTTGAATTTCTGAAATTTCTTGGTCTGGGGGTTCTGACTGAGTGGGGGTCAAATGAAAATTTACTTGAGAAGAATCAGGTTCGTCAGAATAAAATTCGTATAACTGTTCAGTATTGAAATATTCTGGTTCATTGTTTTGTTCGAAATCATTAGGGTGATAATCTTGTACGTTTCCGTACTCATCGGGTAAAGAGGTGTAATGATTTTCGTTTTGAGAGTAGTTATAGTCATTGTGATATGGTCCGAATTGCAGATTGTTTAAGTGATGAGTCTTTGGTTGTTGGCGTTGTTGATGTTTAAAGAAACTCGGGTTCGGTCTGTAATTGCCAGACATTTGGGGTTGTCTACTGGTAGATGGACGAAATTGTTGCTGTGAAAATTGTTGACTGGGATTAACATTTGTAGATTGATTAGCAGGTTGATTGGAAAAATGAGGGCGGTAATTCGAATAGTTCTGATTAGAATTCGGGTTGTGTTGAAATTGTCTCATTTTCAATAAGCATTCGTTGCTTAAATGGCCCATGCGTTTACAAAAAGAGCATTGTTTTGGAGGTGGACCGTTATTTGGTTTACGAGGGGGTTGTTGGAAACTTCTATTACCTGAAAATTTCTGGGTTTCTAAATGTGATAGTTGTAGTTCTCGTTTAATTCTGGAAATGGCAGTGAGAATACTGCATGGGTCGCTAGCGCGAACGAGTTGACCAATTTTGGGCTCTAAACCCGTGAGGAGGCTATTAAGAGCCATTGACTCTATTAAGTCAATCTGTGCTTGTTTTTCTTTGATAGTTAAATTTTGTTTGTTTATAGCTGCTAGCATTTTCGCTTGATGCGTCTGGAGTCTAGCAGAGAACGTGAGAGGGGATTCATTAGGAGTTTGCCGTATTCGTTGCAAGTCCTGTATGAGAGCCGAGAGATCTCTAGGATCTCCAAAATGATTTTCTAGGAGGGTTTGGATTTCAGCTAATTGACTAGGGTTTCGCGAATTAATTAATTCAGCCGCTCTACCGCGTGTGGAGAATTAGCAATACTTGCTGATTATCCGTTGCCATGCTGTAAGCAGTATTACAGGAGCATATGAAAGTATTCAAAAATATCGGATTACCATCATATTCGGGAATTATGGCAAATATTTCAGATAACTTATATGGTTCTACGGTTGGTGTAGCTGCTTGTCTAGTAGTGGCCATTTTTATAATTGTATAGATTCGCACAATAAATAAAAAATAAATGTTGAAGTTTTAAATGTAAATGGTAAATATCTAGCTTATCAAAATCCAATATCGAGCAATGTTTAATAGAGTAATAACAAATTTGAAATAGGAATGTATAAATGGTAGATTAATAATAAATTTGAAATAATGTTTCAAATACTTCGAAATATGTAAGTCAAAGAAATGGAAATAAAATAATATGATTATGTAAAATATATAGTTTCAAAATTATTTAGGAATGTAAGGTTATGAGGAATAAAATATTATATAAATGAAAGAACTGGTGGTCATTCAAAAATAAAAAAAAATAGTTACTTTATGTGATTCTTACGTTATTTTTCCTCGCATCGGACTGTTCTCCGCGTCACTTAGCACTGGTTAGCCTGGTTGCGTGTTCCCTTGCTAGTACTTGGTAGTTGTTGTCCTTTTCAAGTAGGTTTTGTCCACAATGATTTAGAAATCTCCACAGTTAGTTAGTATTCACGTGTTCTAACTGTGTTGGACAATCCTACTGACTGCGCCAATTTTATAGATATCATTCAAATCACTTTACCGTTTATCTATTCTTATTTACAAGAATCGAAATCGCAAAAAACAATCGTAACTCTCAGTCTTCGTTAAAGTAAAAAATGAAGTAAATAAGTTGGTCTGTATGCCACGTTGCCATATCTATTCGGAGAAACTTACACTAAATAATAAAAGCATATTTCGAGTTTAAATATTCTTAATGTGGCTATTAAAGATGTATAAGCTATTGAGTATTTACATATATAGATTTACCGACATTTTGAAATCGAAATTTTGTATATTCACTGTAGCAACTACGATCTAACTTTATGTGTTTTGGCAAAACTATAGTTTATTTTAGAAGATGTTATAAAGCTTTTTGATTTGTTTTTGCCTAAAGTATTGTTCTTCAAAACTTTGCACTCAAACGTTTACACCCTGTATATATATATTTTATATTCACTTTGATTCAATTCACTTTTTTAAAAAAAATTATTTATTTAGAAACATACAATATTAAAAGTGAACAATTAAAATAATTAAAGTACTTGAATAACTTAATGCTATAAATGATATTATTTGAATGACTTAATACTAAAAGTGATAATATTTGAATGACAACACGAGAACGTTTCCAGTTGCTTTTATAACATTAACAAAAGTGCTGATGCAAGTCAGCGTTTTTACTGGTTAAACGGACTCGTGTAGGTTTCCGGGAAGTTGTTTGCATATAATTCAAGATGTAATTTGATATCCCTGAGAAGTCACGTACGCTTTAAATTCCGTTGACTTCTCGACTGTGTGAATTAAGTGCTGATATATTTTGCATATAACATATATATATTTGTTTTTAAGTTTTCGCTGGAACTAATTGTGTTATTTGTGTGAACGGCTGAACTACTAAAATACGCTGGTAGAGAAGTATGGAAACACATAGTCAAAATATATACGAATTGCCTGAGAACTAAACACATACCAGAACAATGGAATAGTGCCCACATAGTATTAATCCTTAAGAAAGGCAATAAAGAAGGCATTCAGAACTACAGACCGAAAAGTCTTCTGCCGGTAGTGTACAAAATATTCACTAAAATCATATAAAACAGAATACAAAGTACACCAGATTCCGCTCAATCCCGAGAGCAAGCCAGATTTCGTAGTGGCACAAGCACAATTGATCACATATACACTATAAAGGAAGATATCAGTCGAACTAAAGAATATCAAATACCACTTGCCTTGGCCTTCATTGACTTCCAAAAAGCGTTTGACATTCTATACATCCGATAGCGGTAAAAAACGCCCCGAGTGAATAAGGTAGCTATACATAGAAACCGGGAAGCCAATGCCAAACTCAGAATATATGAAGGCAGCTCTGAATTTCCTACAAACACAGGGGTCAGACAAGGTGACTCAATATCACCGAAGCTATTCACAGAAGCTTTAGAGGGTATCTTTCGACAATTGAACTGGGACCACAAATTACCGAACCTAGATCGAGAATATTTAAACAATCTGAGATTTGTCGATGATATTGATAATTGCCACTAACGCAGAGGAACTACTACATCGAATCAATGAACTTAATAGAGAAAGTAAGGAATTAGGAAAACAAAGGTAATATGCAACGGATTAGTAGGCACGCAAAACGTCACAATTCTGGTAATAGTAGAACAATATATGTACCTGGGTCAACTAATACACATATCAGGTTCGCTACTCTCAGAAATGAACAGAAGGATTAAATTTGCATGGATGACGTTTGGAAGAAACTCCATAATCTTCAAGTCACGAATGGTATTCCGCCTTAAGAAGGAAGAATTTGACCAGTGTGTTCCATCAGTACTGAGACCTCAATTTTGAAAACACAACTTGCAAGAAGGCTTCAAGTAGCACAAAGATCTATGGAAATATGCATTATAGGATAAAGAGAAGAGATCGGAAGAAAATAGAATTGGTTAAGGAACAAAACCCAGGTAATAGTTGTCATCCACAGAGTAAAATCTCTGAAATGGCAGTGGGCAGGACATTTGGCCATAAGACAAGATAATAGGTGGTCAACAAAACGCAATGGTATCCTAGGGGTGTTAAAAGAGTTAAAAGACCAAGGGAACCCCCAAAGTAAGATGGGACTATGACATCAAGAGAAAATTGCAAGCATAATCAGGTCCCAAAAAGCATACAATAGAACAACATGGAGAGATATTCGAAACGAATTTGTAAGAGAGGCTACATCATAATATATATATATATATATATATATATATATATATATATATATATATATATATTAGGTGGTTTCCGGGAATTCATCAGCGTAGTTGATAACTGATCCCTGCCGGGATCGATGGTAAAATGACGACGTTTCGGCAGAGTTACATCTGCCCTCTTCAGGTCGGTTCGCATAATTCTCGTAGCCTTCTGCTTTTTGTTGCCCCAATTGTAGTCGTCTGGGTGGTATTCTGATGGGTTGAATCTTTCCAGTATCTATTCGGTGCTGAATGATTTTGGTGCGACCGGTAGTTCCATCTTGACTGTCAAAAATTTGCCTGTGCTTTGTGATAAATTGCTTGGCTTTCTTCTGTTCCTCTGGTGTCAGGTGTGTCAAATGGTCAGCAAACTGATGATGTGGGCCCTGTCTCCTTCACTGACGTCCGGTTCCCTTCTGCGCAATTAATGATACTCTCTACTTGCTCGAAAGAAGCTATCCCTTGACCATTGGCAATTCTGATGTTGTTGTTGGACAAACTCATGACTTTAATTTATATATCTCGTCTTTTAACTATAGCCCGTCCCACTAAGTAGTCATCAGCTGAGTGTCGAGCTCCATCATTCCAACGCAGCTCAAAGGATTGCTTTCTAGCTGCCAATGAATAATCTGTTTCATTCGACCGGGAATTCTGGCTGAGGCTTTTGCCACAATTTTTATGGAGCTGGCTGAACTGTTGACGGGCCGTGTCAAACCAATTTTCTCGTTTAGGAACTGAAGAACATCATATCTCGGGTAGAATATTCACTACCAGGATCCTATGCCGGATTCGGTTGTCCCCTATCTGCATTACTATATCTGCTTCACCCTGTATTGACATGGACTCGCCGGTGACTTTTCTTGGCTGGATGTTGTTGCTAACTTGCTGGATTTCTGATGCTCTCAAAACCATGGAGTGGCAACGGACACAGCGGCGCCGGTGTGGATAGTGACGGTAATTGCTCGACTATTGATGGTGCCCCTAATCACTAGGCTACTGCTATCTCGGCAAAATCCCCGGATGAAAAATGTTTTGGGGGCTGGTGGAGGGTAAGTCAGCATACGCCCGCTTATGCTGACTGGCTAACGGTCCCTGGCTGTTAGCCTCACTCTGCAGTCTCGTTGGAAGTGTCCTGTCCGCCCACAACGGTAACATGCTCTTCTGGCCTCAGTTCTCTGTGACTGTTCTAGTAGTTTGTTCGTACCAGCTAACAGTGCTTGAAATAGTAACTCTGGCTCTTGCTGGTTGAAGGAAACTGCTCGGACCCTCGGCTTGGACATGTGCATGACGGCCTCTGCCTTCAAAGCCCGGAGCAAAGCTTCGTTGCTCTTCTTGATGCAACTAAGTGTTAGATTCCTTAGGACAGGTGCACTAAACATCTTACCTCTGCCTCGAATTTTTGATGGACCTCTCCGGATTTTTGCAGTTTAGTTGCACCTGGTATACCTGGCTCAAGGACTGATTGTCGTATCTTTTGTCCGGGACTTCAATGCTTTGGAGGAGTTCTAAGGCCGGACCTCTTAAGGAAATTACAAGAGAGGTAGATTTTTCCTGGTTATCCCATCCATTAGCTGTATCCACTGCTTCAAATTGCCGTTTATACATGGGCCAAGATGAACTGCTTCAAATGTGGGTGGTTTGCTGAGGGAACCTTTGGTACTCGTGGTGTTCTGTTATTTTAATCTCTGTAATTCCTGTTGCTTTTTTATAATTTCTGTTTCTACTTTGTTTTGGATAGTACTGATTTCAAATTTCACCTGGCCCTGGATGGAATCGATGTCATCTACTTTCGTTTGAAGAGCCACCACATTATTTTTTAAGATCTTTATGTCGTCGTTTACCTGTTTCATATCTGACTCTACTATTTGCATTCTTTCATTAACTGTTTCGTTAACTGGTGATACTATTTGCATTAATTGTTCAAATTGCAGTTGTCGTTTTTCTTCTAATATTTGAGTTTCGTTTTTTTCTGGTTAATTCAACTTGTTCTTGTTTTTCTTCAAATACTTTAAAATCATTTTGTCGTTTTAATTCAATTTGATCTTGTTTTTGTTCAAATTTCGAGAATAATCCTTCAATTAAATTCTGTTGTTCACTTTTCATCGTGAAAACAAGATTCTCTAATTATATTCTACGTTTTTCATCAAAAGATTTCACTAACCTTTGTTGGATTTCCTCTTGATGTTGTTTCTCTTTTTTGTCACGTTTTTCTAGGATCTGAGTTATTTCTTCATCTAGTCCATCCGTAACCTGTTTGAATATTTTTTTGGTAGTCTCATCTATTTTTTCTTTTTTAATAACTTATGGATTCCTTAAATCAAATTGCGATTTTAACTTCACTTAATCCTGCACTTTGACACCAAATTGTGATAAACTCCCTGGGTTCAATTAATTAAAATTTAACAAAATATATATTCACTCTCACTTTCTAAAACTTTTATTTACATCAAATATTCATAACAGCTGATTCGAATATCTAAATAATAATAAAACATAAGCTCTTCGCCGTTTAACTAACTCCTGCGATGATGGACCGCTCTTTTTAAAATCAACATCGAATTCTCTCGTACAATCGAATGTCAATTTTACGGTAGTCGACTTACTGCGAGATACGTTTTTTTTCCATCCGAACCTTCTAGCTCTTCTTTTTTTCTATCCCAGCAATTGATGTCTCATCGGAATGAAACCAGGGACGGACTGGATAAATTTTTATAAAAATATATTTGTCAGTGATTTTTTGAACCACCCTGTTTATTTTGTATTAATGATTTCAACCATTCTGTATATGCAACTATTTATGGGCCACTCAATATAATACTTAGCTATAGCTTTGCTTCACCATATATTTCAACTATCACATCTGTACAACTCTTTATGGGCAACGTTTTTTATTACTTCATCGTATTTTTTGAACCACAATATAAAGTTTAATTATTCTCCACCCTGTAATTAAACCACCCTTTACGTGTAGTTGTTTCTAACACGCTGTAATTTAATTTTACTTCACCCCATATTTCAGATATTTTATCTAAGCAACGGCTTACGTCCTAGACTATATAACAACATTTTTGTACCATATTTCTGGTCTAGCCTGTTTAACTAAAATTCTACTCTACCCTATATTTCAAAGTCTTGTATATCCAAATACTTATTGTACAAATAACTCTAACAGATGCGTATAGTACTCAACCCTTGATTCAACCACATTGCATATGCAACTACATATGAACAATATCACATTTTGTTATCCATTCTGTAAAAATTTAATTCTATTCCACCAGTTTTTC
Source organism: Octodonta nipae (assembly GCA_034190945.1). Lineage (NCBI taxonomy): Eukaryota > Metazoa > Arthropoda > Insecta > Coleoptera > Chrysomelidae > Octodonta > Octodonta nipae. The sequence continues at coordinate 116,568,570 of CM067217.1, forward strand.
AACCACCTAGTATATGCAACAATTTATGAACCATCCCGTGTAACTAATTTTGTTCCACCCTTATTTCAACCACATTGTTTATGTGCAGCTGCTTATGGTCCACCTATTATAACTTTTTTAAAGATTTTTTAAACCCTTGTAATTCTACTCCTACATATGGAACAGCCTGAAACATTACGCTTGATATATCAGTTGATTTTTTCTTAACTGAAACATATTGACATATTCCGAATTTTTAATAAAAACTAAGGTAATGCAAGTATCTTATATTTGGTGCGTGTGGTGGACCCAATAAACAATTTTGTGTTACCCAATATTGTTGAAGTTTTTTTGATATATGTACCGTTTCAGTTAATGTAACGAGATAAAATATATACCAGATTTGAAGTCTAATTTTAGGTTCCCGACAAACAAGGATTCATAAAAAAAAACACTTCCCCATTATACCTGTATTCAAGGGCAGATCCAGAGACTAGCTTCAGTTTTTACCAATGTGTGAAGTGATTTAAGTGAAAAAGGTTTATGCGTTTATTAATGTTTTGTGTAAGTTGGTTAAATTTGTCGAAATATTACGAGATATCATTATTGAAGTAGCTGCGTAATCCCTTTGAGATATTACAAAAAAATGTATGCTCTTTTATAGATTATATATTGTTATAAAAATTTATCCACTCCGTCCCTGGCGAAAGAACGTAAAAACATCAATGTCTAGAGTCTTCAAAATGAGCAAGAACTATCAATCTGAACGCTGTGCGAACAATGGTAGAACGACCAGATAAATCGGCGTACGCTATATAACGCGATATTAATTTCAGTAGTTAGTTAGTAGAGCTTACCTATTGTTATGGTTTCGATGTCATTGTATTAGAATCAACTGTAGAGAATATTTGATGTTAACGTGTAAATAAAAGTTCTTGAAAGTGAAGTTGCATCATTTATGCCAGTTAGTCTGTGGAGTCAATATCAACGGTACCGCTTATGCGCTGTGAATTATATATATATATATTGTTATAAATTTGGTGGGTTCAATTCAAAATTAAAAACTAATTATTCACTACCACTTTCTAGAACTTTTATTTACATCAAACATATACAACAGCTGATTCAAATATCACAACAACAATTCAACATCTCTTCTCTGCACTAACTAACTGTCGCTATTATGGATCGCTCCTTTTAAAACCTACATCGAAAGCTCTCGTACAATCAGTCATCAATTCTACAGCTGCCGAGCCTTATCGAGAACAATCCTAAAAGCGATCAGTGTCGTACTGGGATGAAACCAGGGCCGGCTTAAGGAAATTTCTTTACAATATATATAATTGTAAATAGTAACAGCCGAACGTTATATCAATTGCAGTGTAATTGCATGTGCTATATTATGTAGCCCATATAACATCTAGATATGTTACGGTTTTTTTTAATTTTTTTTTCTTAATTCCCAGATTGTTACATTTGAACTGTTGTAACTTTTTTATTTTTCATTGCATCTTCACCAAGTAAACTTCAATCTAATCTATAATGTTTGTTTGCTCATCTGCATTGATATTTGACACAAATAATTTGTAGAAAAAATTAGAAGCACATCGAGAACTTCGAAGGTTTACAAAAACTTCTCTACTTCAACACCTTTCCAACGATATATCACACGTATTCAAAAGTAATCAGTATCATAATACAATTTGAAATTGTAACTTACAAGGTTAGATCTACAAAAAATAAAACGTATATCAAGTTGCAATAAATTGTTATTAATTTTGTTCAAACCGTCTTCTACCGTTACGGATGCAATAGCGACACGTTTTTCTGACTCCTGCAGTGGTAGTCTCATCTCATCCCATATTATTTCAAAAGCAACATTTATTCTTTTTCTTAACTGCTCTTTGGTTTCTATTTCTCTCTCATAAATGAGTTGCTTGGCCCATCCACATAAAAAAAATTCAAAGGGAGTCAAGCCTGCCGACCTTGGAGGCCATAGTATAGGGCCAGTTTTCTTAATTCACGCGTTTGGGAATGTAATCTACAGCTCTCACTTGCATTATTAATGCTTTGTCTGGTAATAAACTGAGCTATGTCCGCGCTCTGATTTAGATCGGTTGCCCAGTCGTCAGTTCCGCTGTGTGTCTTGTGGGTTTGGTTTCACAATATTTAATTATTGTTTTCCAAGTATTGGAGAGGTGCAGGGTGTCATCTCTTCTACTTAGTTATCCGATTTTTTCGATTTCAATTGCTTCTCATACTAATCTTGTTTTATAATTTATTGTATTGATATTTTGTTTCCAAAATTTATTTTGTGGCCCATTTGTAGTTAGTTGTGAAAAAGAGCAGACTTTGTTTGTTTCTGACAGATGGTTTGTGCTCTTGTGATTTAGCAGAGATTTTCCTGTTATACTGGCCGACATCCGTTTTGTCACAAGTTTCACACGCAATGCTGTATATAATTGATTTTTAGTTTTGGATTTTTCAATGTGGTTCCTATCGTTTCGTGTGGTTTATACGCGACAGTTAAGTTGTGTTTTCGGAGAATTCAACTCTGTCGGTTATTCCCTTGATGTACAGTAGGGTGGTTATTGGTTCATCAGCAATATCTTCCTTTTGTTTCAGTTGTGTCTCTATAACATTCACCTGATGCTCAGCGCTCAAGTACATCAAATATTGTGGGACTACCTTCAAACGTCTAACACACTAGCGCTCTGAGACAAACAGAAAAACAACATCAGAAAACTCCAGAGGAAGTTAGAGAACCTACAAGTCAAGTGACGAAAATGTGATCGAAGCACAGCCCAAAACACAGTATCTCAACTTATCTACTTTCTGCAACTGAAATTAGTGTATTTACCAAAGGTTTTGACTTCGCTATAGCCCCAGAAGCATTCCTGTATAAGAGAATTCCTGTCGAAAAAATAGTCTCGAGTGTTGAGTCAGGCCTGACAAATCTAGATGAAGAGACAGCAGAACAAAAAAGACAAGATGTGGCCAAAATCATTAAATTTGCTAAACCTCCACAACCAAACCTCACACATCAGGAAGGATAAACCCTTAAGATACTCAACCAACCTGAAAATATCACGATACTACCAGCTCCCAGGGAAGTGCTACCGTTGCTATTGACTCCACAGACCACCTGGCAAAAACCATGCAACTTCACGAAAACGACCTGAGCTACAAACCTTATCTAGAGAAAATAACTAGGTCACAGATCAAAAACTCGCCTAGAGAAGAGGAAATCAAGAAGAAACTTATTCCAAGAGAAAATTCAAGTAGATGCCCGAAAAATTCACAAAGACGGCGTACCCCTGCAACCCATAGTCAGTGCCTTCAAATCGCCACTATATAATTTAGAAAACAACCAGCTAGCAACCTACAACCGATATTATAGAAAGCCGATTCATATGTAGGGAATTCTTAACACTTCACACAAATTTTCAATCATCAAGAGGATATCATATATAGCCAGTTGAACATGTACCCAAGTATACTAATAGAAGCAATGCACCAAATCTCAGAGAATGAAATTCTTCCAAGCTCTCGACCTTTCAAGGCACTGCCTTCAAAACGCTTATTATATGTCCAATAATCAACTATATAAACAGACAGACTTAAGCCAAAAACGTCACATAACAAGAACACAGACCTGACTCTTAGAACAAATAATTTACAGAAAACCAACACACACTAATAGATAACGAATGCAGATTCCCATCACCATCCTTAGCAAATACAGGGAATTGCCAATACACTAATTTCGAGGTCCCTAAATCTCACCGACAACAAGCACAAAGCGCAGGAACTAAAAAAGATTACTGCTGCCCTTTAACAAAATGGATTTATATACCATGCAATCAAACAAGCAATAAAACAAAATACAATACACAACTGAAACAAAAGGAAGATGGTGCTGAAAAAAAGACAACCACCGACAGAATTGTTCAATTCTCCAAAAACACAAAATAACTACCGCATATAAACCACACCAAACCATAGGAATAACGTTAAGAAATCCAAAACCTAAAATCGTATTAGAAAATAGGGTGTATACAGCATTGCGTGTGAAACCTGTGGCAAAAAGTATGTCGGGGAAAATCTTTGTTATATTAGAATAGCACAAACTATCTGTCAGAAACAAACAACGTCTCCACTTTTCAACAACCACAAGATAAATTTTGATAGCTGCAAATAAATAGCCAATACACTAAATTATAAAACAAGGATAGTACGAGAGACAATTGTAAGGGAAAAATCCGGACAACTAAACCGAAGAGATGACGCCCTGTATGGTAGGAAAGCTGTTCGGTGTTGTTGGTCTGTTTCTGACGGAGTTCGTGTATTCGGGGGTTGTAGTGATTGACGAATTATGTATGCAATGTGTTTCCCTTATCATAACCGTTTTGGCTAAGAATTTGTTGAAAATTATTAAGTTCCTTTTGTCTATTCTCATTATCTGTTAACCGGATAGATCTAAGAGCCAAACATTTCATTTTATTACTCAATTGGGCAGGGTGGTGGTGTGATTGGGCATTTAGGTATCCATTAGTATGTGGGTTGGTTTCCTATAGACGGTATGTCAGTATCTGTCATTGTTGGTTTTAGTTATGAGGACATCAAGAAACGGGCGAGAAGAAGAAAGAAGAATTCTTTACGTACGAGGATGCTTGCTCGGCTAGACGTTGAAGGGTTTTGGCTAAGTACTTCGCTAATTCTTGAGTAGGAGATTGTACTAAACTGACAATAGCCTTATGAATATTGGGTAGTCCGTAAATGTTTGGAATTTTAGAAAATTTTTCACGAGGAGTGATGATCTTTTAGAGGTCTAGAGGAAGATGTGTTCGTTTTCTGGAGTGTGAAGTAAAGAATTCATCTTGTGAACATAGTCCTTAGTGTTGAGAAGAACAGTCGGGTTACCTTTGTCGGCAGAAAGAATAGTTATGTCATCGTTGTAACATAGTTGTTTTAATGTCTTTCGTTAGAAGTTCGGTTTGATTTTGGTGGCTTTGATGTACGGAGTACTCTAGCTATGCCCTGACGAGTTTCTACAGCCCCAATATCGGATAGTTCAACCATAGGATTAGGATAGTTTTTTGCCGCACTGCGATACTGAAACCTATGGATAGGACGTGTAAAGTGGTAGAATTCCAGGGGGAAGTCAAAAAAGTTGTGGATAGTCGTCTGAGGGAGTAAGTTTTTGTTTTATATTAAGTCGTGTTAGTTTATGTTTCTGATTGACAGTTTTCTTTTGTGCCGTGTGTTCAGCTTTATCGCTGGAAATGCGATCGAACGTGTGCTCTAGAGTTGGATGAGCGTTGAAAGTAAGTAATGACAAATAATATTGACGCAACTTTCGGTTGTTTTTATAAAGTTGATATATATGAATTTCTTAACAGGGCGAGATTTAACTATGTTAAGAATACTGGAAACTGAGCGTGAAGAGGTGTGATGGTTTAGTTTGAACGTGTTTGGGATGATGTTGTAGGTTCTGCCAAATTTACAAATGCAACATCCCAAAGAAGCACGGATTTTCGAATAAGAAGTTTGCTGTATGTGTGCTTTGGAACCATTATCAAGTACTATAAATTGAGCAAATTCTTCTACTGATGCACGAATGATTTATCTGTCAGTAGAGAGACTTCAAATGTAATCTGACCTCAAGTTAATATTTTCGTTTTGTGGTATCTATTTTTTCAATTTCTTCCCTTTCCACTTTATTTTATATTTTCTCCACGAGTACCTTGACATTTTTAATACAACACGTCTCGTTAATTTGATGCAGGACAGCATTACTTAAATCTGTTATTGCATGGCATATTTTTCTTCATTTAATGGAATCGGTTACCATATCCACATAATGTTTTTCCTGGCATGGAATCCATTAATCTTTCCGCTTTAGTCGTTGATGCTCATTTAAGTGGTAAATTATATGATATAAATATAAATATAAAATTCATAGCATAAAAATGCGTCATAATTTCAAAAAGGTAACGTGTCATTCAAAATGTAACTAATTATATCTCTAATAATAATATAGTCTAATTAATAGATACTGTTCTTCCACTGTGTCCTCTTTTATTCTTACAGCTTACATAATAGAATAAAAAGTTGAAAAATTTTCGTAAACTTAGATTAACATACTTAAAATATTGAAATCAATTTTTACTATCGGACTGCTATATCTGCTAGGAAAACGAAAATATAGAAATGCCGTCAAATCTTGTAGTAACCTCATTCCCTTTGACCAAACCGATTTACCCTACAATTTCACACTTATTTCCTGAGATCCGTTTCATCCACATTTGTGGTATATAACCTGTTTAACATTCTGTTCGGTCCTGTGACCACGAATTGTTTATTGTCGATACAAGTACAAAGGAAAAAGGAAGAACCTAAGATTCCATCAGCTCCAATGGCCGCATAAGCTCCTTCGATCCATTTAGGTCGGTTTCAATAAGATATTGTGTTAGAAAACTCCTGAGTCTTGAAAAATAATATCGGTAATAGTGACAAACAGTCCGGTTCTTTTCTCCATTTTAACTTTAACATTCGACTCGTGAAATTGTTGTTGGGGTCACTTATTTTCCTGATCAAATATGTACTGAATGTGAAAAAGTTTATAGGAGAAACGAAATTAATCGGTAATTGATTTTATAAATTTCCTAGCAATTTAATACAGGTTTAATAGATTTATTTTTTCAAACTGAGTGTTATAGATATTAAACAATATATATATATATATATATATATATATATATATATATATATATGTCATGTTTGAAAACAAGTTGGCACGGATGGAACTATGTGTAGCTCTCTTGATGGTCCGGGTGTTCGTCCGTTGAAAGTTTTGTCCCTGTAAAGGAACGGTCGCCTGACGTTTCGCAAAAATCTCACTTGGCATTTTCATAAGGCTTTTCCTCTTCTTCCAACACGAAGGGTGGCTGCAGTCCACTTCAGACGCCACGGAGAGCAGACCAAGCGTAGAACGACCTAGCCGACAATCTCGGATACGAAGTAGTCCGGAAAGGTCCGAACCTGCAGCCACCCTTCGTGTTGGAAGAAGAGGAAAAGCCTTATGAAAATGCCAAGTGAGATTTTGGCAAAACGTCAGGCGACCGTTCCATTACAGGGATCATCAAGAGAGCTACATATATATATCATGTATATACCTATAAATAGAATAATTAATTGTTTATTCAGCTTTAGATTTTTATTTTTTACTATAATTATCTAATATTATATTTACTCTTTGATTATAGTTAGATTTTACTTTAGTCTTATCTTTATATATATAAATCTTTTGTACGTGTGTTAGTCATTGAACTCCTCCTAAACGGTTAGACCGATTTTGATGAAATTTTTTGTGTGTATTCCAGGGGGTTTGAGGATGGTTTAGATTCACAATACGGTCAACTAGATATTGTTTTTTAGTTAAATTATTAATTTAAAAATTGTTGTTGGTGTTTGCACAACTTACATAGCATCCGGCAGACTGCGCTGTAGTCGCTGTGTCAAATATTCAAGAGTGTGCTTTAGTTTCAGTTACGTCTGATAGATGGCGTTCAGATAATATTGTTACAGCTAATTTTTAAAAGTTTAAATGGGACAGGACAACGTCTGTCTGGTCGGCTAGTATCTTATAAATCATAATTTTGCTCCTAGTAATCATTCTGTAAATTGTTAGACTGTTGAAAAATAAACCCTTTATTATTTATATTTGGATTTGGATTTCTGTGATATTTTTATTATTTCATTTTAGTTTGTATATTACAATTTATATTTTTTTGTTAAAAAAGTACAGACTTCAAATGAGTCAAATAGAAAACAGTTTCAAACACGCTGTACAATCAAAATCTTTGTATCGCATTACTTGATATTTAATGTTAGGGATTTGTGTAGCAAATTTATTCAACATTTACTTTCACGTTTACCTCTTTTTGCACATATTTTCCTATTTTCTCAAAAACAGTTGGTGATAGTAAAATTATATGGAAGTAAATCGAAAAGTATCTTTGTAGAATACAATTTGAATAATTCAAATTCATTAATCAATTAACTACAGTATTTTACGATGAACTGGAAAAAATAAATCACACCTTATTAAAAATTATATAGGACCTTTTCGTAATATTCTTTAATATCATGCAGTTTAAATCATTAAAAGTGCTTAAACCGGTTTTGAGTAATCTTCCTTTTTGAAGGTTGATTAAATATTGTAATATAAATCAATATGTTTGTGGATGGGAAAGACCTAATATAGAGTGTGCAGGAAAAGTATTGAACATACTAAATGCAATCTAGGTATCCAGTATAAAAGAAGAAAATAACTCTTGAGTACGCCAACCATAATTTCATAATACCCAAATTTGGTCTTTAATAGATTTCTCGTGACGACTTTAATGTGGTCTATATGATGCATAATTGTAACAAAGGAATAATAAAAAATCAAAGTACGTGTTCAAATTTGCCACCATTTACTAGCTGACAATGAGAAATGCGATTTTCAAATTCATTGTTAACGTGGTTAACACTTGAGGAGTGATTAGTCTGATTCTTATCCTTAAATCTTCACTATTATTTGATCAGTTGACGGAATATTTTGAATTCAGATAGCCCCACAAAAAGTAATCGGGCGGAGTTAGGTCGGGAGATCTAGCTGATCATGCAATCAATTTGTTTGGGAAAATGGTAACTAAATAATTTCGGACAAGTTGTGGCGGTGCCCCGTCCTGCTCAAGCCATAGAAAATCATCAGGCATGCAAGGATGTTCTGTATTTGGAAAGACCCCTTCAATTGTCGGTATTATGTTTTGCTGTAGTAGTTTCAAATAATTCGCACCAATAAAAAACGGACCAATGACTACAGTCCCGAAAATGCCTGCCCATACCTTGACCTTCTGTGGGCGTTTTTTATGTGCTTCCATCATCTATTGTGGGATTTCATGTGCCCAATATCTGCAGTTCTGCCAATTGACAAAACTATTTAAACAAAAAATTACTTCGTCTGAGAAAATTATACGGATTGAAAGTTGTAGATCGTTATGACATCGCCCCATCTGTTTCACAGAATTTAACTCTTCGGTCATAATCACCTTCATTAAATTCTTGTACCAATGAACTTTGTATGGATTTCGTTTGTTCTGATTTATACATTTTAAAATCGAAGACTTATTGACTTATTCATTTCTGCATTGAGTTTTGAAGACTTTATAAGAAAGAATTTTCTTCAACTGTTAATAAAACATCCAATTGTTTTCCTTCTGATATTGTTGGACGACAAACCCGTACCTGTGATACCTAATCTTAATGTTCACAAGAATGATGTTCGCTGTTATTCTAAAAAAGTTATTTCGTATTCTTCGGTGTATTAAGGAAATCTTAAATAAAATGAATTATTTTATTATCAATTAATTTTGTTATTATTGTATTGTTGTTATATATTGATAATACAACATGCATCTTGTCCAGAATAAAGGTGTACTATTAAATTTTGCATTAATTAGTATTATATAAAAATATAAAAATTAGCCCTACTTGAATATAATTTAGTCTGTAGTATTTTAGTATAGTAGTTTATATGTCTATGTTTTGTATGGTAGTATGTATGTTTAGTTTTAGGTAATTTTGTCCAGGTCCTACACACAGGTTTCATTACATTTGTAGGATTTGCAATGCATATTGTGTTTATTGTAAATTTTGAACTAGATTAAAGAACCAAAATAAGTTACTCTCTGCCCAAAAATAAGTTATTATTAATATATCTAAGGCCAAAAATCATTCCTATTACGGCCTTTAGACAAGTCGTGAAATATTAGACATTTTAAATGTGTTTTTGCTCCTCGATACATTTTTGACATTTAATAGTAGAACAAAATATAGTACAGCAATGTCGAAAAACTGTCCGGATTACTGGTAGTCTCCGCAGAAATTCCTTGAAAAAAAGAGATATCTACAATATGAGGAATCAGTATTCCTGTGTATAAATATTGTATTGTATATTGAGTGATAACATTACCAGTGTTTGAAGATTATTTAACTCCTTAACTACGGTCGTTCGTTATTAATCACTATGTATTTTATTTTAATGCTTTTATTATAGTATAATATATATATATATATATATATATATATATATATATATATATGTTATATGCAAAATATATCAGCACTTAGTTCACACAGTCGAGAAGTCAACGGAATTTAAAGCGTACGTGACTTTTCAGGGATATCAAATTTCTTCTTGAATTATATGCAAACAACTTCCCGGAAACCTACACGAGTCCGTTTACCCAGTAAAAACGCTGACTTGTATCAGCACTTTTGTCAATGTTATAAAAGCAACTGGAAACGTTCTCGTGTTGTCATTCAAATAATATCATTTATAGTATTAAGTTATTCAAGTACTTTAACTATTTTAATTGTTCAATTTTAATTTTGTAGGTTTCTAAATAAATAATTTTTTTAAAAAAGTGAATTGAATCAAAGTGAATATAAAATTGGCGCAGTCAGTAGGATTGTCCAACACAGTTAGAACACGTGAATACTAACTGACTGTGGAGATTTCTAAATCATTGTGGACAAAACCTACTTGAAAAGGACAACAACTACCAAGTACTAGCAAGGGAACACGCAACCAGGCTAACCAGTGCTAAGTGACGCGGAGAACAGTCCGATGCAAGGAATAATAACGTAAGAATCACATAAAGTAACTATTTTTTATTTTTGAATGACCACCAGTTCTTTCATTTATATAATATTTTATTCCTCATAACCTTACATTCCTAAATAATTTTGAAACTATATATTTTACATAATCATATTATTTTATTTCCATTACTTTGACTTACATATTTCGAAGTATTTGAAACATTATTTCAAGTTTATTATTAATCTACCATTTATACATTCCTATTTCAAATTTGTTATTACTCTATTAAACATTGCTCAATATTGGATTTTGATAAACTAGATATTTACCATTTACATTTAAAACCTCAACATTTAATTTTTATTTATTGTGCGAATTTATACATTTATAAAAATGGCCACCACTAGACAAGCAGCTACACCAACCGTAGAACCCTATACGCTTTCGGAAATATTTGCCATAATTCCTGAGTATGATGGTAATCCGATATTTTTGAATACAAGCAAGCGCAGATTGACTTAATAGAGTCAATGGCTCTTAATAGCCTCCTCACGGGTTTAGAGCCCAAAATTGGTCAACTCGTTCGCGCTAGCGACCCATGCAGTATTCTCACTGCCATTTCCAGAATTAAACGAGAACTACAACTATCACATTTAGAAACCCAGATATTTTCAGGTAATAGAAGTTTCCAACAACCCCCTCGTAAACCAAATAACGGGCCACCTCCAAAACAATGCTCTTTTTGTAAACGCATCGGCCATTTAAGCAACGAATGCTTATTGAGAATGAGACAATTTCAACACAACCCGAATTCTAATCAGAACTATTCGAATTACCGCCCTCATTTTTCCAATCAACCTGCTAATCAATCTACAAATGTTAATCCCAGTCAACAATTTTCACAGCAACAATTTCGTCCATCTACCAGTAGACAACCCCAAATGTCTGGCAATTACAGACCGAACCCGAGTTTCTTTAAACATCAACAACGCCAACAACCAAAGACTCATCACTTGAACAATCTGCAATTCGGACCATATCACAATGACTATAACTACTCTCAAAACGAAAATCATTACACCTCTTTACCCGATGAGTACGGAAACGTACAAGATTATCACCCTAATGATTTCGAACAAAACAATGAACCAGAATATTTCAATACTGAACAGTTATACGAATTTTATTCTGACGAACCTGATTCTTCTCAAGTAAATTTTCATTTGACCCCCACTCAGTCAGAACCCCCAGACCAAGAAATTTCAGAAATTCAAACCCAAATTCAGACAATGAATCTGGACGACTTCAGCCCCAATGTCAACTTCCCAGAACAGAACTTTCTGTAAGACCCCTTCTTTCCGTCAACTCAAAGAATCTTTATTATATTACTGACTCTTCAAACACCTATATACTTCTTATCGATACGGGTGCAGGACTTTCAATTTTTAAACCTGAAACCTGTCAACGCTTCAAACAACGATTTCCCGAAAACGTAGTCATCCAAGGAATCACCGATCAGAAAATCTTAATCAACGAATCCACCCTTGTACCTTTCAATGTCGCCGACCCACACAAGGTATATATTTGCAACATCGACATTGAATTCGACGGATTACTGGGTTCAGATTTCCTTGAACACTATAACTGCGTTATAGACTTTAACAGCAAACAACTTGTCACTAATTTTAAAACTTTACATCTCTACAAAGTTACGGATGATACTGACATGCGTACTCAGAACCCTTCAACATTCAGTAACTGCATCCCGGTTAATACAATCTGTTTAGAACCCCGAACAGAACAAATATGTAAATTAAAATGTAACCACACTAATACTGATGCTTTCCTATCATCTGCCGAAATAGAAAAAGTTTATCTTCCCTGTGCCCTTGTTAAAATTAATGAAAAAGGCGAATTCCTTACTTCAGTTTTAAATGCAAATGCTATCCCCAAGACTGTTAATTTCGACAATTTGGAACTCGAACCGATAAACAATTTTTCCGTAAACATTCTTTCTGAAAATTACTCTCAAAACTTGACCCAGCCTGATAGACAAACTACAATTATGGAACAACTTCGGTTAGAACATCTGAATGAGGAGGAAGCCGAACTTATTTCTCAACTTTGCCTCGAATATTCCGACATATTCTATTTAGAAGGTGACCAACTGACCTTTACAAACGAAATCAAACATTCGATAGTCACTAATAACGCAAAACCCTCTTTCACAAAGTCATATCGGTACCCCCAAATACACAAAAAAGAGGTAAAAAGTCAGATATCAAAGATGCTTGACCAAGGCATTATACGTCCGTCTAATTCACCATGGTCAACCCCGGTTTGGGTAGTTCCCAAAAAACTAGACGCATCTGGTACCCAAAAATGGCGTGTCGTCGTCGATTATCGTAAATTAAATGAACTTACTGTTGACGACAAATATCCCCTACCGAACATTTCGGATTTACTTGACCAACTTGGCAAACGCCAATACTTCACCACCCTCGACTTAGCTTCCGGGTTTCACCAAATCGAAATCGATACTAAAGACATCCAAAAAAAAGCATTCACAGTTGATAATGGCCATTTCGAATTTGTTAGAATGCCCTTCGGTCTTAAAAACGCTCCATCCACCTTCCAAAGGGTAATGGATAATATTCTTTTAGGTGTTCAAAACAAGAGATGTTTACTCTATATGGACGACATTATCGTTTATTCTCCGACTATACATGAGCACATAGCCCGACTTTCTGAAGTTTTCAAACGATTGCGAAAAGCCAATCTAAAAATCCAACCCGACAAATGCGAGTTTCTTCGCAAAGAGGTCGCGTATCTTGGCCACCTTATAACTCCCGAAGGCGTGAAGCCTAACCCCTCAAAGGTAGATTGTATCTTAAATTTCCCCCAACCAAAAAACCCAAAAGATATCAAGTCCTTCTTAGGGTTAGCTGGTTATTACAGGCGATTCATCCCCAATTTCGCCAAGATTTCAAAACCTTTGACAAGATTACTTCAAAAAGACACACCTTTCCAGTTTGATTCAGAATGTGTCAAATTTTTTGACGAATTAAAAAGAGCCCTTACTCTTCTACTCCCATACTCATATACCCTAATTTTGAAGAGCCATTTATTCTTACAACCGACGCCAGTTCATTTGCTATCGGCGCAGTGCTCTCTCAAGGCCCCGTAGGTAAAGATTTACCCGTAGCCTATGCCTCCAGAACTCTCTGCAATGCTGAAACTAAGTATTCAACCATAGAACGAGAACTCCTTGCAATAGTGTGGGCGGTTAAACATTTTCGTCCGATAATTTTTGGCAGCAAGTATTTACTTCTGAACGATCACCGCCCGTTAACTTGGCTGTTTTCCATAAAAGATCCTGGAAGTAGACTTGCAAGATGGCGCCTTAAGCTCGAGGAGTACGACTATCAAATAATTTACAAACCCGGCAAAGTAAATGAAAACGCCGACGCTCTCTCTCGCATTAAAGTTAACAACTTTAATGAATACATATCATTTCAAGCAAACAATCATCTAACACCATTTACAGTACTCCCAACAAACGAAACTGACGATGACTCACAAGAACCCCAGACAAGAAGTCCCATTAATCTCCAACAAATCTCTGAAGAATTTAGAACTTTTGTCGAGCGATATCAAACCGTCTCACTCATTGATTACGACAAAATTCAAGTTTCTAATTGCCAACTCCTAGACCGAGGAAACAAAAACATCCTAGTATTTCCCCAAGGCTCTCTCATGAAAAATTTCACCATGACATCATCGAAGACATTTTTGAGGAAAATGCTGATTTCCGTACCCCTAGAGTAAATGTCTTTGCAAGCAAAAGTGTCAGAAAAAGACGCTATTACATCGTCCCTCTCCCTTCTGACCCAGAAATAGTCAACGAGCCATCTTTTCGCATCTCTGTGTAATAGTAGAGATGTGTTTACTGAAAATGAAGTATTCTGTATTGAGAATAACATTGAACTGCCCATTTTGGAAATGCTTTCGTTTATCTTTTCCGATTTCGATATCAAATGGAAAGTTTGCCAAAATATCGTCCAAACGGTTGAGAAAGACCAAATACCCATCATTCTCGACCAATCCCATAACGGCAAAAATAATATACACCGAGGTAACAATGAAACTATCCGCAGAATAAAAGAAAAATACAATTGGCAAGGACTGACTAAGGACGTTGACAATTTTATCAAAAACTGTCAATCTTGCCAGAGAGCAAAAGTTTACCGGAAAAATCTCGACAGCCCACTTGTCATTACTGAAACCCCACGGACACCCTTTGAACGCGTCAACATCGATATTCTAGAAGTCCCGACAAAAAACTACGCATTAACTATCCGGGACAAACTAACAAAATTCTCTCAGGCCTACCCCATAACCGACAAATCCGCAAAAACCGTTGTTACTACCTTACTACTCTATTTCCAACACTTCGGTACTCCATTACGGATACACTGTGATTATGGCAGGGAATTCAACAACACACTAATGAGAGATTTGTGTAAACTATTTGACATCAAACTATCTTATTCTAGTGTGGGACATCCCCAGTCAAATGGTTCATTAGAACGATTCCACTCGACCTTATTAGAAATGATCCCCTTATGCAATCATTGCATATAACAATTCTGTAAACAAAACTCATGCATTCACCCCTTACGAACTTGTTTATGGACATACTTCGAGTAGGACTCCAGAAACTCTCTACAACCAACAAGCCCTGATAACTAAGTACATCAGAGATCTCAATAATCGTATCTCTCACTATTATAAAATTGCTCGCGAAAGAACGGAAATCCAAAAACATAAAGCGAAAGTCAGATTTGATGAACACGTTTCTGAAAATCTCCCTAACTATCAAATAGGCGATAAAGTCTATATTAAAGAATCCCAGATCAAGGACAAACTCCAAAATAAATTCAATGGTCCTTTCGAAATCCTGGAGATTCACAGAAACACCGCAACAGTACTAAACCCTAAAACTAACCAAAATACAAAAGTTAATTTCGACCGAATGAAACCGTTCTCAGAAAGTTAATTTCTGTTTCAGGTTTTGCCTGCTGTTCGGGTCAGCAGTACCCCAATTTCAAATACAACCAATAAACAATACTTTAGGTATCTACTTCCATAACGAAGCAGAAATAACTGTATCCAATGATAAATGGACACTTTTAGTACACAGAAACATTTCTACACTAGAACAAGTATTTACAACAAATAACAGAATATTACAAACTCTTGTAAAAACTGTTAACTTCAATTCTTTTGCTATGAACTACTTTCGCGCAGACGTACAAACCCACATTAACCTTCTCAATCAAATTTCCAACTCAATCAAACAGAAATTTACTGACATTCACATGGACACTAAAAGACATAAACGAGGTATACTTGATGGGGCAGGTACCTTTTTAAGGCAATCACAGGCAATTTAGATGCCGCCGACGGAAAATACTTTACCGAAAACATAAACCGCTTAAATCAAGGCCAACTTCAAATTGAGAACTTACAAAAAAACCAAATAAGTGTCACCACATCCGTAATTAAAAACTTCAACGAAACTATCCAAAATCTTAGAATTGACGAGAAACCTTTTAACGATAACATGATAAAGCTGGAAAACACTAATGGAAAAATTAATGATAAGGTCGTGTAGGTCGAATCAAAACTCGCACTACTTGAAATGTGTGAAAAACTTATGGAGAATTATCTCTACTTAGAAGATAATTTAAATGATGTTTTAAATTCTATCACATTCGCGCGTCTGAAAATAATTCACTCTTCAATTTTAACACCAGAACATCTTATTACCTCATTACAGGAAATATCGCAAAATTTAGTCAAAAGTAACCTTCCATTGGCTGTAAAGTACTCGAGCATCGCACAATACCTAGAAATCATTGAACTAGAGGCATTTCAAACATATACCGATCTTATATTTGTGTTAAGAATCCCTTTAGTCGAACAACATCCTTACACAGTCTTTCATTTATATCCTATCCCTATATACGATGAAAGAACAGGTTTACATCATATGCTATCCTTCACTCAAAAATATCTTGCAAAGAATGATGATTCTTTAATGTTTATTCCGATCAAAGACTTAAGTGCGTGTAAACCGTTATCCACTCGTAAGAAACTGTGTTCTGAACTTTACGCATATCCTATTGACACAAACGCGTTATGTGAAGCTCAACTTCTAAAGAATGTCCAGAAGGTACCCGACAACTGTAAAAGCTCACTCAAGGATACAACGTTCAAAAACTAGAACCCAATACATGGCTCATAATTACTTCTGAACCCATAAGTGTTACAGTGAATTGCGCTCAAACAAACCCAAAAACTCTTACAATCTCCCTCAACTCCATATTGACTCTTCAGTCAGAGTTTAGTGCGTTTATAGGAATTACAAAAGTTCAAGCCGAATCTGGTAAACAAACCGATGTTCTAGAAACCTTCCAACCAGTAACAGTGCCGTTCAACTGTTGCGACGCAGTGCCAGAAAAAATTATAATTCCTGAACTTCAGCCCCCGAAGCTGAACACGCTTAACATAGAAGAATTAGACGTAGCAAATCACAAATTGGAACAATATCCCAGAGACCTCGATGGTCTCATAAACCAGCTGTTTGTAACCAAAAATATCTCTTGGTTTACCTATACAACCATAGCTGCTCTCATGATCATAGCAGCACTCATCACCTTCCAAGCTGTCAAAAAGAGGATGGTAAAACCTCCAAAGGACTGCAATCCTGACCAGACTTCAGTGCCTCAGCCAAGACTCAAATTCTTCCCCAAGCTTAGGCCTGTTTTGAAAACAGAACAAAGCTAAGAGACGCAAGTTTAGGTATACCCTTTATGTTCTCTAAAAACACCATTTTTAATATTGATTTATATCATTAACCTTTTTATTTTTCTACACATTATTTTTATTCACATTTCCTTTTACTTTATATTTTATTTTGATATGTTTAGGTTAAGCATTTAATTATTACTCGTATTATTTTATTGCTCTGTTCTGTTCCTAAAAAGTTGATGTTATAGCATCAACTTTTGATATGTAAGGGGAGTTGTTATATACAAAATATATCCGCACTTAGTTCACACAGTCGAGAAGTCAACGGAATTTAAATGCAAACAACTTCCCGGAAACCTACACGAGTCCGTTTACCCAGTAAAAACGCTGACTTGTATCAGCACTTTTGTCAATGTTATAAAAACAACTGGAAACGTTCTCGTGTTGTCATTCAAATAATATCATTTATAGTATTAAGTTATTAAAGTACTTTTACTATTTTAATTGTTCAATTTTAATTTTGTATGTTTCTAAATAAATAATTTTTTTAAAAAAGTGAATTGAATCAAAGTGAATATAATATATATATATATATATATATATATATATATATATATATGTTTTAGGTGGTTTCCGGGAATTCATCCGCGTAGTTGATAACTGATCTCTGCCGGGATCGATGGTAAAATGACGACGTTTCGGCAGAGTCACATCTGCCGTCTTCAGGTCGGTTCGCATAATTCTCGTAGCCTTCTGCTTTCGCTTCTAGTTAATCGAATACTAACATTTTCTGAAGCGAGCGGGCTGTTATATAGTCGCGGCTCGGCGCCTATCGGTTGACACCGTGAACGGCTGCGTGTGATTGGCCCTTGGCGCTCAGTGGGCACGGCTCCATCCTGCTGATTTGTTATTTCCGGTTGAGTTGTTATTGGACGGGTACGGACCGGTACGGTGTTTAATAGGATTTTCCAAAAATTCGATAAGTTCTGAATTTCATTGCGTGCGTTTAGACTGTGAGGTCTCTTCGCTATTTCAATTGCCTCTCTTACGAGTCTTGATTTCGGGTGTTCTATATTTGCCAGTACTCTGTGTTCTCAAAGTCTATTCGGTGTGACATCGTGGTGGCTATTCGAATGCCAAATCGCAGGGTAATCGCAGATCCTTTCCGAATAGGACCCTGGCTGGCGTCAGGCCTGTACTATTATGTACGGCAGAGCGATATCCCAACAGGAGTAGGAGAACATGCTCATCCCAATCGCGCTAATTATTGCTGACGACCTTGGATAGGTGTTGTTCCAAGGTCCTGTTGAATCTTTCCACCATTCCGTCTGACTGTGGGTGTAATGGTGTTGTTCTCGTTTTCCTGATCCCCAACATCGCGCAGACCCTCTGGATACATTCGATTCGAAGTTACGCCCCTGGTCTGAACGTAATTCCATCGGGACGCCAAACCTGCTGAATAGTTGTTCTACTAGCACCGTCGCTGCCGTGGTTGCCTCTTGGTTGGGTATTGCATATGCCTCAGGCCATTTGCTGAAGTAATCCATTGCGACCAGAATGTATTTGTTCCCCCTCTCAGGTTCGGGAAACGGACCGGCGACATCGATGGCAATTCTCTCAAATGGGACGCTCACATTGTACTCCTGCATTCTGCCATTGGTCCGGGTCTTTGGGCCCTTACTGGCGGCACAGGTGGCACATTTGCGGCACCAAGCTCTGACGTCTTCGAAGTAATTCACCCAGTAGTACCGCTGGCGAACTTTGTCTAGGGTTTTATTCATGCCGAGGTGGCCTCCGGTAATTCCATCATGTACTTCGGTCAGGATGGCTGGTACTTTTTTCTTCGGAACTATCAGTTGGGACTTGGTTTCTCGTCCATCAGCGCTTTCCCAAACACGCTTGAGCCTTCCATTGTCTACTCTTAGAGAGTCCCATTGAGACAAAAACGACTTCAGCACGCCGGAGTATCTAGCTACCTCGTCCCATCGTGGCGTGGGTGCTCCTTTCGTTTTGAGTGACAAGATTGGTTCTATGTCTGGATCAGCCATTTGGTCCTGGATGCACTGTTCCGTTGTCCAGTCTTCATTGGCCTGCACTCGGATCTGCCTGCTGGGGATACTCTCTCGCTGTTCCGTCCTCAGACAATGTCCGCATTCCGCTCTACAGGGTCTTCTGGATAGGGCATCGGCATTATTCTCCAAACAGCCGGCACGGTGTTCCACCTTGAAGTCGTATTGCTGTAATTTCTCCATCCACCTGGCCAGTTGTCCTTCCGGTGTCTTCATGTCCAGCAGCCATTTGAGTGCGGCATGATCTGTTCGGATTAAGAAATGACGACCATAGAGGTATTTGTGGAAATGGTCTACAGCCCTTATTATTGCAAGAAGTTCTTTTCTGTTGACGCAATAATTTCTTTCCGGTTTCGAGAATCCACAGCTGTAATACTCGATCACCCTCTCTTCACCATCCTGCACCTGGGATAGGACGGCCCCCAAACCTGTGTTTCTGGCGTCGGTGTTTAAAATGAAGTTGCCGGACTGTGTAGGAAAGGCTAGATTGGGCTGGAACCTAGTGCTGCCTTCAGTCGTCTGAATGATGTTTCGCAATCCTGATTCCAACGGAAGATCTCTTTCTCAGTGGTCTGCCGATGTTGAGGGGCGGCGATGGTGGCAAATCCCTCAACAAAACGCCGGTAGTATGAACAGAGGCCCAAGAAGCTTCGGAGTTCATGCTTGTCTCTTGGAACTGGCCAATCACGGATGGCTTCTATCTTGTCTTCGTTGGTGCGGATTCCTGACTCGGACACTACGTGGCCCAAAAACTCTACTTCTTTTTGGAACAAGGAACACTTCTTCGGATTGAGTCTCAGGTTGGCGTTATTAATTCTGGAGAATACTTCGCCCAGGTTCTTCAGATGGTCGTCGAATGTCTGACCCATGACTAGAATATCGTCGAGGTATATTAAGCAGGTCCTCCATGTTAACCCGCTCAGTACATACTCCATTAGCCTCTCTAATGTAGCGGGTGCATTACAAAGCCCAAAAGGCATGACCGTGAACTGAAACAGCCCTTTACTGGTGGAGAACGCTGTCTTCTCTCTGTCGTTTGTGTGTAGACCAACCTGCCAATATCCACTTTTTAGGTCTAGTGTGGAGAACCAACGGGAGCCTGCTAGTGTGGTCAAAGTGTCATCGATTCGTGGTAGTGGATAGCTGTCTTTCTTCGTGACGTCATTCAGCTTTCTGTAATCCACACAAAATCGGGTGGTTTCATCCTTCTTTTTAACTAGCACTACGGGAGCAGACCATGGGCTGATGGATGGCTCAATATCTCTATTTTGTAACATGGACTCGATGTTTTCCTCGACTGACTGTTGTTGCCCCAATGCTAGTAGTCTAGGTGGTATTCTGATGGGTTGAGCCTTTCCGGTATCTATTCGATGCTGGATGATGTTGGTGCGACCGGTGTTTCCATCTTGACTGTTAAAAATTTGCCAGTGTTTTGTGATAAATTGCTTGACTTTTTTCTGGTTCTCTGGTGTCAGGAGTGTCAAATGGTCAGCAAACTGTTGTAGGAACTCTTTACTGGGCTCTGTCTCCTTCACCGACGTCTGGTACTCTTCTTCGCAATTGATGATGGTCTCTACTGGCTCGAAACAAGCTATCTCTTGACCATTGGCAATTCTGATGTCGTTGTTGGACAAATTCAGGACTCTGATTGGTATATCTCGTCCGGTTTTAACTATAGCCCGTCCAACTAAGTAGTCACTCCCAGGATTGCTGTCTAGCTGCCCATGAATAATCTGTTCCGTTCGTCCCGGAATTCTAGCTGAAGACTTTGCCACAATTTTTATGGAGGTGACTGAAATGTTGACGGGCCGTGTGAATACAAATTCCTCATTTAGGAACCGAAGAACATCATATCTCGGGTCGAACATAAATCCATGCTGGCTAATTAGGTCCATTTCCAGTATAAAATCGTTCTCATTATTCGCTACCAGGACCCTATGCCGGATCATGTTGTCCCCTATCTGCAGCACGACATCTGCCTCACCCTGTATTGACATGGACTCGCCTGTGACTGTTCTGAGTTGGATGTTGTTGGTAACTAACCGAATTTCTTTGTGACCGTTCTAATATTTTGTTCAGACCAGTTAGCAGCGCTTGAAATGGTGACTCTTCCTGGTTAAAGGAAACTGCTCGGACCCTCGGCTTGGACATGTTCATGACGGCCTCTACTTCCAAAGCCCGAAGTAGAGCGTAATTACTCTTCTTGACGCCACTCAGTCTTAAATTTCTTTGAACTTCCACATCTCTGATGCCGTTTATGAAACTCTGTGTGGCCAACTGGTCTTTCGTTTCCTCTGGCAGGTCTGGGTAGGACAATTGAACTAACCGTCTAATCTCTGCTTCGAATTCTTGGAGGCTTTCACCGGATTTTTGCGTTTTTCCACTCAGTTGGACTTGGTATACCTGGCTCAAGGATTGATTGACGTTTCGTTTGTCTAGGATGGCGATGATCTTGTCGAAATTATCTTGTTCATCGACTGGAATACTTTGGAGGAGTTCTAGGGCCGGACCACTTAACGAAATTACCAGAGACCTGGATTTTTCTTGGTTATCCCATCCATTAGCTGTAGCCACGGCTTCAAATTGTCGTTTATACATGGGCCAAGATGAGCTGCCATCAAATATGGGTGGTTTGCTAACGGAACTTTTGGTACTCACGGTGTTCTGGTATTTTCCTCGCTGTAAGTCCTGTGGCATTTTTTAAATTTCTGTTTCTACTTTACTTTGAAAAGCACTGATTTCAAATTTCACCTGGCTCTGTACGGAATCGATGTCATCTACTTTGGTTTCAACATAATTTTTTAGGATCTTTATGTCGTCGTTTATTTCTTTTATGTCGGATTTTACTATTTGCATCCTTTCATTAACTGTTTCATTAACTTGCGATACAATTTGCATTAATTGTTCAAATTACAGTTGTCTTTTTTCTTCAGTTACTTTAAAATCAATTTGTCTCTGTTCATCTAATAATTTAAATTCATTTTGTCGTTTTAATTCAATGTGATCATGTTTTTCTTCAAATTTCGAGAATAGTCCTTCAACTAAATTATGTTGTTCATCTTTCATCGTGTTGACAATATTTTCTCATTCTATTTTACGTTTTTCATCAAAAGTTTTACTAACCTTTGTTGAATTTCTTCTTGATGTTGTTTCTCCTTCTTGTCACGTTTTTCTAAAATCTGTTCTATTTTTTCGTCTAGTCCCTGCTTGACTATTTTTTTGGTAGTTTCGTTCATGCTACGGGTTTCCATAAATCAAATTACGATTTTAACTGCACTTAATCCTTTACTTCTGATCACCAAATTGTTGTAAAGTCCGTGGATTCAATTTAAAATTATAAAACTAATATTCACTTTCACATCGAAGTTACAACAGCTGATTCAAATATCACAATAACAATTTTTCATATAAGCTCTTCATACAACCAACTGCTCCGCGATCGTGGCCTCCTTCCTTTATAAAACCAGCATAGAAAATTCTCGTAAACATCATCATCACTCCTACAGGTGCCGAGTCTTTTCGAGAACCAGTTTTTATTTCCAAGCGTTTGTTGTCGTACTGAAATGAAACATGGTCGGCTTTGGGTAAATTTCGTAACAATATATAAGTAATGTCTCCTTATAATTCACATTAACATTGAGTCTGTGGAAAACTAAAATTTATGAAGACATGTAACATCACGATAGTAACCCATATTTATTTCGATATTTAAAAAACTAACACTCTTTAAGGATCCTGGTGTAGAGATAAAAAATCTGTAAAGGGGGTAAGTTGATGATCACTCCGTGGATTCTCCGTTTCAACTTTGCTATTAACGCCCATTATTTATTATTGTTATTTAGATATCAATATAGTTAACTGATATTATTCAAATCACTTTAGCAGCATTTGTGCAGTTATCCTTCGTTAAATAACTGCACGTATCTTTTTAGGTGGTCTTCAACAGTAAATAAAAAGTTTTTCCGAGCGGGGTCCTACTCTTTATCAGAATTTTCTAGAGGACACTTTTACTTTTCAGCAGGGGATACTTCGCTTTGGCCGATAAGTTCCAATTTTATGTCTGAAGCATCCTCTAGGGCAGGTTCAAACCAAAGTTGAAGTTGGAGCGACTTGATAAGGCTATAATTACAAGTTAAGGCCATAAATCTTATTGAATTTGATCTTTCCTGTATAATTGTTCGGCTCTTTGCAAAGTTCACTAAAATGCATGCCCGAATTCTTTTTATTAATGCACTTTAAATATCTTTCGTTACAAACAAGTTTGTTCATTTTTGTTGTTTAGATATAATGAAAACATTTTTCTAGTAGAATGCGAACTTCACTTGCTGGAGATAGTTGGCAGAGTATTCGTAACAATTCTTAAAGGAATCTGTAAGTACACATTACGTATTTCACATTTTATGTAATCATATTTATTGTCTCTCGCTTGTAGGCAATTCGACTTGTAAAATATTATCTAGCTTGCTCCAACTTCGCAAGTGTATAAGATAGGTCAGTTAAGCTAGCGGGGACACTATAGCGGAATCCAAAATAACCTATACCATACTTTTCGCAAAAATCACCCTCTAGAACCATTAAAAATTAGTTTAATTAAGATAGAGGGTACTTTATAACAGAATCAAAAATAAAGTATACTATTATTTTTGACTACTTTTTAACTCATTTTTTACGACCATATTTTTTTTAATTCTAAAACTATCCCTATAACATCCAACCCCACTACCTTAACGTTTAAACCATAGACAACAAGACTTTAAGCGCCAGCGAAATATTTTATAACTTCAAGAGGAAGAGACCTATCTACCTATAATTTTTTACTCATAAAATACTAGAACAAGGTTTGTAGTGTTTTTCGCCTCACAGCATAAAATTTAATTGCGATAAGCTATCGGAAACACTAGAGCACATTCAAGATAACTCATATCATAATAATTACTATTTCGTGACTACATTTTTACTATACCAACTTTTCGAGATTTTTCAATCCATTGAACGTAAAACAATATATTGGTTCTAGTCGAGAACTTTCATCAGTTGCGCTCCCCTCAACTGATTGAATTCACGAATAATTATTTATATATATAGTACATATAACTGAAATTATTTATTTTATGGCGAAATGTATTCCGTTATCCAGTACAACTCCCGATTTGGAGTCTCTGTGAGCCAGGTTTTCCTCAAAAAATATTGGATACCAGAATACATTTCGCGATAAAATAAATACATTTTTCTACCACATTTCTTCCCATGTAACACCTGCTCAGCTATCCTAAAGTTTAAGCTGGGGAGTTATTTTACAACTCCAACAGAACAACAGATATCCTGCAGATATCCACCTAATTCATATACGTAGTTTGTTAGAAACTGTGGTAAAATAATTTTATGTTTCGGCAGTGTAACATCTGCTCTGATCAAGTCTGTTCGCATTGCCCTCGTATATATATATATATATATATATATATATATATATATATATATATATATTTACTTACCCTGAAGATGATTTCACAGAGTCACCTAAAAATTTTCCTTTAAAAAATAATATATACAGTTTTAACTGTTCTAGGTTAGGTAAAATTAATTGCATTAAATAAATGTATTAAAACCCATAATCACAAATAAATTTTATATTAATACCTATAATAAAAAATGTGTAGCTTAAATTATGTGGATAAATTACCAGTGAATAAGAGATAATTTTTTCAAATAAGTACAGACAACATTTAGGTAATTCTTAATTATCTCAAACATAAATTAAATCACTTGATGAGTTATGTTGAGATAAGTAAAAAGAATAATAATAAAAAATATTTTGCAAAAATTATTATATTCATTAGGAAGAAAATTATACCAAATTATTACTTAATATCATACAGAAAGTTTCTTAGACTAATTTTATTCAGTTTAATTAAAAAAAATTACAATTATATTATTATCTCCTATCTAGTTCACTTTAGTAAATCAGTTCTTGGATATATTGAGAACGCTTGGCATTCTTGTTAGCGTAGAATCAGTTACTGGCAGTTTACATTACAGTAAAAATTGAGTTCGGGAGGGTAGCTCTGTTCCCAGAAAGTATATTTTAATCGGAACATATATCGAAAATACAGAATGTTACGTTGTAAATAATTAGGTTAAATTAGCGAAATATCTAAAACTCTTATTAGAATAAAAATATATACAATAAAATTTTTTTTAATATGACAGAATAAAAAGAACTAGGTTTTCAATTTCGCCCAATTTTAATTTTTAATTTGGAATACGGGAGGCTTTATATTTTTAAACAAATAGTTTCAAAAAAGTAATAAACTAATTACTAGCTGGCGTTTTTATTGTATAAACTTAAACAGAAGTAAAAACAAGATCAGTAACCGAAAAGACAGTGACAAATGCATAAAGAATGTAAAGAAAAAAAGAGCAGCAGTCATTTGAGACTGAACGATAGGAGCGAAAGCTTCTTACGAATTATACTTCCCGTTTCTTGATATCTCCTGCCTCTGTTTCTATTTCCTTGTGTTATCATTAGTAATGGTTATAAATTTCAATTAAAATGACTGCCACTATTTTGTTATGAGTAAAGTATTAATCCTAATTTTTAATTTAAATTTCTATAAGTGCCAAATACAATTTGTTGAATTATTAACTTGCAAGTTGAAGCTCATATCCGATGAATTGTAAATGCAGCAATAAAGTTAACAAAAGGTTCATGAATTTAATAGGGTTCTTTCTGACTTCTGACATATGCATAGTCCGTAATGCAATAAAACGCAAAGAGAGAATTGTTGTTTTTATTAGAAAAGCAAATTTTGTGCAGGTTTCCCATATTAATTGTATGTTATATTAGTTTATTTCCTATATAATATTAATAATAATAATTCCTACCGTCCTATTAGGAACAGCCCGGACGGTTAGAAAATTCATGGGGAACTGCGGCCACGACGCCAATCACGGGCCTGATAACCTGGCAAGGGCTCCCACAGAGCTAAACCCTTTTGATATGTAGTATATCAGGAATTTAGTGAATTTTCCCCTAAGGGCACACTATGTGTGCCTTAGAGGGAGTGTGATGCCATACATTGTATGGTCAAGTCGGATAATAATTCCTCAACTGAACAGATCTCTCAGAATAAAGTCTATGCTTGATATTTATCCGCTTAGAACTTTAATAACACCCATTATTAATGGAGAAAATGCAAAAAATGCAAATAATAATAATAAAATAATAATAAAGAATATATACGAAGAGTAAGGAAAATATTAAATACAGACTTGACGGGGTAAAATAAAATGCAAGCAATAGGGAGCCTAGCAGTCCCAATAATGGAATACAGTTTTGGTATAATCAATTGGACAAAATATGAAATTAAGCAACTGGATCAAAAGACCAGAAAAATGTTAACGATGTACAAAAATCTTCACCCAAGAGCAGACGTGGATCGAATTTATGTACCAAGGAAATAAGGAGGAAGGGGCCTAAGGCAGTTAGAAATGAGGCACCAAGCATCATTAGTAGCACTAGCCAGTCACCTGTCCAATAATGAAGATACCCTAACAGTAATGCAAATAAGAACACTGGAGCAAATGAATCGATCGGTCACAACTAACGAAATGGCCCAGAAAGTGCAGCATGCGGCAGACATAAATGGAGGAACCACAGACATCGTCAAAAAAGCACTAAAAGAAAATATAAAACGGTCATGGCATAATAAAATAATGCATGGTCAATTTCCCCGACAAATAAACGATAATATAGTCGACAAAGAACGTACATATGCTTGGTTGTCACATGGAAGAATGAAAGGCGAGACAGAGGCGCTGATAACAGCTGCTCAAGATAAAGCACTCAACACCAAATATCATGAGGTAAAGATCTTAAAAAGGGGTAATGACAGTAAGTGCCGAATTTGTAAAACTCACGAGGAAACAGTCCAACACCTATCCTTCAGGATGTCCTGAACTTGCAAAACATGAATACGTCAAACAACATAACAAGATATGCGATTACATCCACTGTGAGATTTGCAAATTACATCATATTGAGGTTAAAACAAAATGGTATAACCACAAACCTAATCCGGTAGAAGATAATGAATACATCACGATAATATACGATCAACAAGTACAGACAGAACTGTAACAGCAAATAAACCGGACATATTAATAAAAGACAAAATACACAACAGATGTACCATCATCGACGTAGCAGTACCGATGGATGATCACGTAAACAAGAAAGTAGCCGAAAAATTCTTTAAGTATAGAGATTTGAGTATTGAGATAAGCAGAATGTGGAGTATGAAAAATGATATTGTACCTATTGTTGTAGGATCGGATCTCTTGGGACTACATCTAAATGCTACTTAAAACACCTACAGAAAGTATCACACAGCATCAACGCTAATACAGTACAGACTACAGCATTATATGGGACTGCCCACATTTTACGTAACATATTAGGATAGAAAACAGGAAAACAACAATATCTACAATCTAAGGAGCACGGTGTGTTCTCGATTTAAGAAAGAAAGGACCCCATTGAAGAGTGTACACTGATGATAATAATAATAATAATAATGGCTGTGGCAAAATACTGTAACAGGAACTAGCGCTGAAATTTGAACTATCACAGTCGGTAAGAACACCCTACTATATATATAAACCAGAATCTATTTTAGAAAATAAGTACAAGCTGTACTGGGACCGCACGATATTGACCGATAGGACTGTTGCACACAATAGACCAGATATAGTTTTAGTAGATAAAATCTTTAGGAAAACAACCTTAATTGACAGCAATCCTTAACAACAATAACATAAATATTATGCAGGCTGAAAAAATAGCCAAATACAGGGATTTGGAATTTCAAATAAAAACACAGTGGGACATGGACAACACAAAAACTGTACCAGTTGCTTTGTGTGTTATGTATTTTATTATTTTCTGTATTCTTATCCAATAATTTGTATGGGATTGCTTATGGTTAAGTTTGGCATGTTTTTGTTTCGCTGTAGTTTATTCCAGGCTTAGTTTTTGTTGTCTATTTTGTACTTATAAAGTTTATGTAGCTTCTTTAGGATCTTCCGTTATCAAGACTACATGACCTGCAAATACTTTATTTTGTCTCCATCGATCCTCACTCCTTTGTCTTTTGTTAATGGCGTTAAATGGTGGGATCTTTAGCAAAATATTCTAAGTTGCTAATTTGAATTCGACAATAGGTTTCTAATAGGTGTTTCTTAGGAGGTTGAAGATGCCTAGTCCGAAAGTCAGTGAACTCTGTATTTTACTTACTTACTTACTTTTAGAGTCAAATGTTATGCTGGTGGAATTTGCTCAATAACAATTTTTCTCAAAAAATTATAAAATAGAATATATAAAATAATTTTTTTTTTCCAACACATCATGTAATATTTCAAATGAAAGGGCTCATTATGGCGTAAACAAATATATTTTTTTCATATTTTTAAAATAAATAATTTTAAAGATACTAAGAAAAATATAAAAATGTTTACCCACTCCCCCTACCTTATCTCCGAAACTATAAGCCGTAAAATGTTGAAAAATTTAATTAGAGATATAGGGCCTCACCTGAAGTTCACCAGAAAAATAAGGTGAAACCTCTTATATTAATTTTGGGGGCAAATTACAGAATTAAATGAAAAATATAAAAATTATATTGTTTCAGGCATCATGTAATATATCAAATCAAATGGCTCATTATGACAAATACAAATATATTCATTTCATATTTTACAAATAAATTATTTAAAAAATATTAACAAACATATATAAAAATGTATGCATTCCCCCCTTCATCTCCGAAAATATGAGACCTAAAAATTTGAAAAAAATTATTGATATACGACCACACCTGAACTTTCCTGAAAAATAAGGAGAAAGCCCTAATATTAAATTTTCAAACGCATGATCTAATTAAATAAATGGTCATTATGTGAATTACAAATATATCACAATTTTATATAATTTGTTTAAAAGATAGTAACTAAAATATTAAACATCGACTTAATTCCCACTTTAGAACCCACAATATCTAATAGTTTGAAAAATATATTTTATTTGTAATTTAAAATAATTTGTCTAAAAGATTTAATAATTTATTATTTAAAACTGGAGAACCTAAAAGTCCTAAAAGTCAGACAGCAGATTATAAAAGGTTTACCACAAAGTTTATTAGTAAAATAAAACTGTAATGTTAATTTTGGGGGTCAAATTAGAAAATTAAATACATATTTTTATAAAAATCAAGCAATTCATGCAGCAGATAAAATAAAAAGTCTATGTGTGGAAAAACAAGTGTATATTTTTTATAAATTTAAAACGCTTCCTTTAAAAGATATTAGGGTAAATATAAGTAAATGTACTCATTCCTTGCTTGTCTGAAACTGGAGTATTAGAATCCTAAAGGAGGTACTGAACCCTTAGTATGCGAGTCCAACTCACCCTTCACCAAATTATATTATACAGAGTAGTAATTTCCTATAAGTACTTTCACTCTTGTGCAGCAATGTTTGATATATGTATATATATATATTTGATACTTATATCGACATTGCCCAGCAACTGAAAAAAAATAATTTTGAGTTAATTAAGAACTACCGAAATGTAACACTTAATGGCTTAGTGACCTTTCTGAAACATATTTTTTCATATATACTGGTAATTGTTTTTTATAAATTAGTTCAATTTTTTGATTATGAATATCACTTCAAAAATTAATTGCGTTTCTGGAATTTTATTTGTTGTTTGATAGCTTTTCGCAAGTCATATTAAAATAGATAGGTACGATTGTTAAAACAATTTACTGCAGTCTAAAATTACTATGAAGCTTGAATTAGGTTTATAGTTAAAGTTCTTGCGTAGCTAAAAAATATCCCGATAGTTTCAAATTTGAGATAATGAAGGGGGATGGATGTCTATAGAAAATTGAATAGTCTGATCTAAGTGACAGTAATAATGCTATATTGAAAATTCTCTGTCAAATAAGATGTTAATTTGAAGTCGCCAAAGTGTTTCTAATTGGATTTTGTGTAAGGTAAAATTTGACGGTCGTTAAGATGGTTTCTGCGAAATCCATTGTAACTTTGCTTTTAGTACTTTTTTACTCAAAATGGGTTGATAACTATTTTTCACTGAAGTCGTATAGTAATACGTCAGGTTTAATACCTTACTAAGGGAACTAGATGTTGAAGTAGTTAAATGTTGTGAGTTTCTGTTAAAAATTTTAAGTTGTTTATCTGAATAGAAAAGTGTTTATTAAAAATTATTCTTAAAACTTTCATTTTGTATTTATAAGGATTGTTAGGGGGCTTGAAGTGATTGTAGCTAAAACCACTATAACTCTTTTAATACTTAATTTGTAAAACCGTATAATTCCCTCCTCAACATATACAATATCTCCTCAGGTTTAAAAATTAATCAAGCGGAAAAGGGTGTTAATATAGTTAAATAGCAGTAACCTTGTTAAACATCTTAAGATGCTGTTATGATTTTGAAAAAGTGTTCACTTTGATGTTTTGTTGGGCAATAACACTACAATCGAAATAAAACTACGTATATTGAAGGAAAACCAAACGTTTCAACGTCTATTCTGACTTCTTTGTCAATGGCTTTATATTTATTGATGTAAATTGCAAAATAAAAATTTGATTTTGCAATTTACATCAATATCAAGTCATTGACAACGAAGTCAGAGAGACTTTGAAACGTTTGGTTTTCCTTCAATATATATACATCGTTTTATTTCGATTGTGGTGTTATTGTCCAAACAAACATAAAAGTAATCAAGAATATGCCACAAACAACGTTTAGAAGACGAAAAAGTGTTTGTAAGAAGATATTGTGTAAAACCACCCTTAAAATTTCATTTAAATTTTAAAAAGTTTATTAGGAGTTGACGGTGGTTTTCACGAAAACTACTATAACATTTTTCGATTAAAAAATTTTGTTCAAAAATGGTTAAAAAATAGTCAAAAACTATGGTATACCTTTTAGATTCTATTATAAATTATCCGCTATCTTAACGAAACTCATTTTTAAAGCTTGTTAAGGGTGGTTTTTGCGAAACCACCACAAACTTACTTCTAGTATTTTACAAGTAACAAATTATAGCATTGAAATTACGACGAATGCTCTTTTACTCTTCAGGTTATAAAAGGGTCAGCTGACTTAAACGTTGAAGTAGTAGGGTATATGTTATAGGGGTAGGTTTAGAAGTAAAAAACATGTATGGCGGTAAAAAAATAATTCAAAAGTAGTCAAAAGTGATGGCATACTTTATTATTGATTCTGATATAAAATACCCGCTATCTTAACCAAACTAATTTTAAGGGTTGTAGACCGTGGTTTTTGCAAAAACCACTACAAACGTTCTAGTATTTTAAGAGTAAAAAATGATGCCGGTGGAATTAGGTCAACAGCGGTTTTCCTCTTCAGGTTATAAAATTTTCCGGTGGCTTAAACGTTAAGGTAGTAGGGTGTGTTATAGGGGTAGGTTTAGTAGTGAAATTTTTTTATTGTGGTAACAAATTAGTTAAAAAGTAGCCAAACATGATGGTATACTTTATTTTTGATTATGTTATAAAGTACCTGCTATCTTAACCAAACTACTTGTTGGGGGTTGTAATGGGTGAATTTTGCGATAACCACTAAAAACATACTTCAATATTCCGCTGGCTTAAACGCTAAGGTAGTAGGGTAATGTAATATGGGTAGGTTTAGAAGTAAAAAATGTATGTGGCGGTAAAAAATTGGTTAAAAAGTAGTTGGACATTATACTATACTTTATTTTTGATTTTGTTATAAAGTACCTGCTCATTTTTAATGAAAATGTAAATTGCAATTTACATTTTCATTATATATTTTAAAGCCGTATTTTCTTTCAATATGCAGCTTTTTAATTCAATTGTGGTGTTATTCCCAAGAAAACTTAATCTAGAACATGCCACAAATAACATTTAGAAGAGAAAGTACCTGCTATCTTAATCAAACAAATTTTAAGGGTTGTAGAGAGTGGTTTTTGCCCAAACCACTACAAACCTTATTCTAGTATTTTACGATTAAAAAATTATGGCATTGGCATTAGATCGATAGCAGTTTTCGTCTTGAAGTTGTAAACTATTCCTCTGGATTAAAGGTTAAGGAAGCGGGGTAGGTGTTATAGGGGTAGGTTTAGAAGTAAAAATTTGTTACAGCGGTAAAAAAATTAGCGAAAAAATAGTAAAAAATTATGGTATACTTTATTTTTGATTCCGTTATAAAATACCTGCTATCTTAAAGTAATTAATTTTTAAGGGTTGTGAGGGGTAGCCGGTGGTTTTTGCGAAAACCCCTACAAACCTTCTTTCAGTATGTTACGACTGAAAAATTATGGCAGTGGAATTAGGTCGATGGCTGTTTTCCTTTTTTCGGTATAAAAAATTATTATGGCGGTAAAAAATTAGAACAAAATTATGGTGTAAATTATTTTGGATTCCGCTATAGTGTCCCCGCCAGCTTAATTGACCTTTATAAGACATTTACTTGCGTTGGATGTATATTACAAAAGCAATTATCTTCAAGTCGATTAGGGTTTTAGTTTCTGAGATCTCTTAGTCTTCTCTTCGAGGTATTATCCTTTTGTACGCCAGACAATATATATAAAATATATTCTTTCTCGTTAGGGAACCTTCATCAGGTGCGCTTCTAACAATTGAATGTCCTCCCGAACACTTCTTTATGTATTTGATACATTTCGTTCAAGTTGAAATTTGAGATGTAAAGACCGACATCTACGATTTTCGGGGAAACTAGCACATAGAGGATCCGAATCTGGAGCCGTTCCATGTAATTGCTGTTACCCGTAATTCCTAGGTTAGAATGTCATGATGACATTTTCAGGTTAACTTCACCTGTTAGAAATATTGAATTGGAAAATGGAAAAATATTACAATAGGTTACTGAGTTTCACCGGAATCTATTAATACAATTCAGGAATGTATAATTTGGCCCAGCTGTTCAAATAATGTTTAAGCTTATGACTAATTCTCGATTTAGTTAATGCTATGCTGCATAATCAAAATCTTTATTATTGTCCAGCCAAACACATATTTATAAAGAATTCAGTGAGGAAGCATTATGGTTGCAATGATTACAAAATACGTTAAACTGAAATTCAAATATTATACATACAGTTTCTTAATATGTATTTTTTAACCCGCACTATACCTGTTTTTGCCAACAATAAAGGCATTAAAAAGTCGGTATAATTATTCACAAAAAGGGGGGTTTAAGATATAAAAAATTGCAGGAAGTTTTGAACGAAGAATATTTGTTGGAAACAATTATAAATCTGGAAATAATATCAATAATTCAAAATCGTCAAGTCTTTAGTTTTAATTTTTTTAATGCATCGAAATTATCGAATTAATAGTATTACTGTTAACTGGAGAAGCTCTGCAACCTTTGGTTTTTCACAAATATATAAACTTAAAGTTTTATTGTTTTAACAACAAATCTTTATTTTTGACATGTAACCAGTTACAGCAGCTAAACCCTCATTTTCATGGAGCAAAGCGAAACTTGACTGTGAAAAAGGCTTATAGGGTACAAAACTTTGTGCTTATATGTACATTACTGTCGATTGACAACCTATAGAGAAGTACAAAGTGGTTTTAAAAAGTCCGGGTCGAATGAGTTTTCACTGGGAACACCAAGGAATGCTAAGAAATGTAGATTATTTACAAATCCTGATTCTTTTTATTTGTAACATTAAGAGTATTTTCATAAAATTACTGTATAAGGCAATTAGAATATTATTTTGTCACTGTCCCGCCTAGTAACCTGAGTTGGATTCTACAAAGGACTTAAAATGTAAAAAGTATGAACTACAAATCTTCTGTTTCAGATTTATGTATAAATTTGTTAAAACATGTTGAAAATGCTTTCTTCCGAAATGGCACCCACGCTATTGCGGAGCCAAATGAAGTGATGTTGAACTAGAAATAGGCTTTCCGGAAGTTTATGAGAAAATATAGATATTAATTCTAAGAGATGGTTCTATCCCCGTTAAGTCCTGTATAAATACATTCTTAACAACAAATAACGTTTATTAAACCCCTACAATTTTAATTTTCTAATAGCATTGCATGTCTTCATTTACTGCTCCAAATCTCAGCATGGACAAAATCAGATAAATTCCTGAATTCTACTTTTTTGATTAGAATTCGCTTTACCCCGACGTTTTTAGTGCTTCCCATATTTTGCAAGTAACGATGTAGAATTACAAAAAAGAGGCCAGGAATTTTCATCGCTTGGTGGTCGTTAATAACGAGATTCGAAAGAAAGCGCTACTGAAATTGTATCGGCTGGTAAGGAATGGATTATTAATATAATCGAACATTCATAAGGAACTCGGGATTTTATACAGTCTTTCAAACCGGATAAAAATTTATTTGAATATTCCAGTCGCCATCGTAAAGTCCCTGAAAATTATTAAAATTTAGTGCTTTATTTTAAAGAAAAACTCTCTTAGATTTTAGGTTTCCTTCTTGATAAGAAAATAATTTAAGAATATTTCGAATTGAAGAATTTCGTTAAGAATACAATTACCATGAAATGAAATTAACAGAATCAAAAATATATACCAAAGTCAAACACATAACATTTACTTGATTTTAAAATAAAGTTGCAGTAATTTTAAATTTCAAATTTGTAATAATTAATTGATACTACAATTGCAATTTCCACAATTTACCCTTTTTTAAAAAACTGTCCGACGCCTTTCGACTAATGTCTTTGTCAAGGAGCTAGACTAACTGGGTATTTCTTGTTGAAGTTGTGTTTATATTCAAGGAGTGGTATAATTACCAGGTACTTAATTTTGAACAGGATTATTTAATTTTATTATAGGTAAAAGGATTAACTAAAGAGGTTTATTAAGGAGGAATTATTTATTTCTGTCTGGTCGTTTAGCAAATTACGGGTATTTTTAAGTTTTTTAATCTCCAATGATTCTAAAAGGTTTAATTTATTGCCTTTATTTTCTGAATGTAATAATTTAAAATTTTCGTGGAAAAGATGATTTTCTGTTACTAAATTTTCAGCATAATTGGAATCTGTTTTTTGATTAATGAAAGAATTACAATGCTCATAGATACGTTTTTTACACGCTCTGTCGCTTTGTACAATATAAGTTTAGGGCATGACCTACGTGATAATTTATAGACTCCAGATTTATTTTTTGGATCGATTTTTGATTTGTTATTTTTGATAAATTTTCCAAATTACAGAATATTAACGTTACATTCAAAACAAACAACAGTTTTTTCTTAAAAAGGATGCTATTTTTAAACTTGGTTTGCCAAAATAGGTTATACTAATATATGAATCATTATTGGTTTTGCTGTCTGGGTAAACTTCTCTTAATGCCTTTTTGTGTTTTTGATTTGCAAGAATATTTTCTATTAATTCGGCCTCAACCCGTTATTTACTGCTATCTGTTTGATTATGTTTAATTCTTCCTGAAAATTATCTGGTGATTGTTTTATGGAAAGTAATCTGTGAACCATACTACTGTAAGCGGAAAGTTTTTGTTGATATGGGTGTATAGAAGTGCGGTGAATCGTTAGATCGGTTTGAGATGGCTTGAGAAATATTGAAAACTCGTGTTTGCCATTTACTTTGTTAACTGTTAGATCTGTTCAAAATTAAGTACCTGGTAATTATATCACTCCTTGAATATAAATACAACTTCCTCAAGAAATACCCAGTTAGTCTAGCTCCTTGACAAAGACATTAGTCGAAACGCATCGGACAGTTTTTAAAAAAAAACGTAAATTGTGGAGATTGCAATTGTAGTATCAGTTAATTATTATAATGAATTTCCAACAAGGATCTGCCGAATCAATTCAGTATTTCAGATTTGTTCAAGCTTAACATTATTGATTTATATCAAAGATTATATCTTAAATCTTTTAATATTTAGCTACTTTCGGTAAAATCCATTTTAGACTATCTATCTATTCGTTTCTTAATGCTAATTTATAAGACTTATATTGTTTACAATAATGATTAATATTTATTAGAATATACATGGGTTACTGTTGTATAATAGTGGAATATTGGTATGACTTACTGGAAATGCGCCAAACAACATTTATATTTGGCACTGGATTTCTATGACTTAAACGAACTGTTTAATCTTTGTCAACATATTATTTTTATCATTGTTACTAAAGAATAATGTCAATCGATTCTATTGAGTGAAAATCATGAGTATTTTGTCGAATCTTAATTTATTATTGTGCAAAATTAAAGTTTTGTACATTTATGTCTCCGGTTAATATCTCTGCTGATGAAACATAATTTTATATAGTAGTAAACTTAATCTGGGTAATATGAATTATCTAATTGTTTTTCATGTAACACAAATACTCAGCAATTTCCTGTCATCTAATGGTCCAAAGAAACGCCACCTACCTATAAATATGCAAGTTGAATACCGAACGAAAAGCCTTACCAAAAATTCATACGACAACTTTTGAATATTAACTGTAGATCATAAGCCGATTGGAAAATATTGTTGAATCGAAACCATAAATTAATTTTCATTTTCACAATGATATCAAACATTGTCTTGTATAATATTAACTAATTTAAACCTCGATATGAACGCTCATTTTTCTTGTTGCTTTGGAAGAGTTTTTTGTTAGTTGATTAACCACCCTTGTCACAAAAGAAACCACAGTAAATTGGTTCACTACTATGCATTTTGTCAACATAGACTATGTCATCAAATTCATTCATAATAGTTCTGTTCTAATTGAATATAAGACTATGCAACGAATCGTTTTGACAATATAGTGCAAATCAACAAACGGATATTACGCACTAAAAATCCGTTGTTTTCTATGGAATCGGTTTGTGGATTTGTTAGCTCCATTGTATTGCTCCAACTGTGGCCTGGATGACAATGTTTGTAAATATTTTTTTGATTATTACTTAAAGAGTTAAAAGTTCACTTCAAATTGACTTTTTAGTGACATATTATGAAATACTTAAATTGTGATGATATGTTGAAATTTAGACACGGATTCTGAATAACGTTGTATTTATCTGTTTATAAACCTCTCTTTTGATACTTGATTGTCCATAAATCCTTTTAGCTATAATTTCTTCATTAGGATTATGCGATCACGAACATAGAAAAGCGTAGATAATATAGATGTTACAATTTAAAATAATTTTTATAAAATGTTTATGAAGATAAGAATTTTCAACAAACTATCATTTCCATGCAACTCATAAAACTTTAGTGAACTTTGAAAATTTATTTATATAGTTCTTTAAAATCAAGTCAAAATGGAAAAAATATTTGAATAAAATGTGGTGAAAACCAAGCAACTTTTGACCCAGCCAAACAAAAAAGACCAAAGAATTATATGAGAGATTTTGCTGCTAGGCCCATACGATTCGGAGCACATAGAGCCAAATACAACTTATTTTTTAAAGTTTTGCACTATGCACCATTATTTCATTATTTGGAATTATTTTTCCCGAATAGAGCTTTTGAGTACTAGGAGTTTTACCAAGATTTCTTGAGCTGCTACGTGGAGTCTCGGACTGAGGACTATTCCACTGCAATTTATACTATAATTCCCACTGACGACAAAGCTGGGAGGCAGTAAAGAATGAAATTACTGGGATGCTCTAACATTTACAATAAGATGTCCAATAATTAAACAATTGCTTATTCATTAATACATGGCAATGTTAAGATTTTGAAAAATTTTTAGTCGAATTAAGACGATTCATAAAATATATAGATAAGTGAATATTTTGCAAACCCTAGTAAATCCCTGTTGTTCGGTGTACACCCCGAAATCAAAAAAAAACACTGAAATTTAAAATTGAATTACTCAATTTGCGGAAATACTTATATAATAACAAAAATTATTAGGCATGTTGATTCATAACCCTGACTGAGTCATAAATATTGTTACGAAATTTACCAAAGCCGACACTGTTTCATTTCAGTACGACAACGCTGGGATGTAAAAAAAAAGCTAGAAGGTTCGGACGGGAGAAGAACTTATCTCGATCATAACTCGACAACTGTAAAATTGACACTGGATTATACTAGAGAATTCGACGCTGATTTTAAAAGGAGGACCCATCCTCTCAGCAGTGAGTTAGAAAGGACGACAAGCGTATATCGTAATGTTATTGTGAATCAGCTGTTCTATATAATTTGATATAAATAAAGTTCTAGAAAAGTGAAAGTGAATATTAGTTTTATAATTTTAAATTGAACCCACGGACTATATTGCAATTTATTGTCAGAAGTGAAGGACTAAGTGCAGTTAAACTAGTAATTTGATTTATGGAAACCCGTAGCATGGAAAAGATGGACGAAACTACCAAAAAAATAGTCAAGCAGGTTACAGAGGGACTGGACAAAAAAAAGCACAGATTCTAGAAAAACGTGACAAGAAAGAAAAACAACATCAGGAAGAAATTCAACAAAGGTTAGTAAAATCTTTTGATGAAAAACGTAAAATAGAATTAGAAAATCTTGTCTCTACGATGAAAAGCGAACAACAAAATCTTGGTACTGCCATGGAAGAAAAACAACAAAATTTAATGGAAGGATTATTCTCGAAATTTGTAGAAAAACAAGATCAAACTTAATTGACGAGACAAAATGAATTTCAATTAATTGAATTAAAACGAGACAAAACTGAAGAGAAAAGACAAGTGCCATTTGAACAATTAATGCAAATAGTTAGACAAATTAACGAAACAGTTAATGAAAGAATGCAAATAGTTGAGTCAGATATAAAAGAGATAAATGATGACATTAAGACCATAAAAAATACCGTGGACACTCTTGAAACAAAAGTAGATGACCTCGATTCCATCCAAAGCCAGGTAAAAGTTGAAATCAGTTCAATTCAAAACATAGTTCAAGACCAAATCAGTGCCATCCAAGAAAAGGTTGAAACAGAAATTAAAAAAATGCAACAGGACTTACAGCGAGGAAAATACCAGAACACTACGAGTACCAGAGGTTCCGTCAGCACACCACCAACATTTGATGGCAGTTCATCTTGACCCATGTATAAACGGCAATTTGAGGCCGTGGCTACAGCTAATGGATGGGATAATCAAGAAAAATCTACTTCTCTGGTAATTTCGTTAAGAGGTCCGGCTCCTCCAAAGCATTCCAGTCGAGGAACGAGGCAATTTCGATAAGATCATGGCCATCCTGGATAAGCGATACGACAATCAATCCTTG
This sequence comes from Octodonta nipae, assembly GCA_034190945.1. NCBI lineage: Eukaryota > Metazoa > Arthropoda > Insecta > Coleoptera > Chrysomelidae > Octodonta > Octodonta nipae. Next base: position 116,608,385 of record CM067217.1, read on the forward strand.
AGCCAGGTATACCAAGTCCAACTGAGTGGAAAAACGCAAAAATCCGGTGAAAGCGTCCAAGAATTAAAAGCAGAGATTAGACGGTTAGTACACTTGTCCTACCCAGACCTGCCAGAGGAAACGAAAGACCAGTTGGCCACACAGAGTTTCATAAACGGCATCAGAGATGTGGAAGTACAAAGAAATTTAAGAATGAGTGGCGTCAAGAAGAGTAATGAAGCTCTACTTCGGGCTTTGGAAGTTCAGGCCGTCATGAACATGTCCAAGCCGAGGTTTCGAGCAGTTTCCTTTAACCAGGAATAGTCAAGTCACCATTTAAGCGCTGCTGGCTGGTCTGAACAAAATATTAGAACGGTTACAAAGAACTGGCACCAGAGGGGCATGTTACCGCTGCAGACGGACAGGGCACTTTCAGCGTGATTGTCGAGTGAGGCTACCTGAACGATCACCGACTAGGGGTAACCAACAGAACAGCCATATGTCCAGGGACCGTCAGCCAGTTAGCATAAGGGGGCGAATGCTGACTGACCCTCCACCAGCTTTCAAAACGTTATCCATCCGGGGATTTTGGAGAGATAACAGCAGCCTGGTCATCAGAGGCACCATCAATGGGCGAGCAGTTACCATCACGTCCAAGGTTTTGAGAGCATCAGAAATTCGGCCAGCTACCAATAAGATCCAGCTCTGAATAGTCACCGGCGAGTCCATGTCAATACAGGGTGAGGCAGATATAATACTGCAGATAGGGGACAACAAAATTTGACATATAGTCCTGGTAGTGGATATTGAGGATGATTTTATACTTGGTATGGACCTAATCAGCCAACATGGATTTATGTTCAACCCGAGATACGATGTTCTTCGGTTCCGAAATGAGGAATTTGAATTGACACGGCCCGTCAACAGTTTAGCTACTTCCATAAAAATTGTAGCAAAATCCTCAGCCAGAATTCCCAGTTGAACGGAAGAAATTATTATTGGGCAGCTAGCAATCAATCCTGAGAGCTGCGTTGGAGTGGTGGAGCTCGTACACTCAGCTCATGACTACTTAGTTGGACGGTCTATAGTTAAAACCGGACGAGATATACCACCAATCAGAGTCCTGAATTTGTCCAACAAAGACATCAGAATTGTCAATGATCCAGAGATAGCTTGTTTCGAGCCAGTAGAGACCACCATCAATTGCGAAGAAGAGTACCAGACGTCGGTGAAGGAGACAGGGTCCAGTAAAGAGTTCCTAAAACAGTTTGCTGACCTTTTGACATACCTGACACCAGAGAACCAGAAGAACGCCAAGCTATTTATCACAAAGCACTGGCAAATTTTTAAGTCAAGATGGAACCACCGGTCGCACCCACATCATCCAGCATCGACTAGATACCCGAAAGGCTCAACCCATCAGAATACCACCTAGACGAATACCATTGGGGCAACAACAGGCAGTCGAGGAAAACATCGAGTACATGTTACAAAATGGAGTTATTAGGCCATCCATTAGCCCATGGTCTGCTCCCGTCGTGCTAGTTAATAAGAAGAATGGAAGCACCCGATTTTGCGTGGATTACAGAAAGCTGAATAACGTCAAGAAGAAAGTCAGCTATCCACTACCCCGAATCGATGACACTCTGACCACACTAGCAGCCTCCCGTTGGGTCTCCACACTAGACCTAAAGAGTAGATATTGGCAGATTGGTCTACACGCAAACGACAGAGAGAAGACAACGTTCTCCACCAGTAAAGGGCTGTTTTAGTTCACGGTCATGCCCTTTGGGTTATGTAATGCACCCGCTACATTTGAGAGGCTAATGGAGTATATACTAAACGGGTTAACATGGAGGACGTGCTTAGTATACCTCTACGACATTCTAGTCATGGGTCAGACATTCGACGACCATCTGAAGAACCTGGGCGAAGTATTCTCCAGAATTAATAACGCCAACCTGAGACTCAACCCGAAGAAGTGTTCCTTGTTCCAAAAAGAAGTAGAGTTTTTGGGCCACGTCGTTTCCGAGAGACAAGCATGAACTGCGAAGCTTCTTGGGCCTCTGTTCCTACTACAGGCGATTTTTTGAGGGATTTGCCACCATTGCCGCGCCTCTACATCGGCAGACTACTGAGAAAGAGACCTTCCGTTGGAATCGGGATTGCGAAACGTCATTCAGGCGGCTGAATGCAGCACTATGTTCCAGCCCAATCCTAGCCTCTCTTACACAGTCCGGCAAGTTCATCTTAGACACCGACGCCAGCAACACAGCTTTGGGGGCCGTCCTATCACAGGTGCAAGATGGCGAGGAGAGGGTGATCGAGTACTACAGCCGTGGATTCTCGAAGCCGGAAAGAAATTATTGCGTCACCAGAAAAGAACTTCTGGCAATAATAAGGGCTGTAAACCATTTCCAGAAATATCTTTATGGTCCTCATTTCTTAATCCGGACAGATCTGCCGCCTTCACATGGCTGCTGGACATGAAGACACCGGAAGGACAACTGGCCAGGTGGATGGAGAAACTATAGCAATACGATTTCAAGGTGGAACAACGTGCCGGCCGTTTGCACAATAATGCCGATGCCCTATTCAGAAGACCCTGTAGAGCAGAATGCGGGCATTGTCTGAAGACGGAACGGCGAGAGGGTATCTCCATCAGGCAGATCCGAGTGCAGCCCAATGAAGACTCGACAACGGAACAGTGCACCCAGGACCAAATGGCTGATCCAGACATCGAACCAATCTTGTCACTCAAAACGAGAGGCCAGGCCACGATGGGACGAGGTAGCTAGATACTCCGGCGTGCTGAAATCGTTATGGGCTCAATGGGACTCTCTAAGAGTAGACAATGGAATGCTCAAGCGAGTTTGGGAAAGCGCTGATGGACGAGATACCAAATCCCAACTGGTAGTTCCGAAGAAAAAGATACCAGCCATCCTGACCGAAGTACATGATGGAATTACCGGCGGCCATCTGGGCATGAATAAAACCCTAGACAAAGTTCGCCCGCGGTACTATTGGGTGAATTACTTCGAAGAAGTCAGAGCTTGGTGCCGCAAATGTGCCACCTGTGCAGCCAGTAAGGGCCCGAAGACTCGGACCAAGGGCAGAATGCAGAAGTACAATGTGGGCGTCCCATTTGAAAAAATTGCCGGTCCGTTTCCAGAGTCTGAGAGGGGGAACAAATACATTCTGGTAGCAATGGATTACTTCAGCAAATGGCCTGAGGCATATGCGATACCCAACCAAGAGGCAACCACGGTAGCGACGGTGCTAGTAGAAAAACTATTCAGCAGGTTTGGCGTCCCGATGGAAATACATTCAGACCAGGGGCGTAACTTCGAATCGAATGTATTCCAGAAGATTTGCACGATGTTGGGGATCAGGAAAACGAGAACAACACCATTGCACCCACAGTCAGACGGAATGGTGGAGAGATTCAACAGGACCTTTGAACAACACCTATCCAAGTTCTTCAGCAATAACCAGCGTGATTGGGATGAGCATATTCCTCTATTCCTGTTGGCATATCGCTCTGCCGTACATAATAGTACAGGCCTGACACCAGCCACGGTCCTATTCGGAAAGGAGCTGCGGTTACCCTGCGATTTGGCATTTGGCTCCCCCGAAGAACCTTCCCAAGACATCGAGGATTATGCCGACCAGCTCCGACATAACATACTGGCAATACACGAATTAGCCCGAACACAGATGTTGGCCACCAGTGACCGGATGAAGACGCGATACGACCTCAAGGCCAATTCAGTCGGTTTTCAGGAGAGGGACAAGGTCTGGCTGTACAACCCCCAACGGAGCAAGGGTAAATCCCCAAAGCTTACACCCGCCTGGGATGGTCCATACGAGGTGGCCATGAGGCTTAATGACGTCGTCTACCGGAACCGTCGAAACCCCAAGGCTAAGTTGAAGGTGGTCCATTTAGATCGACTTGCTCCCTACCATGGAGAGGATGTTTCTGATCGGGACGATCAGAATTAAAGGGGGGCAGTGTTACAAAATTTACCAAAGACGACCCTGTTTCATTTCAGTACGACAACGATCGCTGGGATATAAAGAAGCTAGAAGGTTCGGGACGGGAGAAAAACTTATCTCGATCATTACTCGACAACTGTAAAATTGACACTGGATTATACTAGAGAATTCGACGCTGATTTTAAAAGGAGGACCCATCCTTGCAGCAGTGAGTTAGAAAGGACGACGAGCGTATATTGTAATGTTATTGTGAATCAGCTGTTCTGTATAATTTGATGTAAATAAAGTTCTAGAAAAATGAAAGTGAATATTAATTTTATAATTTTAAATTGAACCCACGGACTATATTGCAATATTGTAATGTTTTATTTCCACTTCGGGTTCTTCGATTTATTTAAAAACACTCAGTCGAACTTAATATAATTTATTTCCACTACTTTTATGTTCACACAACTATTTACAATTTATCTTGAACTTGTTGTTTGTTTACTTAGATGGCAACAATTGCTTCCGTCATTATAATTCTTCTCAGTAGGCTCTGGATGGATTCTCGATCATTCGATGAATTTCTATAGCGCAAGCCGTCAACTTCAGTTCACCAGACAAGCAACACTTTGGATTCCACGAAATATCGGATGAATGTCGATTACACGAGTCATCGAATGAATTCGCTCACATTGCCCTCTCGTTAAGACTATTTCGTCCTGGAATGTCTCAAGAGTCCTTTGTGGTATAGCGATATTTGCTGTATTTTCCACTTCGGCAACAAGACGTTCAATGGAAGTAACAGTCGCATGGTCTTCGAAATTGTGACAGCACACAAGAATGTCGATGGCCTTGAACCGAAAGATAGTTTCCATAATACTCCTTACCACCCTCCAGTTCAGTCCATCCAACCCACAGGCTATCTTTGCGACCCCCAATTTCATCAGGTTCTTCTCGACCATCATAGTATTAGAATCTTCCAAAGATCACTACATGTTGGCTTATCCTGCGAGCATGCTTTCAATACCAAATAGAAGATGTCTCTGGTACTCACTGATTGTTTATCTTCGAGATGAAGGACCTTCTCCAGAAATGGATCTTGGTCCTTTAGCTTCGAGACATTGCCGTAATTCCATGCAAACACCATAGCTATTCCTCTGGACATCCGGAGATCTCGAGCCACACAATGAACCAGGGAATATTCAATGGTCACCTCAAATAAGTTTCGGGGTTTTTTTGGTCATGTGGTGCTGCACTGGCATTCTCGTTAAATACTCGAACTCCTCAGAGAATATATTGGACAAATGGCCGATAATATTACTATTTATCCGTTTCATCATTCTATCGCATTGCGGGTGTAATGCTGTCGTCCGTATTTTATTCATCTACAGACGGGAACATCAAAACGGCTGATCCATTTCTTGACAAGGACATCAGCAATGTTCACGGCTTCTTGATTCGGCAAGGCGTGAGCTTCTGCTCATTTACTGAAACAGTCCACCACCACCACCACAATGTACCCACTACCGGAGTCTTATTCAGGAAATGGACCCGTAACATCAATTGCTACTCTTTCAAATGGACTTGCTACATAGGAACTTTTGCTCGCTTTTTAGAACCATTACTTGCTGCAAAAACCATACATTTCCGGCACAAATCCTTTACATTTTCTTGTCGGTTTACCCATTAAAAGCGATCCCCTGACTTCCCCAGGGTTTTCACCACTTCAAGATATTCTCCGGTTGTACCATCATGTAATTCTCGCAAAATCTATTTTTGGGGATTATAATTTGTATTCTGTACTTGCTCTCCTCTGGAGTTTCCAGCACGCGCTTCAGAGGTCTGTTCTCCAACATGAGGGAATTCCACTGAGCTCTGTATGACTTTATCGTAGGTGAATATCGGAAAATCTCCTGCCACGTAGGTTTGCAGTCTTTATCCTTCCACCGGATAACTTCCTTTAACTCTGGATGCAATTTCTGTTTTTTTTTGATTTCGTCAGATCGCCAATGGTCATCGACAGCGGTAGTTTTACAGAGAACAGCCCCTTTTTCTTCGGCTCGATAACTATGTTTGCAATCATCACAAAAACAAAATGGCGAACAGTGAATAGGTACAAGTCAGTACGCTCCCAAAAAATATCGAATTTTGCTAGCAAATACAGCTTAAATTGTACTCCATTTTTGCACACGTGCTGCCCTCGATAAGTATTACCGAGTGATAATGAAGGCAATTCGCAAGAGTGCCAGAAACTCTGGAAAAACAAGCGAAACCCCAGAATCTCTAAATGCACGTGTTAATCAGCTACAACAAGAATTACAGGCGGGCCTTCGGGACATTAGAGAACATTTAAAGGATGAAGAAGATCTTTCGAACGAACCATCATCGATTACAACAATGATGGAAAATTTTGAAAAAAAGATGTCACTCTCAATGAACGAAATTAAACCCGATATAAAGAACCTACAAAAAAATATCGACACCTGCATGCAAGGAAATACATTAAATGGTATAATTATCAATGGCTTAATGGAGCGGGATGGTGAGAATATTTACGAAGAGGCAATCCAAGTTTTAAAATCAAAAATACTGGTTAACATTTCCCTTAACGATATTAATTATTGCCACCGAATAGGAAAAAAGTCACCACAAAAAACCAACTCAGAGAAAAAAAATCCTCGACCCGTATTGTTAGTGTTTATACATCGATGGAAACGCGATCAAGTTTACAATCAGAAGAAAAACCTGAAAAATAGTGGCTATTTCGTGAATGAGTTATTAACGCAAAAAACTTATAAACTGTATACAAAAGTGCGTGAAGTGATCGGTGTGCGAAATTGTTGGACCTGGAGAGGTCAAATTTATGCATCGGTTAATAACACGAAAATACGTATAGACAAAGAATCTGATTTGGTCAATGTATAAAATTATGCAGTGAGTACTGCATAGCTTCGTTAATTTCATTTTGTTTTGGGTTTGTACTGATATGTATAATCATACCTAAATTATATCAAAACCGACATTTTCTGCAGTGGTTTCTGTTTTGTTTATGGTGTTTACATTTTTTCTTTCACTTTGTGTTAGTATTATTTTTCTTGATTATATTTGCAATATATTGGAAATTTTTATAGGTTATCGTATGATATTTACTTTAAATTCCTATTCTAAATTGTGTAATATCACTAAGTTATTTAAACCGGATCAAATAAAATATCAAAAATAAAAATATTTACTATGTATCATTAATATTCTATATCTATATATATCTTATTATAATAACTTTATCATCTCTGTACATAGGGTACTAATACTAAGATTATTTACAATTTATACTAGATGAACAAATAATGAATAATATAAAATGTGCCTATATGAATATTAGATCACTTATAGCTCACTTCGAGGATTTCAGGGCAATTATTGTAGGAAAAAGTTATGACATTGTTGGACTCACTGAGACTTGGCTAAATGGTAATATATTGGATGATATAATAAAGATTAATGGATATCACTTAATTCGTAACGATAGAATAAATAGAGGTGGAGGTGTCTGTATTTATTTGAAAACTAGCTTACGCTATTCTGAGATAAAAGTTAGTAATGAAATTGAACAATTATGGATAAAAGTTATGGTACGTTTTGAAAGTTTTGCATTTGGTGTGGTTTATAAACCCCCACAACATAATTTAAATACTTTTCTCCATGTTCTTAAAACTTCTATATCTGAATTGGCTGTTATATCCCAAAACTTAATATGTGTTGGTGACTTTAATACAGATTTGTTAAAGTTTCAGAATAGAAATGCAACTGAAATGGTAGAGTTTTTTGAAAGTTTTGGTTTAAAACAATTAATAAAGCAACCTACTAGAACGTGTGCTACATCTGCCAGTTTAATTGATTATGTGATAACTGACAATGAAAACATTATTAAAAACATTGAGCTACAACATCTTCCCGAAATAAGTGACCATGACCTCATATTTTTTCTGGTGAATATAAAATTTGAAAAATCACATGTAATGCACAAAACAGTTCGAGATTTTAAAAATTTAAATTATTTGCAGTTTGATGCAGACCTACGTTCCATTCTTTGGCGTAATATTTTTGACATACCAGACATAGATGGCAAAGTAAAATTCTTAAGTGATAATATTACCATATTATTCGACCTACACGCTCCCTATAAAACCTACCGTATTACTAAACCTTACGCACCATGGTTAACTGAGGGTTTACGCGCTATGATGAAAGATCGTAACAAAATATTAGCTAAGTTTAAATTATCAAAAACTGCCTCAGACTGGCAAAATTATAAAATTTTACGTAATTTAGTAACATCGACAGAAAGGAGAGAGAAAAAGGTTTATTATTCCACAAAATTAGTGAACACAACGAGTTCTAAACAAAAATGGTCCACATTTAGAGAACTGGGGATTGAAAAAAATAAATCTAAATCTAAATAAAGTGAATTACCACCTGAAATAAGCGATCCTACTCAAATAAATAATTATTTTCTTAATTCGATTCCTGAGCTCCCTGAAAACGATGACTTGTTGTGGTACTATAACACAAATAGAAGAATAAATTCCCCACTCGATTTTTTCGAGCTTTCAGAGCTCGATGTTATCAAAATAATAAACAGTATCAAAGGAAAAGCCATAGGGCTTGATGGAATTAGCATACAAACTTTGGAGTTATGGTTGCCTTTCTTACTACCGTTTATTACCCATATAATTAATTTTTGCATAATTCACTCAGTATTTCCCACTCAATGGAAAGAGTCACGAGTTACACCTCTCCCCAAAAACTCTAATCCTACTTCTTTCAGTCATATTCGACCAATAAGTATATTACCGTCCATGTCAAAAATAATTGAAAAAGCGATAGAAATCCAATTACGTGAACATTGTACTAAAAATTCGCTAATACCAGCACATCAGTCTGGATTTATAAAACAGTATAGTTGCAACACAGCGCTACTTAAAATTACAGATGATATATTAGAGGCAACTGATAATGGGAAACTTACTATTCTGATCCTGCTTGATTATACCAAAGCGTTTGACACCATAAAACACAATATTTTAAAATCTATACTAAATTATTCTGGTCTATCAACAAATGCTGTTAATCTACTGAATAGTTATTTAGACAACAGAACGCAATTGGTAGAATGTAAAGGCAATAGATCTCTGCGCTCAGTAAACAGGAAAGGTGTGCCCCAGGGGTCAATTTTGGGCCCCACACTTTTCAACTTATATATTTCTAATTTTCCAGCCGCCTTCCTGTCCTGTTCACAACATTTTTATGCTGATGATACTCAAGTGTATCTATCATTCTTCCCACAGGAAAGTGAACAGGCTATATCTGCAATTAATTATGACTTAAGTGCATGGTTGCAGTTATCTCAAAATCACTGTTTGTTACCCAACACATCCAAAACAGTTTTTACAATTTTCGGTAGAAAGAAGGATAGGGAAAGTTTTCTCAATAGATTTAACAATAGCCTAAAATTAAATAATTATGCAATTCCTTATCAAGAAAAGGTTAAGAGTTTAGGTATAACTTTAGATCAAGACTTAAGATATACGGACTACATCAATAAACGCCTGCAGAGTGGTTATCTATACTTAAAATTAATTTATCAGCAAAGGCATTATTTAAATAGGAAATCGAAAATCTTACTCTGTGATGCATATGTACTGTCTCAATTTAATTATTGTGACAGCGTTTATGGCCCATCTTTAACAGTAACCGACGCCAGAAGTATTCAAAAAATTCAAAATTCATGCTTGAGATTAATATTTGGAGTTCGGAAGTACGACAGAATAAGCTTTACCTTAAAATTAAATAACTGGCTCAACATGACTAATCGCAGATACCTTCACTCTATATGTCTATTCAATGAAATAATTCGTAATAAATCTCCTCAATATTTGTACCGAAAAATATCATTTAGGGCAGATGTGCATAATCTAAATATAAGGTTTAAAGGAACACTCACACCCCCTTTTCACTCTACTACACTATATGAAAGATCCTTTTCATACGTCATAGCAAATCGTTTTAACAATCTGCCTATTGAGCTAAGAAATCTCACTACAAAGATACTAAAGAAACAGTTATTTAAGATCCTTTTGGACAAGCAATAATTGCCCCGAAAAAAGAAAAAAAATTGCCTCCTAGTGAATAAATAGTTATTCTTTTTTTTTATTTATTTTCTATTATAAACAGAGTACAAATGTACACCAGAAAAACGTCATAATGTGTGTAAATGTAAGCCTTAATATCTTAATTTTTTTATGTTTAAAATAATTCATCAAACACAGGGTTAGTTGTAAGAACAGCTAGCAGGGTAACCTGCGGCTGAAACTCGCCCAATTCTTGTATTATAATTATTTTTGTTATCTATTATCTTATTAATAAAAGTCCTTTATTATTATCCGTCCGACTTGACCATACAATGTATGGCATCACACTCCCTCTAAGGCACTCTATGAGTGCCTTTAGGGGAAAATTCACTAAACCCCGGATATCCTAGATATCAGAAGGGTTTAGCTCTGTGGGAGCCCTTGCCAGGTTTTCAGGCCCGTGGTTGGAGTCGTGGCGGCAGTTTCCCATGAATTTTCTGACCGTCCGGGCTGTCCCTAACAAGACTGCTTTTTGCATTTGTTTGTACAGATGTTCGTCCAGACCGAGGTATTTTAAATTGTCTAATAGATGTTTTGGGACTAGTCCTGTTGTTGACATAACAATTGGTACAGTTCGTGTGTTGTTCATGTTCCACTGAGTCTTTATTTGAAATTCCAAATCTCTATATTTGGTTATTTCTCAGCCTGCTTGATATTGATATTATTGTTGTTGGGAATTGCTATGTCAATTAAAGTTGTTTTCCGAGAGACTTTATCTACCAAAACTATATCTGGTCTATTGTGAGCAACAGACCGATCGGTCAGTATCGTGCGGTCCCAGTACAGCTTGTAGTTGTTATTTTCTAAAACAGATTCTGGTTTATATTTATAGTATGGTAATCTTACCGACTGTGATAATTCATGTTTCAGTGCTAGTTCCTGGTGAAGTATTTTTGCCACAGCATCGTGTCGTTCTTTGTATTCAGTTGCAGCGAACGCTTGACAACCTCCTGTGATATGCTGGATAGATTCAGATGTTTGGCAACCGTACCTGCATCTATCGTTGTTAATGGAAGGGTCTTTAACGATGTACTTTAGGTAGTTCTTAGTTGGAATTACTTGATCTTGGATTGCCAATATAAAGCCTTCCGTTTCAGGGAACATATGACCAGAGATCAACCAGTAGTTCGACGCTGCACTGTCGACATAATCTTGGTTGATGTCATTTATATGTCTTCCATGAAGGGGCTTCTCTTTCCATTTCAGCAGTTTCTGATCTGTGGTCTGGTGGTGTAATTGGACATGTTGTTGTGTCAGTCGCAGTGGTGTTGAGTCATCAACCTGGCACATGACTCTATGTAGATCAGAAAATTCTGCGAGTTTCTGGAAATGACTACGCAAAATCGAAATTTGTTGATCTAATAGTTTACTTAGATCTGTCAATCCTCTTCCTCCTTCATACCGTGGCAAAGTTGTACGTTCGACAGAGCTCTTTGGATGGTGATTTTGAGCTTTTGTTAGTAAAACTCGAACTTTTCGTTGTAATTGTTCAATGTCAGTCTTGCACCAATTAACTATACCGAAAGAGTAACTGAGCACTGAACACGCATAGGTGTTAATAGCCTGAAACAGATTTTTACTGTTTAGTTTGGTTTTCAACAGTCGTCTTACCCTTCTATAAAACTCCGCTGTTAGGTCCTTTTTCATAGTCATGTGATCAATACGTTGAGCCTGCTTTATTCCAAGGTATTTATAAGTTTGACCTTCCCCATAGATTCAATTGAGGTGCCATCTCCCATTTCGAAGTGCCCCTGCTGTATTTTGCCTTTAACTATATTCATAATTCGGCATTTGTCTAGGCCAAATTTCATATGGATGTCACTAGAGAACCCTTCTACTATTTTAAGCATATCATGCAGCTGTTGTTTTGTAGCTGCCATCAACTTTAAGTCGTCCATGTATAACAAATGGTTTATCTTTAATGCTTGTACGTTGTTGTGTTTGAGACTGAACCCAAAATTAGTTGAGTTCAGTTTGTTTGAGAGAGGGTTCATGGCAAGGCAGAACCACAGCGGGCTAAGAGAGTCTCCCTGGAATATACCCCTTCTGATTGGAATAGGGTCAGTTTGTATCGAACAGTTGGCTTCATTCAGTGAGATTTTGGTTTGCCAGGTGGCCATGGCATGTTCTAAAAAGTTAATAATACCATTATTCACTTTATAGAGTTTCAGCACCTTAATGAGCCAATCATGTGGAACTGAATCAAAGGCCTTTTTGTAGTCCACATATGCCATGTAGAGATTACGTCGTTTGGCGTGGGCTTGATTGCAGACAACGGAATCAATTATCAGTTGTTCTTTGCAACCCATCGAATTTTTCGCGCATCCCTTTTGTTGTTGAGTAATTATGTTGTTCAGTTCACAATGTTTGAAAATGCGATGATTAATGCATGATGTTATGAGTTTGTATAAGGTTGGAAGGCAAGTGATTGGTCGGTACTTTGCTGGGTCCTGTGCACATAGGTCGTCCTTTGGTAAGAGGTATGTAGCACCATGCGTAAGGAAACTAGGCATCTTGTGTGGGTGGGCAATTACGTCATTTATAAGGGCTGTTAGTGTTTCGTGGGTTGCGTACAGTTTCTTTATCCAGTAATTTTGTACACCATCTGGTCCTGGTGCTTTCCAGTTATGGAGGTTCTTCATTATGTTGGATGTATCTTCCGTTGTAAATGGTTGGTGTTGCATGGCCTCACAGTTCTGAGATGCAGCCTCCTCCTCATTAATCCAGCTGGCTCCGGAGTTATAGGAGATTGTTGTGGAAAGCTGTGTTTTCCAGAATTCCTCGATGTCTGTTTTACTGGGGTAACTAGGGGCTTCATTATTATTGTTGTTGTTAAGTTTTCTATAAAACCCTTTTTCTGATTGTTGGAAGAGTGTGTTGTCTAGTTTCCGTTGGTTACTGGTTTTGTACCTTCTCAATCGACTTGTGTAGACGGAGAGCTTTTGTCGTAGACTGTCGAGACACTGCTGAGATGTGATGTTTTCTCCATCCCACTGGGAGTGTATTCGGTTATTGTCCATGATAGTCTTGACAAGCCTTTCTATTCTGTTGTTCCTGACTCCTCGTTGGTACTCGGTCAGTCTTCCAACGTCTTTCCGAAGAGAATTGATTTTCCCTTCAAGTCTTCTTTGCCAAGGTGGTATTCGAGGGGTTTGTCTAAATTGGGGAGGGTCTTGCTTTGGTCTTATTGCGACCCCAATTATTCTGCAGATGGCAGTTGCAGCACAGTAGATGATTGTATGTAGCGACTCTAACGTATTAGCACCTAAAACATAGGTTGGCAAGATAAATTTGTTCATAGCCTGCAAGACGATACCCAGTTTCTTAGATGATCTTAGTTTGGGAAGAGCTGGTCTAGTCAGTGGATCTGTTCCATTATACTCTCTAAGAGCTCCTTCCATTCCTGCTTGGATCTTCTCAAGCAGGTCAGCGTTGGTTGGCTGTTCTTGCTGTAGTTCTTGAGTCTCGTCCGCTCTTTGTTCCAAAGGTGTTTCCGGCTCTGGATCGATTGTATTTCGACCAAATAGTTCGCGCTCCACTTCGCTCTTTATTGTGTCCAGTTGTTCAGGCGAAATAAGGCCATTTCTCAAGATGACACGATATTGATCTGCAACTCTCTGTTCAGTAACTTGAAGCTCTGGGTACTCACGACAGAACTCTTGATAGAGTATTTGGCGATATCCAGTCTTGTCCTGGCCAAGGTTCGTGATTCTGTAAAACGTGCGCATTATAAATTCATTCATGGAGCCAGTCCATTTCATGCGCTGTCTTTTCAGTCCCGCTTGAGTGAGCGCTGGCTGTTGATCCTGCGCAACACTTTCTGCGGGTGGAGTTCTCGTTCTCGTTTGACTCCGTTGGTGATGGTCACGTTGTTGTTGTGACTGTGTTGGTGAGTGTTCTTGTGGTTCTTCTGGTTCTTGGGCTGTAGCTCTTTGGACGGCAGGGGCCCGCCTCCTCAGCACCCTGCCACCGACGTCCCGCATGCTGTCATGTCCAGCGCCGGCTCCAGACATGCCCTGGCGATCCCCAGGCAGCGGCTCTTTTCCGAGGCATCTATTTCTTAACTCCATTTTCATGGGTGTTGTCACCAATTGACCCTGGTGACCCAGGTAACTCGGACCCGTGGGGTTGTCACTTCCCAGATGAAATGATTTAAACCAGACCATCCCGTGCGGGTTGTGGAGAAGGAAGGAAAGCTAGGTAGTAGGTCAGCGGACAGCTGCCCCTTTAGTCGCCTCATACGACAGGCGGTGGGTACCGTGGTGCTATTCTAACCCGGCCACCACACGGGGTGTTATTATTATCAGGCCAGGGTCTCTTCGATAAGGCATCAGCATTTTTATGGCTTGTTCCAGCGCAATTTTTCGCCTCGAAGGCGAATTCTTGCAACCTCTTAATCTATCTTGCCACTTGTTCTTCGTGATATTTAAACTGCAAAAGCCACTTCAGTGCTGCGTGATCATTCCGCAAGAGGAATCTTTTAACATAGAACCACTTGTACAAATGCTTCACCCCCTTTACCACAGTCAAGAGTAACGCAGTAATTCCGTTCCGGCTTATTCAAGGTTTTGCTGAAATATCTGATGACGTTCTTCTGATCTGCGATAGCACGGCACAAATTACGACATTGCTTGCGTCGGTATCCAAGTTAAAGTTACCATCTGGTAAAGGATAACTTTAAGTGGGCTACTGATCGCACTTTCCGCTCTGTAAGTCTAGTGAGTGGCTTGGCAATATTGATAAATCCTACTACATATCGATGATAGTATGTGCTTAACCCCAAGAAACTACTTAGCTAGTGAATTTCGTTGAGTATCGGCCATTTATGGACGACTTTGATTTTCGGTTCATCTATTCTTGGAACAGTTGACACTTTTTCAGGCTTAATTTGAGTCCAGAATTTCAAAGTCAACGAAAAACCTCCTCCAGGTTTTTCACGTGATCCTCAAATGATATTTCAACCACGATAATGTCTTATCGCGAAATGATTTCCAACATCCAGGTGTTTAAGGAAAATCTAGCTCACAGAGACTCCAAATAGGGGGTCCTACTGTGTGTAACGCCGTTTCCCTGTGATTCCTAGGATAGAAATCACACGAAAAAATTCTTAGGTTTACCAAAACCTGTCAAAAAATTACAATACTAACTTTTCGAGATTTTTCAATCCATTGAGCGCAAGACAATATATTGTTTCTAGTCGAGAACCTTCATCAGTTGCTTTCCCCTCAACTGATTAAATTCTCGAATAATTATTTATGTAACTGAATATTTTATCGCGAAATGAATTCCGACATCCAGGAGTTTCAGGAAAATCTAGCTCACAGAGATTCGAAATCAGGAGTCGTACTGTATGTAACGCCGTTTCCCTCTGATCCCTAGGATAGAAATCACAGGAAAAAATTCTTAGGTTTACCAAAACCTGTCAATGAAATAGATTTTCCTGAAACTCAGATTGCTCGAAGCATTATGTAATTTTTCCGATGAAGCACTACCATTTCGTCATTCTCTAAATCTTTAAAGTTTAACGAATTCCTAAGAGTTCATGATATCCCATCCAATGATGACTTCGTCTTCTACGTCCGCCACTAATACCAGATGTTGGAATTTTGTATTTCCTAAGACAACTTAAACCTTTGTTTCACCATGGACTTTTCCGGTTGCTGTTTGCAATTGCCATTGTGTTCGTTTCTCTGGTCTAAAACAATGTTGGGCCTTATAACTGTTTTCATCGCACTCATATACGGCAGCACTACACATTGCTCCTTGTTAATAAGGCCTTCTACGAATACAATGTTAATTCGGTGGCGACATATGTATTGATAGTTGGGGTTTGTTGGTTACAGGTCGTCGATGGCCCTGCTAATCGACCTTCTTTAGTTTCCCCGACCAGGAAGTCGGTACTCCGTTGCTCTCCTTGCAACGACTCTGTATATGTCCTACTTTACCACACTTCCAACATCTCAATTGCCTGTTTTCGGTAAGGACTTCCTCTACTATCTTCTTTACACAGGCTTTATCATTTCCGTCATCTTCTGATTTCCTATCAATGCTTCGGACTCTGCCCTGACCTCTACAGGTATTTTTCGCAGCCTCGAATTCCAGACCTCGAAACATTGTATCCACTAATCGAGTCGGTTAAGCTAGTGTCAATATTTGCCTGTCTTGGTAGTCCCCAAGTCCATCCTAAAACGCTTGCTGCTCATCTTTCTATAACTTTTTCCGGTGTGGCTGAATATTAAGGCTAGAAAGACGGGCAATACCAGCTTCACACTTTTGTAGGGGTTCATTTGATTTCTGGTAACCATTTGTCAGTGCGTGTGGTAAGCGTACTCCAAATGACTCTGTTCTAAATTCTTGACCAGGTGTTCGTAGTCGTCTTGCTCCAAGGTATTTAACAATTGCAAGACACCTGTAGCATCCCCTCATAAGGCGAACATTATTGTTATTGCCCTCTTCTGTGCCGACCAGCCATTTAACTTTGCTTTAGCTTCGAATTGGCCCAGATAATTAGTCCAAAACGATTTTACATCAAATGGTGGAGGTTTCATTTTGTGTCTTGCCCTCGAGGCCAATTTTCGAATCTAATACTTCCGGACTGTTTCTGCTTTCGGTCTTTCCTATTTGTGTCATAACTACCTGCTCTTTTATTTTGCTGATCTCCACTAGCTGTTTTAGCTGTTCTTTCAGCGTTTAATTTGTGACTGTCGTCTGCTTCAGCACTTCGATCCGAGCTTTATTCCTGCCTATTTTCCCTTCTAACATTTCTGAATTTTCCTATAAAATGCATTTCAAATTTTCTTCTAAGAATATGGGAATTTCCAGTAATTGGATTTCAAAGGTTTCTTTAGAGGTTTTAAAGTTTTCTAGTAGTTTGCCTTCTAGGGTTTTACAATTACCTTATAATATTTCTAAAGATTTCGAATTTTCTAGTAATTTATCTTCTATTGATTCAGAATTTTCTTATAATTTATGTAGTTTACCTTCTAAAGAATTGTCTACTAATTTATCCTCTAACGACTCTTTCCAATTTCTACAAATTTCTATCATTTTATCTTGTAAGGTTTCTTTTAAAATTTTCTTCATTTTTAGGGTTCCGTATATCGAATATACGGATACTCTTATAATTAATATCACTCCGGATTTCTCCCTCTTTCACATTACAGCAATTTTGTCCTTAACTACTGGGCGGAAAAGGTTGAAATTTGGTATCAGTGTGTAATTTTGTGACCGGCCAGGAGTACATATCGTAAATGTAGAATTTTTGATTTTAGGAGTACTTCTGGGGGAAAAACTAAAAAAATCGACCGTCCCTTCCCCCTCCATATCTCCGAAATTATAAGAAGTAAAATTATGAACAAAAATTTGAGATATAGGGCCTCGCTTGAATTTTACCAGAAACATAACGAGAAACCTCTGCTATAAATTTTGGGGGGCAAATTACAGAATTAAATGGAAAATATAAAATTAAAATTGTTTTTAACACATTATGTAATGTATCAATATATAAGCTATGCCGATTCGAGCGCAAATTCGACCAAAAATACGTGTAATTTCCCATAAGAGATTCTAAGGTTAAATTCGCCGAAAATTTACCAAAATGACCTTGAAATCACCAATGTGAGCTGGCGGTTTAGGGATGAGAAACGGTGCAATTAGTGCCATTTTGGCTTAACGTGGGGGTGTACGTGGTATATTTAGGGGTGCATTCATCATTTATAAGGCCCTTTTGGCATATAGGTTAGACAGCTGACAGGTAGGCCATAGAGTTGGGGCGTTGACGTATGGCATAGAACGATGGGACGGACCATTGACAGCTGAAAGGTAGGCCATAGAGTCAGAGGTACGGAACACGGTTGACAGTGGACATATTGTACTACAGACAGGTTATGACGAAGCAGATAAGTAGTTACACCTTCAAGCTCTCTCATTAGTTAATTACCACGTGCTCAGGCATACGAAGCTCTCATTGGACAATAGTCACCACTTGATCTGTTTAATCGCGCCAAATTTCAATGATGTACAAAATAATTATATATTTATATCACGAAAAACCGTTGCAGTCATGGAAAATCGAACCCCAGTCCACCGGTTTCCTATGTAAGCACGTAGCATATGCGCCAACAAGGCGATCTCTCTATCTCTTTCTATCAGTTGATAGTTTAAGACGCGCAGTAATAATATCAGTAACAGGCGTGCAATGTAGAGAGATAGCTGATGGCTGGAGAGACGACGACCTTGCCGAAATTCACACATCGAAAAGTTCGGTGGCCGACCAGACGTAGCAGTTCGCTCATTCTGTTGGCGATCGGGCAAAGGTCAAAACATCGCGTGTATAGAAGACTGCACAGCAACGACTGGAAGCGAGACGCTCCCCCTGTTAAAACATAACAAAGGTTAAAACATTGTGTGTGTAGAAGACTATCATCACACTGCGATGGTTGACTAAGATGCGTATTAATCAATGGACATGTGGATAGATGGCGTTTAAAATCATTATATATAGTGATAAAAAAGATAAAGGATGTCTCGGAAAAATATGTCCCATAACCAGAATAATACAGGGTATGTTCACAATAGCAAAGTTGTTTATGAAATGTTTGAAAATAGATACAGGATAATTGATTCGGGGATTAGATGTGGAAACTCAGGATAATAGAAACGGGAATGTGGGAATTAGATACAGGAATTCGGGGAGTTGATATGGGAATAAAGTATTTGGTGTAGATATATATATATATATATATATATATATATATAATATTCCCCGCCTATTAACAACGACAGATGCAGGTACGGTTGCCAAACATCTGAATCTATCCCGCATAACACAGGAGGTTGTCAAGGGCTAGCTGAATTAGCACAGAAACTTGACTTATCACAGTCAGTAAGATTACCATACTATAAATACAAACCAGAATCTGTTTTAGAAAATAACAACTACAAGCCGTACAGGGACCGCACGATACTGACCGATCGAACTGTTGCTCACAATAAAACAACAATAACTAAATATCAAGCAGGTTGAGAAAATAACCAAATATAGAGATTTGGAATTTCAAATAAAAACTCAGTCACACATGAACAACACACGAACTGTATCAATTGTTATGTCAACGACAGGACTAGTCACAACACATCTATTAAACAATTTAAAATACCTAGGTCTGGACGAACATCTTTAAAAATAAATGCAAAAAGACGTCCTGTTAGGAACAGCCCGGACGGTCAGGAAATTCATGGGAAACTGCCGCCACGACTCCAACCACGGGCCTGAAAACCTGGCAAGGGCTCCCACAGAGCTATACCCTTTTGATATCTAGGATATCTGGGGTTTAGTGAATTTTCCCCTAAAGGCGCTCATGGGGTGCCTTAGAAGGAGTGTGATGCCATACATTGTATGGTCAATTTGGGACATCGAAGTGTTCTATTACCAAAATATTGCTGTCAGAACTACTGAGTAGTTTTTATTACCAACCATGTAAATTATTTGCCTATATACAGAGCCCTATGTTGTCACAAGCTGATGTACGTATGTATAGAAATATAGGAGACCTGATCCAAGCATTATGCATACAAATATTGAAACCAAAATTCTGAAATATACCAACATTTCAGTGTTACCTGTCTGATTCAACAATACCGCTATAGGTATCAAGCACTACACCTGTTGTCTGCCATAGAAAAATGAAAGTAGGCTGCATACAAGCAGCCCACTTTCACTTTCTACTTCCGTGTTTATGACGTCACCAGCCAGTACTGTCATTGCATATTTCAAACCATTGTCGGCTAGGGACTTTGATTAAATTATTTCTTGCACAAACAGGTTTCTCTGCATCACAATCAGAGTCAGGAAATTAAAAATTTTTCTAATGCCGCTGCCCTTCTACTTCTCTCGACAGGAAGCTACGGGAACATTAACTCATTCAGTTTGCATTAGTTGTTCATTTGAGGTTGTGCATTCAAGATGATGATGATGCTGTCCGCTCAATTTAGAAGAATTGCTGATCAAGTTGTAAGGTTATGGATTACACCGATGAGTAAATTGACGTATACAGAAGTGTGCAACAAACTTGGTCTCGACATTGAAAACGCAACGCCTTCTTTTGGAACCTTACAATGACGGATACAGATTGATCAAGAAGCAATATCCGCCGGTCATGTATGAGGAAATACAAGAGGAACAGAATTCCCCAAAGAAATACATTTTCATGAATACCATAGACTTTGAATTTCTGCTTATGCAAATGCGAAGTGATAAAGCAACAGAAATTCGCTAGCTCTACAATATGATAAAATACATTTCCATCAAATATGAAAATAGCTATGAAGAATGTTGTTTGGAGTTGGTCACTACACAAAACAAGCATTTAACTCAAGAGATTAACGAACTTAAACGTCTCTTATTCGAATTTAGGAACTCTGCCGAGGCTGAGTGTATTTGACTGCAACAGGATCGTTGTCAAGCAGAATAAGAATGAATCCGAGCAGATCAGGAGCGTATACGAGCTGACATGTGTCGTATTAGAATGGAAGAGGAGTTTGTCACAGCAGCCAAATGACATGAAGGATGTATTGACTACCGTATCAGAGAAAATCCATACTGATGTTGTGACCCGTTTGAGGGATGAAGTAAGCCCTCCAGTAGCTCCACAGTCCATCAACCGCAGCAAACAGATATGTATGGCTCTATTAACTTTACGGGAGAATGAGTGGTATGTGCTTCGTAGGCAGAGAGCGTCTTTCCATTCAACCATAAATGCCTTTCTGAAGAATCATCCTAATGCCAGAGTTGTTAAAAAGTGGTACAATGTGTCATATCCCGTTGATGTGACACATTATAACATGCTCAAATCTCGCCTAAGAAATTTAAAATGATTAACTAGAGGAAACACATTACGAAACCTCGATCATTCTTTGACGCCCCAGTGTGATGGTGATCTTGTGGACAATATTAAATCTATCATGATGGAAAACATTGCTACGCAGATTTCTCGAGATGCTCAAACCTTGATGTTGCACAACAATTCTGTAAATTCTGTTAGAAAATAAAACAAAATATGTCCCAATATGCATTTTATTTTAGTTGCATATGCAGCAGTAATCTATTTTCTGCGAGCAATCAAAACTAGCCAGGTGTCTACATGGCTGAAAAACAATTGACAGGTCATTACTGAGACAAATTTTACAACTGTTGGAGTTGGTGGGTTTTGGTGGGTAATTTTTGAGCAGTAAACAGTTAACGAACGCTTTTGCGTGCATCTCTGCAATGTTGTCGGTAGGTAAAAGTTTCTTCAGTTCTATGCCGCAATAGTAGCAAATTATCCTGTCACCATATCCCGTATAGAAAAAGCCTGCATTGTCTAGCATCTCGGGTGTTTGTCTTAGAGAAATGGGCCCGTCAGTGTATGTTGCAAGTCGACTGTCAAGTGTTGCGTTGCTCTGGTAAATGGCTGGTCTGTTTATGCGATACGTGTCATTCAGATCGAAAAAACTGCAGTACGGAGACCACTCCAAATGGTCGGCCATTGGGTCGTCACCAGGTTGCCAATTGTATCCCTCAATTCGACAAAAGAGACATACAACGACATCATCACTTACCCCTGCGGGTTTGTAAATGAAACCTGTTTGAGCTAGCTTTTGAGCTGGAAAGTTTGATCGCCAACTGTCAAAGGTACGGTATCGATTTTAATACGATTGATAGTACTCACGACTCTCCATCTTCTCAACTAATGAAATAAAACCAAACACCCAATCTATAAAAGTTTCTAAATCGTACGTACTGATTGATCTGCTTATTGCTAGCATTAATCCAACTATCATGTGACTGATCAAAACCAAGCCAGCTAACTTTAACCCTATGGCCTTTTCGTTGCAGTACTTTTTCGACAATATAAACATCTGTGTAGACTGCTTTTTGTAGCTCTTCCTCGTAAAAGTCTCCTTGAATCGGATTGCCAGACATATCTTCCAAGAAATACGTAATAAAAATAAAAAAAATTGTCATAATGTGCCTTTTCATTTGATATATTACATGGTGTGTTAGAAACAATTTTAAGTTTATATTTTCCATTTAATTCTGTAATGTGCCCCCAAAATTAATAGTAGAGGTTTCTTTTTATTTTCCGGTAATATTCAGGTGAAATTCAGTGTGAAATATTCGATCTAGGGTGACATTTGTTCTGCGAACGTGGGGGCCCCGTTCTCGGACCGTAGCGAAGCGATTAGGACTCCGGGGGCCCCAACTAGGGCTGCTACGACGTGTTGAAGACGGTTAACTAGGGCTCCGATGAGGGCCCCAGGGCTGCTATGAAGATGGATGGGGGCCCCGTATAGACAGGCTGTGATGTTATAGAGGTTATGTACTATTGGGTAGGGCTGCTGTGACGTGGATGGATGGGCCCCTACTAGGGCTGCTGTGACTTGTGGAAGACGGTTGACTAGGGCTCCGATGAGGGCCCCAAGGCTGCTATGAAGATTTATGGGGGCCCCGTATATGTTAGGTTAGGTGCTGATGACAGGCTGTAATGTAATAGAGGTTATGTACTATTAAGTAGGGCTGCTGTGACGTGGATGGATGGGGGCCCACGTAGAGGTTAGGTTTTGTTGGCTTTATTTGAGGTTATGGTTCGCGGAGTCGGCATATAGGTTAGACAGCTGACTGGTAGGCCATAGAGTTGGGGCGTTAACGTATGGCACGGAACGTTGGAATAGGACGATGACGTATGGCATAGAACGATGGCATGGAACAATGACAGCTGACAGGTAGGCCTTAGAGTTGGGGCGCTGACGTATGGCACGGAACGTTAGTATGGGGCGTTGACGTATGGCATAGAACGATGGCACGGAACATTGACAGCTGACAGGTAGGCAATAGAGTCAGAGATACAGAACACTGTTGACAGCTGACGTATTGTATTACAGACAGGTTATGAAGTAACAGATAAGCAGTTACTCCTTGAGGCGCTCTCATTGTTTAATTACGACGTGCTCAGTTATACTAAGCTCTCATTGGTCAATAGTCACCACGTGATCTGTTCAATCGCATCAAATTTCATTAATGTACAAAATAATTTATATATTTATAACCAACGCAGTGATGGGGAATCGAACCCCAGTCCACCGGTTTCCTATGTAAGCACTTAGCACATGTGCCAACAAGGCGACCTTACTTACTCTTTCTATCAGTTGATAGTATGATGAATAAAAACCCGTTTAAGACGCATAGTAATAATATCAGTCAGGCTGGAGACACGATGACCTTGCCAAAATTCGCAGAAATGCAACTTGTTAACAGGCGCACAGTTCGCTCCCTCTGTTAGCAAGCGCATAAAGGTCAAAACATCGCGTGTATAGAAGACTATCACTGCCGTGACTGGTAGTGATGCGCTCCCTCTGTTAGAGATCGGACAAAGGTGAAAACATTTTCTGTGTAGAAGACATCCGATAGCAACAAGTAATAAACACAATGTGCGGTATCGTATCGATAGATGGCGTTCCACGTACAGTCAAAACATTAAATCGGAGCATATATACTAATAAAAAGATACAGGGTGTCTCGGAAAATATTAGATATGGAAATTTGGGATAATAGACGTCCCAACGGGATAGCAGATGCTATAATTCGAGAAATTAGACGCGGAAATTCGAGAGCCAGCATACAGGAATAATAGACGTGGGGATACGGGATAGCAGATGCTGGAATTCGAGAAATTAGACGCGGAAATTCGAGAGCCAGCATACAGGAATAATGTATTTGGTGTATAGGATTGTTGGATGGTAAGCTTCCAGCGTCTCTGCAAATGGTGGAAATGGTTGAAGCAGGACCACTACAAATGATATAAATGACTAGAACAGAACCGTTACAAACAGGGACGCTACAAATGGGTTAGTGTTATTCTTAGAAATGATAGAAACGGTAAAATGGTTATAATAGAGACGTAACAAATGCTAGAAATGGTAGGATGGATGAAGTGGGGTAGATACAAATGATAGGATAGTGGGAACAGGTATGTTGGAAATGGAATAGTGGAAAGATAGAAATGGCAGGAAGTTGAATTTATGAAACAGGGTAGAAATATCGGGAAGTCGAATGGATGAAACAGGGGCGCTACAAATGGAAATGATAGAAAAGACCGGAATGCTGGTTGAAGTTGATTGACAAAACTCTGGAAACGCTGAGAGCGAGAATTTTGGAAACTGGAACGCTAGAAAGAGGAACGGTGTAACAAGGAAAAGGTTTGAATGGCTGGAACAGGAATGTTCGAAAAGATAGAACTGGTTGAATGGTTGAAGTAGGTCCGTTGCAAAGAGTAGAAATGGTTGAAGTAGGACCGTTGCAAAGGGTAGAAATGGTTGAATGGTTGAAGCAGAAACGTTTCAAATGCTAGAAACACCCTAACGGGAACGATAGAAACGGCGTAACAAGGAAAAGGTTTGAATGGTTGGAACAGGAATGTTGGAAAAGGTTTTTCATGACTTTGAAGAACATCTTGAGGACTGGAAAGCTAAAACTGTACAGCCGAACCTAATAAAATCATCCCGACATCTAGTTCATTCGATAGTACAACAGAAAATTGCAGTCCGAATGATGATAAACGATATTTGATTCCAGGCACTGTTGAGACTTTACTTTGGGGCCATTATTCAATAATGTAGATTAAAATAAAAACAGTACAACGTTTGTTATGTTTAATGTCATTGTTCCTGAAGCCAAACAGTGGTTATATAGGCCTATAGGGGATGTTCCACTATAAAAAACAAACGCGCCTTGAGTTCAGCCTCCTGGGAGGTGTGGAATAGAACTCTTTAAGGTTATTATTATAAAATGTTAGTCGCACACATTAATTGTTTTCTCTTAGGTCGACTGATTTTCTTCCGCATCCATCATAGTAGCTTTTTAGTTCCTAAGACATCCGACCAAAGGCTTGTTAGAGAATCGCAAGTAAGATATTATTTTCACTTTATTCTTTGAAAACATATAAGTTACACATACTAATGGTTAGCAGGTGGTCTACTAATATAGCAGCCAATGACATGGAAAAGGGGGATCAGGTCTTGTTTGAGTAGTTAATAATTTTTTTCGGCAAGGTCATCGTGTCTCCAGCCTGCTTGATATTATTACTACGCATCTTAAACGGGTTTTTATTCATCATAGTATCAACTGATAGAAAGAGTAAGTAAGGTCGCCTTGTTGGCATATGTGCTAAGTGCTTACATAAGAAACCGGTGGACTGGGGTTCGATTCCCCATCACTGCGTTGGTTTTTAAATGTATAAATTATTATTTACATTACTGAAATTTGATTCGATTGAACAGATCACGTGATGACTATTCACCTATGAGAGCTTAGTATGACTGAGCACGTTGTAATTAACCAATGAGAGCGCCTAAAGGGGTAACTGCTTATCTGTTACTTCATAACCTGTCTGTAGTACAATACATCAGCTGTCAACCGTGTTCTGTACTTCTAACTCTATTGCCTACCTGTCAGCTGTCATTGTTCCGTGCCATCGTTCTATGCCATACGTCAACGTTCTAACCAACGTTTCGTGCCATGCGTTAACGCCCCAACTCTATGGCCTACCAGTCAGCTATCTAACCTATATGCCGGCTCCGCGAATCATTACCTTAAATAAAGCCAACATAACCTAACCTCCTCTACGTGGGCCCCCATCCATCCACGTCACAGCAGCCCTACCCAATAGTACATAACCTCCATTACATCACAGCCTGTCATCACCATCCTAACCTATACGGGCCCCCATTCATCTTCATAGCAACCCTGGGGCTCTCATCGGAGCCCTAGTCAACCGTCTTCAACACGTCACAACAGCCCTAGTAGGGGCCCATCCATCCACGTCAAAGCAGCCCTACCCAATAGTACATAACCTCTATAACATCACAGCCTGTCATCAGCATTCTAACCTATACGGGGCCCCCATCCATCTTCATAGCAGCCCTGGGGCCCTCATCGGAGCACTAGTTAACCGTCTTCAACACGTCGTCACAGCAGCCCTAGTTGAGGCACCCGGAGTCCTAATCGCTTCGCTACTGTCCGAGAACGGGGCCCCCACGTTCGCAGAACAAATGTCACCCTAGATCGAATATTTCACACTGAATTTCACCTGAATATTACCGGAAAATAAAAAGAAACTATTAATTTTGGGGGCACATTACAGAATTAAATGGAAAATATAAACTTAAAATTGTTTCTAACACACCATGTAATATATCAAATGAAAAGGCACATTATGACAATTTTTTTTATTTTTTTTTAAATTAATTATTTTAAATATATTAATACAAATATAAAAAATTTTACCCATTCCTCTTTATCTCCGAAACTATAAGCAGTAAAATTTTGAAAAAATTTTGACACATAGGGCCACACCTGAATTTTACAAGAAAAATAAGGATAAACCTCTGCTATTAATTTTGGGGGGTAAGTTACAGAATTAAATGGTAAATATAAAATAAAAATTGCTTCTACGCATCATGTACTATATCCATATTGTTAAAATAAATTATTTAAAACATATTAACAAAAATATGTATAAATTTACCCACCCCCCTATCTTATGTCCGAAACTATAAGCTGTAAAATACTGAAAAAAATAGAGATATAGGGCCTCACCTGAATTTTACCGGAAAAATAAGGAGAAACCCCTAATTTTAATTTTTGGGGGCAAATTACAGGAATAAATGAAAAATATAAAATAAAAATAATTTGTAACGCATCACGTAATGTTTCAAATCAAAGGGCTCATTATGACAAATTCCAACATATTTTTTTCATATTTTTAAAATGAATATTTTAAAATATATTAACAAAATATAAAGAATAGTTACCCATTCCCCCTTTATTTTAACTATAAGACCTAAAATTTTTTGTTTACAAGAAAAATACGAAGAAATATCAAATATTAATTTTGGGGACCAAATTATAGAATTAAACAGAAAATTAAAAAAAATAACGAATCATGCAATACATCAAATGAACGCAATACAAATATATATTTTTCATATTTTTATAATGAAATATTTACAAGATTTTAACAAAAAATATATAAAAAATTCTCATTTCCCGCTTTATTTCCGAAACCATATCACCTAAAATTTTGAAAATATTGTTACGAAATTGTTTCATTTCAGTACGACATCGATCGCTTCTAGGACAAAAAAATGTTCTCGAAATGGCTCGGCGGCTGTGGAGTTGATGATTGATTATACGAGAATTTTCGATGCTGATTTTAAAAGGACCGACCCAAAATCGCGGCAGTTAGTTAGTACAGCGAAGAGCTTATATGTAGAATTGTTATTGTGATTTGAATCGGCTGTTCTGTATAATTTGATGTAAATAAAAGTTCTAGAAAAGTGAAAGTGAATATTAGTTGTATAATTTTAATTGGACTCACGAACTATATAACAATTTTTAGGGGTACTGGGGCTCTTTTGAAATTTAC
The DNA here is from genome assembly GCA_034190945.1 of Octodonta nipae. Taxonomy (NCBI): domain Eukaryota; kingdom Metazoa; phylum Arthropoda; class Insecta; order Coleoptera; family Chrysomelidae; genus Octodonta; species Octodonta nipae. The sequence continues at coordinate 116,635,998 of CM067217.1, forward strand.
AATAAAAATTAATAGAAAGAAACCCCCAATATTAATTTCGGGGACAAATTATAGAATTAAATTGAAAATAAAAATCGCATTTTCAAACGCATCATGTAATTTGTTAAATAAAAGGCTCAGTATGTGAATTACATATATATTTCATATTTTTAAATTTAATTCCCACTTTAGAAACTACACTAATATATTTTATTTGTATTTTTAAATAACTTGTCTAAAAGATTTATTATTTAAAACTTGACCAATGTCCCCCTTTATCTTCCAATCTACAGAGCCTAAAATTCAGACAGTACATTATAAAAGGCTTCCCTGAAAGTTTATTAATAAAATAAAACTCATGTTAATTTTGGGCCAAATTAGAAAATTAAATACATATTTTTGTATAAATAAACGAATCATGTTGCAGGTAAAATAAAAAGTCTATGCGTCGAAAATATAAGAAAATCACTCATTCCCTGCTTGCCTGAAACTGGGATATTAGAACAAGATATACTTTGATTCACCTACATTGTATCACATCTTGAAGGTGGTACGGAACCCTTAGTATGCGAGTCCAACAGGCACTTGACCAAATTATTTTAATACCATACTCATGTCCTTATTTTCTCAGAAACTGCAAAAAATAACTATCGGGGTTGTTACCTTCATTTATTAGGGCATCTTGTAGACGTTGTATTAATTCACTCTTTTTCATTCTCATTTCCTTTTTTTCCAGTTCTTTTTTAAAATCCGTCACTTTCAATTGGTTTAAACTCACCATTTTAAAGATTGTTAGTCTATTTATTCTTTTAACTTCAAAAGTTCCACAAATACACCGAAGACCTGACGCTTTAATATTATTATTTACGGTTGGATTGGTTTAAACACACCCAGTCCAACTTTCTATAATTTAGTTCCACTATTTATATTCACACAACTCTTTACAATTTATCTTGAACACCTGTTGTTCTTTTACTAGACGGCACCCGAATACTGCGTGAATGCTTCCCTCAGCTCCGCGTATTTACATATTTCCCCTCAGATGGCTTTAGATATATTCTCGATCATTCGATGAATTTTGATAACTCTAGCCGCCGACCTCGGTGCCCCAGACAAACAAAATTTTTAACTCCACGAAATAAGATATATATATATATATATATATATATATATATATATATATTATATCCAGCAAATGTTAATTTTCAAGGATCATAACGAATAAGTAAATATGCGAAAATTAATAACAGCCTGAATAGTAATTTTGCGAATCGTAACTGACAAAAGCACTATTGCAAATTATCCAAAAGTGGAAAGAACGAAAATACAAAAAGTGTCCAAACTGTGAATAAAATAATGCTACTATATCACGCCACTGAAAAGTGGTCTTGCATGCTAAAAAATACAAAAAACCGGTAGAATAGTATAAGTATTGAGAGTTCTATCGAAAAAGCAACTACTCTGGGCTGCTGGAGAGAGAATGTATAAACATGCATGGATTGTGTTCCAGAAAGGAGATGGGGATATAAATAATTATTTTTTTATGGAATAGTGGTAGACGCGATAGTCTTCACGCACAAATGGAAGAAGAACTGAATTGATAGTTGTGATTTGAAGTATTTAGTTTGTGTGTTATTGGATTATATTTTGGCATACTTGAACAAAAAGTAATAAATACATTAAAAAAAAACTAAAACCGACTTCAAAAAAATTAACTAAAAAGCATGAAATAATTTTCTGCTACAACAATTAAATACTTTTTTGAAGTCGGTGCCAAGTTAACGTGAAACTTTTTTGGGAAGTTGTACTTTCCAACTTCGCTGTTCAAAAAGTATTTAATTGTTGTAGCAAAAAATTATTTAATGCTTTTTAGTTAATTTTTTTGAAGTATTTATTTTTCAATTTTTAGTGATGCAATGGCTTAATTGGATGCAGTTTTCAAATCAATGTAAATTTTTGGATATTGCCTAAAATAAGGTATTTGACTTTCATTTATTAGCTTGACCAACCTCGTTTACTGTAGAATAGAATAACTTGTTTTCTAGACATGGATATTTACTAAGAAAATTTTGTATATGATTCTAACTTAGGTGGATCCACGATATTGTAGACTATCTGAGTATCATCATTATTTAGGTCTGTTTATTATACTAACATTCATTTAATATCTGAATGTTATAATAAATCGTTATATATTTTTTATTGATATAGCATAATAGGACGTAATTTTCAATTCTAATTAACTGTGTGATAACAATTTGAGTTATTATTAAAAATAAAGGTAGTTAAATTAAACAAATTTTATATTCTTTATCAAACCTAGTACAAAATTTGAAGATTTATTATATAAGTTTTAGTGATGTGGCATCATTAGAAGCATTTTATAATTCTTATTACTCCTGTTTGATAATGATTTTATATATTATGAAAAATAAAGGTATTTTACTTTCAAGCAAACTTCATATTTGTTGGCAAACCTCTTATCCAGTTGAAAAACTGACATGTAGTGATTACAGTCTACATTTGCGGCCATGCGAATATTTTTATGAGGAATAACTATTTCTCTAAATAATATTCTTCTTTTTCCGTTTCAGTTAGACTTATGAAGACACACCGTATATAGGAACCAACTGAGAACCGCCACCTTAATGATGATTAACTGACATTTATTTCGATTTATTTCCAATCAAATTTGAATTTATAACAATTTTTATTTATACAGCACAATTGGATGCAGTTTTCAATTCTAATAAACTTTGTTTGACTAAAATTTGAAATATTATACATAAATAGTTAAAGTTTTAAATAAAATTAATATATTTATTAACACAAAATGAACAAGAAATTAAAAAATTTTAAGTATTAAAAAAATAAATCTTTTGATTTATGAATATACAATGTATATACATATTAACTGACAGTTATTTTGTTTATTTACAATTTACCCCAAGTTCCGCACATATAAATTTTAATCCAGCGACTCCACCGAATTTTACTGTATAAGAAAGTCGTTAAAAGATTTCCCCCGATTTTCTAAGAAGCGGTACAATCTATGTTATTGAACAAATATGGCACGACTTCGGGATATCCCGGAACTAATCCAATTTCTGTTTATCAAATTATCCCGTTCCGAATAAAAAATGTTCATATTTTTATTACCGGCGAATCCATCAAAACGGTACAACAGATATATTAATGAAAAGAAATATGGGACCACTTCGCGATCCGGTCCAAATTCCTTGAGCCGTTTGCGAGTAATCGTTGAACAAACTGTAAAAAGAAACATAGATACAGACGAATAGAGAATCTACTACTTTTTGAAGTCGGGTAAAACGAGGTTTCATTGTGAAAGTTTAATAATCTAAACGAACCAAAGAAAATACATAATAATATGGTTTGGATGGTGTTGTTCGTTACTTTGGTAAAAGTTGAAATTCATAGAGAATTAGTAATAAAAAGTGTTACATGCCTGCAGTTTATTCAAATGAAAACTTCTGACAAATGTTTTGCTGTACTTCAATTTATTCTGAAAATATCAACTTGTTTGCATTGCCCGGGATATTATTATTGGGAAAACCCAAATATCTAATTATATAGTTATATAAGAATTTCCATTTTAATCTAATACGTTATATTGCAGTTATGGACTTAATTATTGTATCGGAAGAACTATACTAACTCTATCTTTTTGTAAAATATTTTCATTGCCAAGAGAAGCATGTACAAACACCAGGACACAAGAATAACCGCTGTTGAAATTTGGTACATAACAAAGCTTTCGTTTCCACAAGAAATATATCAAAATAGTTGATAATTCTATTGAGATTTTTTTAAAGTGAAATCCGAATATCGCGGAAAAACGTCTGTGTTTGTTTTTGAAATTTCCGCATGAATAAATTCGTGGGGGTGGCGAAAAAACAATTATCATTCTGTTTCATGTCGAGCTTTCGTGCAGATAGTCAAAGTAACTTTGTTTGAAGGTGTACTGAACCAAAAGTCAAAGGATGTTTTACTTTTGCTTAATTAATTTGTTTTGACATTATCAAACAAGTGAACATAGCAATCTGACATTTCTGATTCTGAGACGACTTCTCTTGCAACACTATGAAATTTATGGTTCATGCACCAACCTTTATTAAAATATAAAAAGGACTTACAAATTTCCATATGAGAAATTCGAAGCAATACCTAACCAAATTAATAATTCTAATATATCCTAATTAATAATTCACATATATCCTTGGCAGGTGAATTAAAGAATGACATTTATCGATGCTGAGACTGAAGCTGTATTTATTTTTCGAGATCCTGTGGTTTGTTTGCTGCTTAGTAATATCTCACTTGCTAATGCATCTTCAGAATGGCATGTTTCTTGGTTTGGTGTGTTGTTTATTAAATAAATAAAATAAGGCATAATGTCTATTTTTGAAAATAAAGAAGAAATTAACAACTTATCTTATCAGTCTCGTCTACGACATGTGAGTTTCATGTCGAGGTTACAGTGTTTATTTCCTTCCTTATTCATAAACTTGTTATGATTGGTTGGTTGTTGGTGGGGGTGTCTGGTTCGCTTAATCTGGCAATTACAGAGGTCTATGCTGTAGAAAGTCGGGAGCTGTCATCGCGTCGGTTTAGACAGAGAGGTCGTTTCTTTCTTTATATAGCTTCGCTAATAATGGATGCCCCACGGGAATTGAGAGATATGATAGTCCTACTGTCCACGAAGTTGATAGGATTTCTGTTGTAAATTGAATGATACAATGTATAACATTGAGGTTTGGTAAAAAGAAGTCTCTGTCATGAGGCCAAATGACAAAAGTATCATCAATATCTCTGAGCCAGCAGGAAGGTTTTAATTTAAACGAGTTTACAGCCTGGGTTTCAACCCTCATCCAATTCTAAAATATGATGTTCAATACTAGATTTATCTGCTCTTCCGTATTTCAAATGAACAATATGCTCTTTGAAACGGGTACTGATAGATATGCGTGTCTGTCCATAATACTTTAAATCACAATCGTTACATTTGATTTCATAATAGTTGTTCTATACACCGCCTTCACACCAAGTTCTTTTAAAAAAATTTAAAGCCCCTCTAATAGCTTTCTTTTCGTTTTAAAACTTATCTTTGTTAAGAGAGAATGTCAACAACCAATGTACAAAGAAATGAATCGCCCTTATTTTATGTTGCTGACAGTGAAGAGACGTATTAGATAAATATCTATATGTGCTAGTATCCTTCCTATATACATCAAACTCTAACTTATTATCATTTCTTAAGACTAATACATCAAAAAATGGTAGAGTACTCTTATTTTCCTGTTCATATGTACATTAAATAGAAGCAAAGCTGCTGTTAAGATGCATTACAAAATCATTAACATTAATGTAGCAAATATGTCATCCACGTACCGTATCCGTACCCTGGGAGTCATTTTTTGCTTGAAGTTCGAACCTGCCCCCGAACAAATTGGAAAGGTACTGTGACAAGGGGTTTCCCATTGCAGTTCCTCTCTTCTGCTCATAAAAGCAACATCCAAACTCAAAATAATTTTGTGATTTGTGCCTCACAGAAAGAGTTTTCACGCAGTAAATCCTCCAGGTACTTCAGAGTTTGTGGAAGGAACTAACATCAAACGATACCAAAATTTCTCCAGATTCCAGCGAAACGTTTGGCAAGATTGAATAAACTCTAAAAGTTTTGCTGCGGACAAGGAAAATTTTCGAATCGTGTTAACCACTTTGCTAACTTATAAGATGTGGCGTCAATTGCTGAAATAATCGGTTTTTCCAGGTTTGTGAATTATTGGAAGGCCATATAATTTTGGGATTGCATTAGGAACATGTAGTCTTCATTTCAGTTCAGGACTTACATCAGATTTGCATGTTTTAAGGACGTTGTTTACTTCTGATATCATTTCTGATACATGATTTTTAAGTAATTTTGACCGTTCGTAATCAGGTTATTAATTCTATCAAAATAATCAGATTTGTCGAGGATCGCTACTTTGTTGCCTTTGTCGCCTTTGAAGTTAAAAACATCCTTGTTTATCAATAGTTTACTAACTTTCCCTGGTGTGTTTTTTTTTTCGTGTGTTTATTACTAAATAATAAATTTTTAGTTGATTTTGAACCTGTTCACGGATTAAACCTTTAGAATTGTCTGGCAGGTATTGAATCGAACTTGTCATGTTCAGGGATGACAAATTTTAAACCGTTATTTAATAATTATAATTCTTCGTTACTAATGGATTGAGATGAATGGTTTTCGACAATAGACGGAGTTGTCAGAGTTACTTTTGCTGCTGCTTGCTGTTTATTCATTGAACATAATTGTTTTAGTTACTATTTAAGCTTTCTCATCTTATTTTCATGTTTTGCATTATTCATCTTCTTTGAAACTCCATCCATTGTTTAAAACCTTTCTCAGTTAATTTATGTGTGAGTTTTTATACAATGAATAACTCTTAATTTCTAATAAACTACGTTTATTGTACAGATGCTTGATTTCTAAATCTAACCATTTCATTTTTGCATAGTTTTCAACTTTTTTAGATGCTACAGGATTATTAGAAACTTTTACTTGAATAAATCTTGGAAAGATTGATTTATTATTTCAAGAAATTAGATACCAAATATCTGCACCAATAAGACTAATTTTACTATAATACTTGCAATACAAATTTTGTTTCTTTGACCTGGTAGCCAGCTTCTAATGGAAATGCTGTGGACCTTTGGTGTGTCACAAATGTAAAAACACAGTTTTGCACCCTAACACCAAACCTGTATTTTAAGCACTCTACGTCGTTTCTAAATAACAGATTTCACAGATAATGTAGATTTTATATAATGAAATTATGTAAATTAGGATAATCCTTAATTACCTACCTACTTTTACCCTACATTATAAAGTAATTACATTTAAATACATATTTTATGGATTCTTAAAAAGCAAACTATGCAATGGGATAGGACCCTAGTCTGAATTCATTAGTTTATAATTTTTTTAAATCATTATCTGATAAGATTCCAGATACCTAAAATTATTTACTTGTTTAACTAATTACAATGAAGTTGAATTTACTGAGTGGTTATGTTCTAAAACATAATGTGCAACACTAGATTTATCCGCTCTTCCGTATTTCAAATGGGCAATATGCCATTTGAAACGGTTCTGTCCATAATACTTTAAATCACAATCCTTACATTTCATTTCATAAATACCGGACTTCTCGAAATCAGCAATTTATCTTTAGGATTACCCAACAATTTCTGTAGTATTGTAGTTGTTCTATACACCGCCTTCATACCAAGTTCTTTAAAAAAAAATTATAACGACGGTAAGGAACAGATACAAACTTTTGTTCTTGCCAATTTGTTCATGGGCAGGTTCGAAGTTGAAACAAATAATGACTCCCAGTATTTTCCTAGGGTATGGATACGTTACGTTAATGACATATTTGCTAATGAGTTTAATGTTAATGATTTTGTGATGCATCTTAACATTAGGTTTGTTTCTATTAAATTTACATATGAACAGGAAAATTAGGGTACTCTATCATTTTTGGATGTATTAGTTTTATGCATAAGATGCATGATAATAATAAGTTAGAGTTTAATGTGTATAAGAAGGATACTAGCACATATAGTTATTTACCTAATACGTCTTTTCACTGTCAACAACATAAAATAGCGGGGACTAATTTCCTTGTACATCGGTTGTTGACATTTACTTTTAACAAAGAGAGGTGTAAAAATGAAAAGAAAACAATTAGAGAAATAGCTGGATGAGATGGTTATCCAACATCTACGAGTATTATAGATAAATTAATTAGGAAGAGGCAGCGTCGGTTACGAATGAATGAAGTGTCAACATTTCGAAATGTTATACTAGAGGTTTTAATTTTTTTAAGAACTCAGTATGAAGGCGGTGTATAGAACAACTACAACACTACAGAAATTGTTGGGCAATCCTAAAGATAAACTTGCTGATTTCGAGAAGTCGGGTATTCATAAAATCAAATGTAACGATTGTGTATCCGTTTCAATGAGCATATTGCCCATTTGAAATACGGAAGTGCAGATAAATCTAGTGTTGCACATAATGTTTTAGAACATAACTACTCCATATATTCAACTTCTTTAAAATTATTTAAACAAGTAAATAATTTTAGGGAACTGGACTCTTACGAAAGCATAATGATTTATAAAAATATTATCGATATATAAATAGGCAAAGATTAAACGGTTAGGTACCATTTTCTCCTCTGCCTCTCAACCGATTTTTTTTATTTTTGTTTTGTTTAGTAGCAAATGACGACCTTCAGTGCAGAATGTTGAAATTTATATATAATATTGGTTCATTCATTAAATAAAATATAATAAAAAAACATTATTTATATCCATACTGTCAATGCCAAACAGATAACAGTAACAGTGTCGTCAGTTTGCTTGGAGAGTAAATGCTATTGAAATAGTACTCAGAAAAATTTGTATTACATAAAAATGGCCATTCATTGGGCTCTCGTAAGTTTACAACTTGCATTGCTTTGTAAATATGGTTTTTCAACTAAAATAAGAATTATGTTGCAATTGATGAATTTATTCATGATATTTTATTAATTTGCATATTATACATTCAATTTAAAGATTCTTTTAATCTTTACCGTACAAATTTCTTTTAATTTGAATAAGGTAACAAAAAATGTGAATTTATGCACTGATTGTAATATTCAAGACAAAAAATTAGATGTGGCAGCCCTGCTCATGACTCTCTTTGAGTAGCGCCTTAATTTGAATTTTGACATTTCAGAATATTGTTTGGTGTAAGATTATTATAGCACGATGGTAAAGTTAAGTTGTAAATTGAATGTATAATGTTCAAGATTTGAGCTTCAATCTCTGCGAAAAGTTTTTAACAAATGTGAGTATTTATTATTTATCATTAATTAACAGCAGGTGCTTATATTTTTTTATATTTTCCATACAAAACAGAAATAGTTATTGCTTACTATGTGTTTCATTTAAGTTAATGAAATTATATTTAATCTTAAGATTTTGGTTGAAGGTTTATTAATATGTACTTATGTTTTGCAGTTATTTGGAATGTAATAGTAGATTAACACCTTCATACTAACTTTTGAGGTGGTTGAATTCATTTTCTGCTTACGAGTTGAAATCGTTAACTGTGAAATGACAGAATAAAGGTTATATTTCGTTTTATTTCTTACTTTAAGACCATTGAAAATTTTCAGTCTCAAATCAAAAAATATTTTTGAAACATGTGGGTATTAACAAATATAACATTTAACATTAATTTATTATTTAATATATTGTTAATATTTTTAAAGGGATGTATTTTTATGTTAAAAATTATAACTACATATTTGAACATATTTAAAGGCCGAATCTTTCAATTATTTTTAGGTAGGGAATCAGTTAGTTACTGTTTTGTGTTTATGAATTTTATCTTGTAAACAATTTGATTTATATTACATGGTTCTACTCCTGCAAAATCCTGGTTTTATAACTGACATTTACCTAAATTAAACATGTCATTGACATTTTAACGATGTGTATTTAAAAATACAGAAATGCATTTACTGATGTGTTATGCTAAGTTAGGTACATACGTCTATTTTACAAAGTAATATATTTTTATTGAACTTGTTTTCCCTTGGAAAACTGTCAAATTATTGAGTAATTATATATGGAAAACCTGCTGTCAAATCAATTGGAGACCATCTTTGATAGTTCAGCATCAAGCGATGTTTAGTGTTCAGTAGTAAAATAGTCTAAGTAGTAGGTCAATATTGGTTTTTCGGACAAATATCATATACTTTCGTATTAATTATTCTGTAAGTTTTTATTTTAATTATTTTTTTACTACATTATTTTCACAATCTTTCTAAGGTGTGGTGTAACAAATTGACAATCAGTCGACAACAGATAATATATTAAAGATTGTAGTTTTTATAAGGTTGTTGGACATATACAAGGTGAGTTTTTTGATGATCAGTAAGGGGATCTCGGAAACTAGCGGAGATAGACCAATGGTTAAATTGGGAAAGATTTGCAGTTTTACTGGCCCAATTTAATGACACTTTCGGTTTTTTGTAAAAAGTCATGGCTTACTAGATATTTTGAAAAAACGAAATTCTGTCGATTTAGTCAAATCTCTCTAGCTCCTTTGTTTTTGATTTTATATAAATAGTGTAAATATCAAAATTCAAGGGAATTGTATCCCGAATATGACTGTCAGCTCCCCTTTTCGAACTATGACACAAACTTATCTTTTTTTAATGGAAACCATAGTTGGCTATGACCTCAAAAAATCTGACATTTTTAGAGCTTTTCAACGATATAAAACTCGATATAGTTATTCATAAAAATAACGGAGTTATGGATGCTTTTCTCTATTATTTTCACTTTTAACGTATTTAGCCATGAAATAGATTGATTTATTAACAACTATTGCAAAAAAAATTGAACGATTTTTTTATTAGGTATGTTACGATTCATTAGAATAGAGGCTTCATTGTTTTGTATTCAAAGTCAAGTTCATAGTAAACAATGTCAAAGCTTACATGAAAATTGATATGATTTCCAAGGTAACCTCGTGAGCAACAGGAAATAGAAAACAAAGACTTGTTCATTAAAATGACTTTTCAGCAGCCACCTGCACGAGCTTATCTTTCTGCTAAATTGTAATTTTTTTTCAGATGTTATAAATACTTCCAAACATGTAAGCTTGGTCACTTCTCGTTCACTTCTCGTTCTAGAACAGTAGTCACCAAGTACATTTTAATCTTCAATTTATTTCAATGTTAAAACTTTCAGTTAAATAAAATAAATATTTTTAAAAACTTTTAATGTTCGGCTATGACCTAACATTTGGCGCAGCTCAGTAGTATTTTCGTACGTTTTTCGAACACGCAAACCCAAGATTACGCTCACGAAGAACGGTGGATTCCAGTCCTTCGACGAAAAGTAAACCTACAATCAAGAAACCGAATTGCTGACAACTCCAGGTAGAACACGGAACTGCCTCACTGCTTGGAACCAGACAATTCAAAAACAACTCCTGGTAGAACACGGAACTGCCTCACTGCTGGGAACCAAAGAAAATGAACCACGTAAAAGCGTGAGTAACGAATCATCTAATTATTTTTGAATTTTTGAAACTGATATTTAATTTTGATATTATTGCAACAATTTTATTTTTATTGAAACATTTATATATTTTTTTTTATATGTTGAAAACCAGAACGATTGTTCTATTTTAACAAATTATATTTAACAATTTTATAACACTTAGAGATACACATTTTCGTCTCTAAATCCCATTTAAATATTCAAGTGAAATATTTTCAAATTTATTCAATTTTCAATTTCCCAATCTTAACAAATTCCAATTTCAATTTTATTCCCAATTTCAAAAAATGGCTGAAGCTCAAGAAGAAGCCTACAAACTTTCTGAGATTTTCTCAATCGTACCCGAATTCGAGGGAGATCAAATCTTTCTCGGTACATTTTTAAATGCTTGCGATTGTGCACATAATATGGCAATCGGTGATCAAATATTCTTGCTAACGATTCACATAAAAAATAAATTAAAAGGTAGAGCAGCACAATTAATTAGCTCGCGAAACCCTTCAACTTACCCCGAAATAAAAACCCTTTTAAATCTTCATTTCGGAGACTCCCGTGATTTACCGTCCCTAATCCAAGATCTTCAAAGATCGAAACAACTTCCAAATGAATCACCATTAACTTTCTTTAATAGACTACAAGTCTTAAACGCGAAAATGCACGCAAACATACAAAAATCTGCAAATTTAACTCCAGAGCAAAGAAATGCTCAATGCTCATTAATCGATACCATGACCCTAAATACATTATTAACAGGTCTAGAACCACGCCTCGGGCAGATCGTTCGAGCAGGCAACCCCAAAGACCTACTAGAAGCAAACATTAGAATTAAAAGAGAGTTACAATTATCATATTTTGAAAATCATAAACGGCAAGACCCAATTCAAACAAAGAAACCAACTCCAATTTTAAAATGTAATTCTTGTGGCCGAAATGGACACACATCAAATCAGTGTCGTTCCAGACAACCTTATACACAAACTCAAAATACTTCTAACTACAATAGATTCCCACAGAATCAAACAAATTTTCAAAGACCACAATTTGTGCCTCAACAGAGACCACAATTTACACCCCAACAAAGACCTCAATTTAATTTCCAACAAAGACCTCAAAATGATACGCAACAACGTACAGGTCAATTTCAGAACAGGCCTCCCGTGATTCAAAAGAATCCCGCCTCTAATCAACCCAGAGCACATCATCTAAATGAAAATGAATATTCCGATTCATATAATTATGAGAACTTTAATGAATTTAACGCTGAAAATAATTATTATCCTGATGATAACCAATATTCAACTTTCTATTCAAATCCAGACGAATATCCAAATGAAAATTTCCAAAATGAAATTTTTTCAAATGAAAATTACCAAAATGAAAATTTCCAAAACGAAAATTATCCTGAAAATTTTCAAGAAACTCCTTTCCAAGACCATCCCCCAGACACAGACCAATTACAAGAACAAATTCAGCATTTGTCTTTAACCGACAATGTACATCAAAACCAATTCCCAGAACAAACTTTTATGTAAACCCACTTTTAACTGTAAGCTGTAAAAATTTATATTACATCTACGACCTTACAAAAACTTTCAAAATCCTAATTGATACTGGTGCAGGTATCTCAATTTTTAAAAGAAAAACTGTCCAAAATTACCCCAAATTTCCAGAAAATAAATCAGTTCAAGGTATAACGAAAGAAAAAGTTTTAATTACAGAGTCAACTCTTGTCCCTTTCGCTCCAAACGATCCTCATAAAGTGTACATTCATGATTTAGACATTGAATTCGACGGAATTCTAGGAACAGACTTTTTAGAACACTACGACTGTGTTGTCGACTTAAAATCAAGAAAATTAATAACAAATTTTAAAACAGTACCCCTATTCAAAGCCCTTAATTTCGAAGAATATTCCACTGAAAATTTCAATTCAATTCAAACCCCTCTTCAAAAGGAAAATCAAATTCAAATGCCCATTCAAAATCCAATAAATTCTAAGACACCTATTTCAAATAAAGTATCTATTGAAGGTAGAACTGAAAAAATATTCAAATTAAAATGTAACCTTTCAAATACTGAAGCGATACTTCACGCTCAAGAAAAAGAAAAAGTTAGACTTCCAAATGCATTAGTAAAAGTAAATCAAAAAGGTGAATTTCTAACCACTATCATTAATCCCAACGCAATTCCGAAAATTATCGATTTTTCTGATATTTCAATTGAACCTGTGGATAACTCAACCGATTTTCAAATTTTAAATTTAAATTCTGATTTATATGAACCCTCACAAATAGACAGAAACTATATCATTCAACAACAACTCCGTTTAGACCACCTTAATGAAGAAGAACGAGAATTAATAACCGAACTATGTTTAGAATTTGCTGATATATTCTATCTAGAAGGTGATAAACTAACTTTTACCAACGAAATAAAACATTCCATTCAAACAAACAATGCTAAACCAGTCTATACCAAATCATATAAATATCCCAAATTCATCGTCAAGAAGTCAAAACTCAAATATCCAAAATGTTAAATCAAGGTATAATTCAACATTCAACCTCTCCATGGTCATCTCCAGTTTGGGTTGTACCAAAGAAATTAGACGCTTCCGGTAAACAAAAATGGCGCATCGTTATTGATTACAGAAAACTCAATGAATTAACCGTTGATGATAAATACCCACTTCCAAATATTTCTGACCTCTTAGAACAATTAGGCAAATGCCAATATTTTTCAACATTAGATCTTGCGTCAGGCTTTCACCAAATTGAGATTGATAAAAATGATATTCAAAAAACTGCTTTTTCGGTAGAAAATGGTCATTACGAGTTCATTCGTATGCCATTCGGACTCAAAAATGCCCCATCCACATTTCAAAGAGTTATGGATAACATCTTATTAGGTATCCAAAATGAACGAGCTCTTGTTTATATGGACGATATAATAGTTTATTCCCCTACAATTCATGATCACATTTCTCGACTTAAAGATGTTTTCAAAAGGCTCAGGAATTCAAATTTTAAAATACATCCTGACAAGTGTGAATTTCTAAGACAAGAAGTAGCATATCTCGGACATATAGTTACTCCCGAAGGTGTTAAACCTAATCCTAAAAAAGTCGAATGCATTCTTAATTTTCCAGAACCCAAAAATCCTAAAGAAGTAAAATCTTTTCTTGGCTTAACAGGATATTATCGCCGCTTCATCCCAAATTTCGCAAAAATTGCTAAACCTCTTACTAGACTTCTGCAAAAGAATGTCAACTTTCTATTCGATAATGATTGTAAAAATTCGTTTAAACAACTCAAAGAAATTCTAACAACTGAACCTATTCTAAGATACCCAAATTATGACGAAGAGTTTATTTTAACCACTGATGCTAGTTCATTCGCTATAGGTGCAGTACTCTCACAAGGACCCATAGGGAAGGATCTTCCTATCGCGTATGCTTCTCGGACCTTATGTTCAGCAGAAACCAAATATTCCACAATTGAGAGAGAACTCCTTGCCATTGTGTGGGCAGTCAAGACATTTCGAGGTCAAATTTTTGGCCGACGTTTTGTAATTTGGACCGATCACCGCCCGTTAACCTGGTTATTTTCAATAAAAGACCCTGGCAGCAGACTTGCCAGATGGCGTTTAAAATTAGAGGAATATAATTACAGAATAGTATACAAACCTGGAAAGCAAAATAAGAACGCAGATGCATTATCCCGCATCAGAATAAATCATTTTCAAGATTGTATAAACCTACATTCCAAAATTCATGCTTCAAATGAAGATGAAAACTCAATTCCCGAAAATCCTGATATCCAAAATTTTGACGACGAAGAAAAAATGATTTCTGAATTTAATAGATTCGCAGAACTTTATAAAACAAAATCTTTGATAGACTATTCCAAAATTGAAACTTCAAACTCACAACTCCTAGACAAAACCCATAAACCTATCGTAACTTTCTTCTGGCAAAATAAGTTAACCGAACTACATGATAAAATAATCGATGACTTTTTTGAAATAAACCCTGACTTCAATACAGACAGAATTAATATACTTTCAAGTAAATCTTTAAAAGATAGAAAATACTTCATAATTCCCATACCCTTCGACCCAGAAAAAGTAGCTCCGCACTTATTTTATATATTATATAGATGCCAAAATTACTTTGAACCTTCACAAACTTATTATGTTGAAAATAATGTTGAACTTCCAACCCTAGAAATACTTTCATATATCTTTGCTGACAAAGACATAAAATTTAAAATCTGTCAAAATCTTATTACTACCCCAAACGAAGACCAAATTCCAATTATCTTAGAACAATATCACTATGGAAAAAGTAATCTCCATAGAGGAATTAATGAAACAATTAGAAGAATAAAAGAAAAATACAATTGGCCCGGTTTAGTTAAAAGCGTAGAAAAATACATTAACTCGTGTGAAATATGTCAAAAAGTAAAATTTTGTCGCAAAAATTTAAGTGCTCCTTTCATTGTTACTGAAACCCCTAAAACCCCATTTGAAAGAATCAATATAGATATTTTTGAATACCCCGAAAAGAACTATGCTTTAACCATCAGAGATGAGTTAACAAAATTCACTCAAGCTTACCCCCTTTCAGACAAAAAGGCTTCATCAGTTATAAATACACTTTTAGTCTTTTTTCAACATTACGGCACTCCCCTACGTATACACTCTGATTATGGAAAAGAATTTGATAACACACTCATGAAAGACTTATGCGAACTTTATAATATTAAATTAACCTTCTCCAGTGTAAACCATCCTGAATCGAACGGATCGATCGAACGTTTTCACGCTACTTTATCAGAAATGATAAGAGCAAACACCGCAGAAAATCCCAATGAGCATCCTTTCAATGTACTTCCATACGCGGTTATTTGTTATAATAACACAAGAAATCAAACTCACGGTTTCACCCCGTACGAGTTAATATTTGGCCATACAGCAGGTAGACCACCTGAAACACTCTACAATCGAAAAGAACTGATTTCAAAATATATACGCGACTTAAATAACAAAATGGAACATTATTATAAAATTGCAAGGGCAAAAACAGATCTTCACAAACAAAAATCAAAAACGCGATTTGATAAAAATGTAAATCAAAATCAACCAGAATATAAAATAGGAGATAAAGTCTATGTAAAGGAAAGCCAAATAAAAAGTAAAGCAGAAAATAAATTTAACGGCCCATTTGAAATAAAAGAAATTTTCCAAAATTCAGCTAAACTAATAAATCTTGCAACAAATCAAATTACTAAAGTAAATTTTGATAGGCTAAAGCCGTATTCTGATTAGAGCTTTCTTTCTTTACAGAATCCTCGCATTTCTCGGATTATGCGAAATTGCAAACTCCCAATATTCCTTAAATCCTGTGAACAACACAATAGGGATCTATTTTCAAGAAGAAGGAAATATGAAAATTTCAAATACTAAGTGGACGCTCCTTGTTTATAAAGAACTTAATTCAATCAAATCTGCGATAGACAATAATGACAATATTTTAGATCATATGTTAGATGTTCTTAGCGAAGAAACTAATCGTATGGTGGCTTTCAAAACAGAAATTGTGACACACGTAAGTCTTCTTAGGCAAATTTCAAAAAATGTTAATGAAAAATATAGAGATATTTTCGCAGACACTAGAAGCTATATTTCAAGTAGACGCAAACGCGGTATATTAAACGGCTTAGGAACTATATGGAAAACCATCTCAGGCAACCTTGACGCTTCTGATGGCGAATATTTTAATAATTGCATAAACAAAATCACTCAGGATGAACATCAGATTGAAAATCTATTAAAAAATCAAATCTCCGTAACAACTTCAGTAATAAAGAATTTTAATTCAACTATTCAAAAACTTCAAGTAGATGAAGAAACATTTAATAACGATATTGTTGAAATTCAAAAATCAATTTCAGATCTCACTGATGATCTTGCATTTTACCAGGCTCAAATTAGAACCTTAGAAATATGCGAATCTGTTATGGCAAGCTATGTTTTTATAGAGGAAACTCTAGACGATGTCTTAAATTCAATTTCCTTTGCTAAGCTAAAAATATTACACAGTTCTATAATTACCCCGAACGATTTGATGAAATCGATTCAGACAATCTCAGAATCTTTGCAAAAGAACGAACTTCCAATTCCCATATATACTTCCACTGTTGCACAATATATTGATATCATTGAATTACAAGCTTTTCAAATAGATTCGAAAATAATATTTGTCCTAAAAATCCCTTTAGTTGACCCAGAAAATTATATTCTCTATCGTCTATACCCCTTACCGATATTAGACAATCATACTGGATTTCATCATTTAATTCCAATAAATCATAAATTCATCGCTAGAAATGATGATTCATTGCTTTACGTAACTTTGGATTCATTACAAAATTGTAAAGACATTGATAGAAGAACAAAAATATGTTCTGACATTTTACCCTATCCTATTGATAGTGAAGCTTTATGTGAAGCTCAATTCTTCAAACCAATCAGCAGCCTTCCAAAAACATGTCAAACAGTCGTAATCTACGCAAAAGAATATAAGATTCAAGAACTTTCCACAAACTACTGGTTAGTTTCAGTATCAGACCCGTTACCTGTGACTATTACATGCGAAAGTCGAAACATCGTTACGAAAATAATGCCGACAAACTTCATACTAAAACTCCAACCTCAATGCAGTGCTTTCATAGGCTCAACCCGAGTCCTCGCAAAAAGGATAATTGATACTTATCAAAATATTTCATATAAAATTCATCCGGTAAACGTACCATACAGTTGCTGTGAGAACATGCCTTCAAATGTTCATTTCCCAAATTTGAAGCCCTTAAAATTGAACAAATTAAATACCGAAGACCTCAGTATAGCAGAACATAAACTATCGCAATATTCTGACCAACTAGATGATTTGATAAATCAACCATACGTAACCAAAAGTCTATCCTGGTTCACAATTTTGACAATATTACTAATAATTTGTCTAATCATTTTATATGTCTACTGCAAATGCCGAAGACGGAGAAGACGAGCCCTTATAGCCATCCAAAGTTCCGGTGATGACCCTCCGATTCCACCAACCTCTTCACCAGGCCTATTTCAAAGACGCCTCAGACGCCTCGTTCCAAGACGACGCGAAAGCATCCACCTAGGAGAACCCATTGAAGAAGACGTCCAATTAAAAGACATTTCGTGAAAGAAACATGTATGTAAAAAGAAACATTACCTTTGTTAAACATTATATAATTTTGAATTTTTATATTTTCAATTTATTGTAATCATAATTTTAATTTTCAAAATATTCATATGCATTTTTATATTTAATCAATTGCTTATTTTATTCAATATTATAATTTTCAAATGCAAAGCTAACATTTCCCTATCATAATTACAAATTCAATTAATCAGCAGTTTACGCACTATTTTTAAAACTTGACGTATAAGCGTCAACTTTTTTATATGAAAGGGACGTGTTACGATTCATTAGAATAGAGGCTTCATTGTTTTGTATTCAAAGTCAAGTTCGTAGTAAACAATGTCAAAGCTTACATGAAAATTGATATGATTTCCAAGGTAACCTCGTGAGCAACAGGAAATAGAAAACAAAGACTTGTTCATTAAAATGACTTTTCAGCAGCCACCTGCACGAGCTTATCTTTCTGCTAAATTGTAATTTTTTTTCAGATGTTATAAATACTTCCAAACATGTAAGCTTGGTCACTTCTCGTTCACTTCTCGTTCTAGAACAGTAGTCACCAAGTATATTTTAATCTTCAATTTATTTCAATGTTAAAACTTTCAGTTAAATAAAATAAATATTTTTAAAAACTTTTAATGTTCGGCTATGACCTAACAGGTATATCAGATATAACGAAAAAACTAAATTAGTAGGTATATACTAAAAACTTAAGAAATTAAAGTACATAATAATGGTTACAATTTATGTTCGAAACGTCCACCATTGTTATTTAGACAAAAATTGCCTCTGTTTAAGATTGACATTACCGCTTTCCTCTAAGACCGCCTATCAATTTCTTCAATTGCTTGTAATTTTGCCTCCCTGAGGTCACCAACTGTCTCATACTTTCTTTTGTATACTTTGTTTTTTAGCGCACCACATAAATAGAAGTCTATAACTGCCAAATAGGGAGACCGGTGTGGCATTCGCGTGGGCCATTTCTTCCTCTCCAAGAGTTTGGACAGATATTATCTAAGTGTTTTCTTACTAATAACGAGCTATGAGCAGGTGCTCCATCATGTTGGAACTACTCAATTTCTAAACGAGTTCTCAAATTCAAATTATGCAACATGTCTTGAAAAGTTTTTTGCAAGAAATGCAAGTAGCGCTCCCCAGTAAGTGATTCGTTTTAGATAAAAGGCCCCAGAATAGTAGAGCCTATGATACCACACCAAACATTAAAACCAAATTTTATTTGGGGTCGTCTTTGGCCTATATGGAAAGGGTTTTACTTAGTCCGGATATGCTCATTGTGTCCATTGAACATACCGCAGTTAGTAAATCTAGTGTCCTCTGACCATAACACCTTTAATGGAAACTGTGGATTGTCAAGGCACATGTCTTTAAACCATATACAAAACAAAATACGTCGATGTTCGTCACCAGCATGCAAAGTTTGAGAAACTGAAAGTTTGTACGGGTGGAACTTGTGCGCTTTCAGTACCTTAACTACAGTTCGTTGAGATGTGCCAGCTTCTGCCACAATCTCACGAGTTGATGTAGATGGATTTTTATTTACCATTGCCAAAACATTTATTTGTGCTGCTTCGTTAATTTGATTACGTTCCTTTGGTGGTTTAGTAAAAGATCCACATCTGCGTAAACTATCGTAAAGCCTCCTAAATGTACATAGAGCAGGTTGACGACGATTAAAATATCTATGAAAGTATTCCTTAGCTGCACGAACTGAATTTTTATTTATTTTAATATCAACTGTCAGTTCAGCACTACTAATGGAATTACTCTCAAATGAGGAAACGTCAAAGTGAAAACAATCTTTTTCTTGGCTACCTACGTTAAAAGTGAAAATAAGAGAGAAAAGCAGGCATAACTCCGTTATTTTATGAATAACTATGGTTTCCATTAAAAAAAAGATAGTGTCATATCTCGAAAAGGAGAGCTGTCACGCAAACGAGGATATTCGGGATACAATTCCCTTCAATTTTGATATTTACACTTTTTTTATAAAATCAAAAACAAAGGTGCTAGAGGGATTTGACTAAATCGACAGAATTTGGTTCTTTCAGAATATCTAGTAAACCATGACTGTTTACAAAAATACGAAAGTGTCATTAAATTGGGCCAGTGAAACTGCAAATCTTTCCCCATTTAACCATTGCTCTATCTCCGCTAGTTTCCGAGATCCCCATACTGATGAACAAAAAAAACTCACCCTGTATATCTTTTATTTTATGAACTTGATGGAAACTGCGAATGACGAAAAGTTTTAGGTTTTAGTGCAATACCAACAAAAACTAGGGGGTCACGCATTTTTCAAAATTATTTGGAATACCTATATTTCTTCCCCCTCTTTATTTCTGATAAACATATACTTACATATACTTTTGACAATCGAACCTCAATAATGTTCACAATTTGATGAATTATCAACTAAAATCAATTTATTTCTGATGAGTAAAATCAATTTATTTCTCATAATATCTTATTAATTTTAACCTTATACTTTTGATTTAGAGTTATTTTATTTTGGTTGGATAACTTTCATATAATTTAACTAAGACTAGTGGTCGCCCAGTGGTCGAAATTCGACCATATTGCATGAAATTGTAAAAAGTATATTTTATAAGAAACAGAGTTGTGGAGAAATCGGAGAAGTAGATGTAATGACCACAATTGTTCACTCATATTGACAAATCTATTCCAATAAAAAATTAAAAATGTAATCAAATATCGGCATTCGAAATATTTGTGGTAAATGAATGACCCCCCAATTTTTGACTGAGACCGCTCCTGGCAAAATATTCGATATAACAATTGGAAGATTGTTCTTTGCAACCTAAAAATTTTCATTATTTGCCGTTTCCATCAAGTTCGGGAATATTAAAAAAAGAGAGGACCAACAACCCTAGGAGAACTTGATTATTCAATACATTTTCTATTTTCCGCTGTCTGACATTTTTTTACACAACACCTTCGGGAAGGTTGTGATAATAATATATTAATCTAATATTTAAACTCACATTAAAAACAGAATATTTAATATGGAAGTTACCGCAACGCGTCCGAAGAATCAATACTGATCTACTACATTGGCTATTTTACCACTAAACACTAACAACGCTTGTATGGCACTTCCAGAAATACATGCTCTAAAAATAACGATCGCTCCATATATAATTACTCATTGTTTGGAATTTTGACCGACTGGCTTCGGCGGCACTGTCAGCTGTTTCGCGTTGACAATACGGACGTAAATAAAAGAATTTTTATTATATTTTATTTAATGAATGAACCAATATTATAAATTAATATTAGCATTCAGCACTGAAGTTCGTCAGTAGCTACTTAACAAAACAAAAATGAAGAAAATCGGTTGAGAGACATGAGAAAATGGTACCTAATCGTTTTGTCTTTTTATATATAGATTACAAAAAATCGTGAAATTATGCACAAGTTCAAGATACTCATTATATTTCTTAAAATTTGTTTAATTTAATCATTACTCTTATTGCTGAAGGCTTATATATATTGTAATGGTCAATAAAAAAATCAAAGATCATAATAGTAATATAATAATAATAATAATATGTATTGAAAGCCAATATTAAAATATACAATTGAGATTTTGGAAAGACAGTTCTTCTAAATATAAAAATGAAATGAAACCCAATATGCGATGTAAAAACAAAAAATGATCAAAAGGAATCTTTTAAAGAATAACACATTTGACACTTAATGAAGCTTATAAAATAGAACATCTAGGGATTTTAATAATGTGATAAGAATATTCTATCCAATATATACAATACAATAAAAACATTTAATAAGTAGAAAATGTAAATCTTACTTTGAAAACTGATATGCAAATAGGACATCTAAACGTCAAAATTTAAATTAATCGGGAATTGCATAATTTTATATTTGAGGCACAACAGGGATAGTATTTCATAAATTTTAGAATCTTATATTCACATTTTAGAACAAATCATTAATAGAAACTTAATATTTCCACTTTAAAATTTGTAAATGAAAACCACAAATGTCAGAAATACTTGGATCAAAATTACGAGAAAACAGGTGAAGCGTTTAATATGAAATTTAGTCAGATAGACAGAGAGGGGTAGAGAATTCGATGGAACATGTGTTTTGTACAACAGTGAGAAGTTTTTAGAAATTTTGACATTGTGGAACAATGAAAATGGAAGTGACAATATTTGACACAAGGCTTGAAAAAATAATGATTTTGAAATTTTATTTAAATAAAATGATGGCAATCAAAATTGAGTCTTAGATCATTTATTATCTAGATATAGCCTGTCAAGCATAAAATCGTGGCAATGCTAGAAAGAGAGGGCAATAGAGACAGTAAGGGGCTATTTCACTTAGTGGGTGGAAGCAGCCAATGAACAACATGCTGAACATATTTCATTGGAAGCAGCTCCCAACTGAGTGAAATAGCCTCTTGCCCTCTCTATTGCCCTCTCTCTCCTTAGTCTTACCATGACATTTGTGCACTGCAGGCTATCTCTAGAAAGTAAATGCTCTAAGAAATTGAGTAAATAGGAGATCAAGTTTGAACGAAGGGAGTGTTATATTTTAAAATGGTAAATTATAATTAAGAATTAAGGGAAAAAATATAGGATATGATCCCATGTCAGAATAAAAACTATATAAGCGAGTGCAGACAGGAAGAAAGGGGTTATAAATTCGGCAGTGTAACAGTAAACTCTAGTTGAGGTTAAAAGGTGTCAAACCTTGACAGAACTTTGAAATTTTTTTAAAAATAAGCCCAGAACTAGTAGAAGTTGTGAAAATAAACCACTATCATCCAAGGAAAAGTAGCAGATCAAAGGCAATTGATATATGGTTTTGCAATACAATATGAAGTATTAGAAAAGAATAGAAGTAACGACTTGAGGTAAAGCAGTACATCTATTTCAACAAATTTTGAAAAGGAAAGCAGAAAAATTAAAGATAAAGCAGTACATTTATAAAAAAATTTTTTGGAAAGAAGTAGCAAAGGTACGATGTGAAGCAGTTTATTTATTTAAATAATTTTGGAAAGAAAACAGTAAAGATTGGAGATAAGCAGTATATATACTTTGGAAGCAGTCAAAGCAGAGAGTATACCTGGACATCATCATCATAGAGAAAAAGGTCAATTAATCACTAGGATACAAGGGGACAAGTTAAAATGTTGTGATAATACTTTGAAAGCTTCAAAGTGAAAAAAGGTATTTAATACAAAGATTTATTTATAAAACAATTTAATTGGCGCTCAACTATTAAAATTCATAATTTTAATAACTAGTTTAGAAAGTTTGATTTATTGAGAAATATTTTTTAGTAACGGGTTTAGAGATAAAAAAAAATTGAAAATCAGAATTCAAATTTTTTTGATTTATAAATAGATAAAAATTTGTTTATTGTTTTTAGTATTTAATTTATAGTAACATGTCACTGGTTTAGACAAAGATAATGTGAAAAAAATTGAATGGAATCCAGAATTCAAATTTTTTCTACAGTACTTTAATTTATTTTCTAAAATTGTAAGTCTGGTTTATATCTTTAAGATAATTAATCAGAAAATTGTAATCTAGTAATATAATAAAAGAGTTTTATTTAGTGCCCTTTATACAATATATATATATATATATAACATATATATATATATATATATATATATATATATATATATATGTTCGGTGTGAAATGTACACCCGTGTATGATGCAACGGTATCATATTACGCTGACAGCTTCCTGGTACTCCGATGTTAACGTGGGAAGGCATCGTGTGAATATATTTTCGCTGACTTCAGATAAAAGATAAAATTGGCGCAGTCAGTAGGATTGTCCAACATAGTTAAAACACGTGCATACTAACTGATTGTGGAGATTTCCAAATCATCGTGGACAATACCTACCTGTTTGAGACAACAACTGTAGCAGCAGAGACCAGGAACACGCAACGATACAGCTAACCAGTCGACGCTTCCGCAGAACAAGTCCTGTTCCTAGGGTACTAATAACATATGTAGAAACATCTCATTTTTGATTTAATTATTTATCAATTGAAACGATTTTTATATTTATTTTTATATTATTATTATCAGTTCTTTCGTTTAAAATTTCCATATACTTACTCCTTTGAATTACGTTTTAAGCTATTGAATAATTTTTGAAACGAATTAATTATTATTCTGCATTATTTTACCACGCATTATTTTATTTTATGTTCGCAAACTGTTGAATTTATTTAACCAATTTACTAATACCTTAATTTTGAATTTTTATAAATTATTTGGTGTTACTTTGCTTACTTCCATTTTACTGTCTTATTAAATTTTTTTTGGTTTTCGTTACACTTGAATATTAGAAATGGCAACTACAAGACAAGGTGCTGCGACTACTACTGTAGAGCCATACAAAATATCCTAAATTTTCGCAATAATTCCGGAATATGACGGAAACTCTATATTTTTAAATACTTTCATTTCTTCATGCCAAACTGCTTATAGTATGGCAACTGATTATAAACAAGTACTTTTAATATTGCACATAAAAAATAAACTTCGCGGCAGAGCTGCCGAACTTATAAATTCTCGCAACCCGACTCAATTAACTGAAATTCAGACACTCTTAGAGAACCACTTTGGAGATCCTAGAGATCTCTCAGCCTTGATTCAAGATCTTCAAAGAATGAGACAATTAAATACTGAATCCCCCATAACATTTTCAGCCAGACTACAAACCCACCAAGCAAAAATGCTTGCTGCGGTTAACAAACAAAACTTGAGTCAAAAAGAGAAACAGGCACAAATCGACTTGATCGAATTCATGGCACTAAATAGCCTCCTAACAGGTTTAGAGCCAAAGATAGGACAACTAGTTCGTGCTAGCGATCCTAAAGACATTCTCACCGCCGTTTCACGCATAAAACGTGAACTCCAACTCCATCACTTAGAATCTCAAAAATTTTCAAATTTTAGGAAGCAAGGTCCACCTCCTCGAAAACCCAACCAGTTTCCAGTACAAAAACAATGTTCATTCTGTAAAAGAATGTGGCATACTGTTAACGAGTGTCTCACCAAATCGAGACAAATGCAACAAAACTAAAATTACGGACCAAACTTTTCGAATGTCTTAACCCATTCTCACAACAACCAGGCCAATTCCAGAATCGGCCACAATTCCAACCCAATACTCAGAGTTTCCAGCAGAACAGAAACTTCCAACAACCTCGTCCTTCGACCAATACACAACCCCAAAGTTCAGGTCAATTTAAACCTAATCAAAACTTTTTCCGGCAACAACGAACACATCACTTGAACAACTCTTATAATTATGGGTACGATCAACCCAATAATAACGTATACGAAACTCAGTACCAAAATACTGATTTTGAAACTTATGACCAAGACTACTGCGATTCGACACAAACTGATTACGACTATTACTCAAAAACAGATAACGCAGAATGTGACAACTATGTTGAAAATGAACACAAATTTTCATCCGTAAATTTTCAGAACCTCCCTTTCCAAACGGAACCCCCGGAAATCACAGAACTTCAGACCCAAATTCAAAGACTAAATCTACACAGTTTCTATCCGAATTTGAACTTCCCCGAACAGAGCTTTCTATAAGACCGCTTCTGACCGTAAATTCTAAAAATCTATACTACATCACAGATTCTTCTAACACATATAAACTCTTAATAGACACTGGTGCTGGTCTTTCTATTTTCAAACCAGAGCCTTGCACACGCTTCAGAGATAGATTTCAGGAAAAAGTGGTAATTCAGGGAATTACCAACCAGAAAATTCTTATAAATGAATCGACCCTTGTCCCTTTCAACATACAAGATCCACATAAAGTATATATCTGTAACCTCGATATTGAGTTCGACGGTTTGTTAGGCTCTGACTTTCTAGAGCACTACAACTGCATTATTGAGTTTGACAAAAAACAATTAATAACCAACTTTTAGACACTTCCGCTGTATTAAGTGACAGACGATACAATCAATGCCTCTGAATCTATACAATGTCCCTCTTCTTATACGTCCATTAATACAATTTCGATTGAACCCCGTACCGAACAAATCTTTAAACTTAGCTGTGAACTAACAAACACCGAAGCCCTTCTAACAGGTATGGAAATCGAAAAAGTTCACCTCCCTAATGCTGTTGTTACAGTAAGCAGCAAAGGCCAATTTCTAACCTCCATTCTAAATGCGAATGCCATCCCTAGAATAGTAAATTTTTCAAATCTAAAACTCGAACCGTTACAAAACTTTTCTGTGAATTCTCTCTCACAAACTACTGATTTGAACTATAACGAACCCGGCAGACAAGAAGAAATTGTTAAACAACTCCGACTAGAACATTTAAACGACGTAGAGTCAGACTTAATCTTACAATTATGCCTTGACTTTTCAGACATATTCTACCTCGAAGGCGATCATTTATCATTCACAAACGAAATAAAACATAATATCAATTTGTTATCCCAAAGTTCACAAACAAGAAGTTAAGTCCCAGGTAGCAAAAATGCCCGATGAATGCATAATACGACCCTCTAATTCGCCTTGGTCCTCTCCTGTCTGGGTGGTACCAAAGAAATTAGACGCCTCTGGAAAACAGAAGTGGCGTGTTGTAGTAGACTACCTTAAACTTAACGAACTTACAGTCAATGACAAGTACCCTCAACCGAACATCTCAGACATACTAGGCCAACTAGGCAAATGCCAGTACTTTACGACCCTTGACCTCGCCTGTGGTTTCCACCAGATAGAAATAGACCCAAAAGACATCGCGAAAACTGCATTCACTGTCGAGAACGGACATTTTGTGTTCGTCCGGATGCCCTTCGGATTGAAGAATGCTCCTTCTACCTTTCAAAGGGTGATGGATAACATTCTTATGGGAATCCAGAAAGAAAGATGTCTGGTTTACATGGATAACATAATCATTTAATCGCCTACAATACATGACCATCTATCACGACTGACAGACGTATTTAAAAGACTCAGAAAGGCTAACCTTAAAATACAGCCTGACAAATGCGAATTTCTCCGCAAGGAGGTCGCTTTCTTAGGACATTTTATAACTAAAGACGCTGTAAAACCCAATCCATCAAAAGTAGACTGTATTATAAACTTTCCACAACCAAAGAACCCTAAAGACATAAAATCTTTCTCAGGGCTTGCTGGTTACTACCGTAGGTTCATTTCTAACTTTGCAAAGATCTTCAAATCACTGACAAAACTATTATAAAAAGACCAACCGTTCAATTTTAATGAAGAGTGCGTAAAATCCTTCAATGAATTAAAAAAAACATTAACTTCCACCCCTATACTCATTTACCCAAATTTTGAACGAACCTTTTGTACTGACTACAGACGCCAGCGCTTTTGCTATCGGCGCCGTATTATCTCAACGGCCAATAGGTAAGGATTTACCGGTTGGATATGCTTCTAGGACCCTTTGTAAAGCCGAAACCCGGTACTCCACCATTGAGCGAGAGCTCTTAGCCATTG
The DNA here is from genome assembly GCA_034190945.1 of Octodonta nipae. Classification (NCBI taxonomy): domain Eukaryota; kingdom Metazoa; phylum Arthropoda; class Insecta; order Coleoptera; family Chrysomelidae; genus Octodonta; species Octodonta nipae. The sequence continues at coordinate 116,663,910 of CM067217.1, forward strand.
TCTTGGCGGTTAAGCATTTTCGTCCGATAATCTATGGCCGTAAGTTCCTACTACAGACCGATCATCGTCCGTTAACTTGGCTATTTTCTATAAAAGATCCCGGTAGTAGACTTGCCCGATGGAGACTCAAACTAGAAGAATACGAATATGAAATTATTTACAAGCCTGGTAAAGTTAACAAGAACGCTGATGCTTTATCACGGATTAAAATCAACCATATTGACGAATGTTTATCATTTCAAACAAGATCGAAACTAACACCCTTCAAAGTCCTACCCCTAAACGACGAATCCGAAGACGACAGTCCTGAACCCGAACAAAATGAAATATCTCTTGAAACTATGTCCGAAGAATTTAAAACCTTTATAGAACGTTATAAAACTACTTCTTTAATTGACTACAGCAAAATTGAATTCTCCAACTGCCAACTACTAGACAAAACAAATAAAAACATTTTAATTTCCCCCCAATCATCCAATCTTCAGAAATTTCATCATTACATCTTCGAAGATATTTTCGAAGAAGTGGCTGACTTCGAAACCTTTAAAATTAATGTATTCGCCAGTAAAACCGTAAGCTGAAAGCAATATTTCATAATTCCACTTCCAAATGATCCTGACATTGTAAATGAAGTTCTTTTTGCATCGATATACAATCATCAAGATACTTTATCTCCATCTAAAACATACTGTGTCGAAAACAATCTCGATCTTCCAATTTTAGAGATGCTCTCTTTCATTTTCGCTGAAAAAGAAATCAAATGGAAAATTTGCCAAAACGTTACAAAAACCCCCGAAAAAGACGAAATACCGCTGATCCTTGAACGATATCATAAGGGAAAAATAACTTACACCGCGGCATTAACGAAACCGTCCGCCGTATTAAAGAAATGTACACCTGGCCAAGTTTCACAAAAGATATTGAAAATTTCGTTAAGAACTCAAAATTTGTCAAAAAATTAAAGCGTGTCGCAAAAACCTACACAATCCCCTCGTCATTACGGAAACGCCTAAAACACCGTTTGGGCGAATTAATATTGACATAGTAGAAATACCTAACAGAAACTATATCTTATCTGTAAGAGACGAACTGACAAAATACTCACAAGCTTATGCTTTGGTAGACAAATCAGCCAAATCAGTTGTCAGTACTATGATGTTATACTTCCAACATTTTGGTACCCCATTGCGTATCCATTGTGACTATGGTAGGGAATTTGACAACGCCACATTCAAAAACTTGTGTAAACTGTACGACATCAAACTAACTTATTCAAGCGTAGGACATCCGCAAACAAACGGTTCTGTAGAACGAATTCATTCTACTTTGTTAGAAATGATTCGAATCTATAAAGCCGAAAATCCAGATGAGCATCCCCTAAATGTACTCCCGTATGCGGTTATTGCTTACAATAACTCGACAAACAAAACCCATGGCTTTTCGCCTTATGAACTAGTGTTTGGACATACGTCCAGCAGACCACCAGAAACCACCTACAACCATAAGGAACTGATTAGTAAATATATACGAGACTTGAACAATCGCATCTCCTATTACTACAAAGTAGCCCGCCAAAAAACTGACTTACAAAAGCAAAAGGCTAAAGAACGTTTAGAAACACAAAAACGAAAATTATATTTCGAGATTTACACTTTATTTTATAAACGACACGTGTTTCGGCATACAATGCCTTTATCAAGTTTCACAAAATTCTAAAAAAAAGTAGTAGTAGTAGTAGTATTTTGTGAAACTTCATAAAGGCATTGTATGCAGAAACACGTGTCGTTTATAAAATAAAGTGTAAATCTCGAAATATAATTTTCATTTTTGTGTTTCTCATTATGGATTTACATCAAGTATCAGCCGCAACAATTCAGTATTGTAAAGAACGTTTAGATAAACACGTTTCCGACAAACTTCCCGAATTTAAAATTGGTGATAAACTTTACGTCAAAGAATCCCAAATTAAAGACAAACTTCATAACAAATTCAACGGTCCATTCCAAATTTTAGACATTCACAATAATTCAGCCACACTCTTAAATCTTAAAACAAACCAACGAACTAAAGTTAACTTTGACAGAATGAAACACTATTCTGAAAACTAAGTTTCTTTTCAGGTTACTACTGCTGTTCGGATCAGCAGTCTCACAGTTCAACATCAAACCAATAAACAACATCTTGGTATTTACTATCACGACGAAACTAGAATAGTCATCTCCAACTATAAATGGACATTACTAGTCCATCGTAACTTGACGATACTTAAATAAATCTTTGAAAACAACAACAGTATCCTCAAAACATTAGAAAACACTGTCGATCCCATCCCAGGTTTCAAATTTCATGACACAAGTGCATTCCGAATTGATGTACAAACTCACATCAGTCTCTTATCCCAAATTTCAGATTAAATTAAAATTACATTTTCAGAAATATTCATGGACACTAAAAAAACCAAACGAGGACTATCTTTAAAGCCATCACTGGAAACCTTGACGCAACCGATGGTGCATTTTTTACAGATAGTATCAATAAACTTAACCAGGGACAATTACAAGTAGATAATCTTCTAAAAAATCAAATAAGCGTAACTACTTCTATTATCAAAACTTTCAATGAAACCATTCAGAAACTCCAAATTGACGAAGCATACTTTAACGAAAACATTGATGCAATCAATTTGGCAATACATACTCTAAACGACAAAATAGCCCTTATCCAAGCAAAACAGTCATTTTTGGGAATATGCGAAAAATTAATGGCAAGCTATTTATTTCTTGAGGATAACCTCAATGATATTTTAAATTCCATAACATTTGCTAGATTAAAAATAATTCATTCCTCACACCTGATAAAGTCACTACAGGAAATTTCGCAAAATCTTGTCAAAAACAATCTACCGTTACCCGTCAGATATTCAAGTGTCGCCCAATACTTGGAAGTAATCGAATTAGAAGCGTTTCAAACCAATTCAGATTTAGTCTTTATTTTGAAAATTACCTTATAGAGCAACAACTCTACACCGCTTACCACTTATATCCTATCCCAATTTTAGATGACAGAACTGGTTTTCATCATATTCTTTCATTCACACAAAAATATATTGCGCGAAACGATGATTCTCTAATGTACATACCCATTAAGGACTTGAGTGTATGCAAGCCACTAACTCCACAACAAAAACTATTTTCTGAGTTATATGCCTACCCCATCGACTCCAACGCACCCTGTGAAGTTCAACTTCTGAAGAACATCCGTAGTGTACCGGAAAATTGCCAAACCTCCGTTGTATTCAGTGAAGGATACAATGTCCAGAGACTAGAAACTAACACGTGGAATGTTATAGTGTCCGAACCCTTACATGTCACAATTAATTGTGCGGGAATAGATACTAAGACAATAGTTTTAATAAACAATACCATTATTCGCTTACAATCAGACTGCAGTGCTTTCGTGGGAATCACAAAAATACAAGCAGAACCCCAAAAATTTATAAACATTTCCGACAATTCATACCCTGTATTGATCCCTTACAACTGTTGCAGTTATCATCCCCAAAAACTAGATATTCCAGAGCTCAAGCCTCTAAAGCTAGACGACCTGAACATGGACGACCTCTCCATAGCGAGCCATAAGTTAGATCAATACACCAGGGACTTAGACGACCTTATCAACCAGCCATTTGTAAACAGAAACATATGCTGGTTTACATACGCTACGATTACAATAATCATAATCACTGTTGTTGCATACGTTTCAGTTAAAATAGTGAAACACGTCAAGAAGCCACCAAGGGATGAAAACTCCACAATTGAGGCCTGTGATTCATGATGGATCCCAGATGGACAGCCCAATTTGATTTAAAAGTTGATGTTGTAACATCAACTTTTCTTTATAAGGGGGAGCTGTTAGGTGTGAATTGTACACACGTGTATGATGCAACGGTACCATATTACGCTGACAGCTTCCTGGTACTCCGATGTGGATGTGACGTGGGAAGGCATCGTCTGAATATCATTTCGCTGACTTCAGCTTTTATTCTGTCCAGTTAGTTTTAAGTTCAATTTACATTTCATTATTTTTACAAGTATAAAAGTGTTAATTTTTATTTTTATGTTTTGAATAAAATATTTTTTTTAAGTCTAAAGTGAAATCAAAGATATAATATATATATATATATAATATATATATATATATATGTTGATTATAATATATAATAATATACTATATAAATTTATATCTTTTTATTTTCTGGAGCCGTTCCGTGATTGCTGTTCTCCCTTAACTTAGGACAGAATGTCACGAGGTTAATCACTCTCTTCGAGGTGTCATTCCTTTGTACGCAAGACAATATATATTATATATAAATATAATACATATTGTTCCTGGTTAGGGAACCTTCATAGTTGCGCTTCCCACAATTATGTCCTCTCGAACATAATATAATTTCGTTAATGAAGACGCGAGATATCTATATTCCTGGAGCCGTTAAATTTACGAAGGACCTGTCAGATTGAATATTCTCTTCGAGGTGTCAACGCAAGACAATATATATTATATATAAATATAATAATAGGGAACCTTCATCATCCCACAATTGAATCGAACACTTATTTATATTTGATGCATTTCGTTAAATTTGAAGACGCGAGATGTAAGACCGACATCTAGGATTTTCGAGAGAATCAGCACACAGAGATTCCGAATATGGAGCCGTTCCGTGTAATTGCTGTTCTCCCTTAACTCCTAGGACAGAAGGTTACGATAAATTTTTCAGGTTACTTTACCTGTCAGACATATTGAATACTCTCTTCGAGGTGTCATTCCTAGATGTCGGTCTTACATCTCGCGTCTTCAAATTTAACGAAATGCATCAAATGCATAAATAAGTGTTCGAGAGGACATTCAATTGTGGGAAGCGCAACTGATGAAGGTTCCCTAACCAGAAACAATATATATTATATTTATATATAATATATATTGTCATGCGTACAAAGGAATGACACCTCGAAGAGAGTATTCAATATCTCTGACAGGTAAAGTAACCTGAAAAATTTATCGTGACATTCTGTCCTAGGAGTTAAGGGAGAACAGCAATTACACGGAACGGCTCCATATTCGGAATCTCTGTGTGCTGATTCTCTCGAAAATCCTAGATGTCGGTCTTACATCTCGCGTCTTCAAATTTAACGAAATGCATCAAATGCATAAATAAGTGTTCGAGAGGACATTCAATTGTGGGAAGCGCAACTGATGAAGGTTCCCTAACCAGGAACAATATGTATTATATTTATATATAATATATATTGTCTTGCGTACAAAGGAATGACACCTCGAAGAGAGTATACTATATTCTGTTTTACTTTTAATATCAAGTTTTGGTAGGTTAATTAGAAGGTTAGTTTAATCAGAATAGGTAAATAAACTGTCTAAAGTTCTTATTGAGAAGTCATTACAACAGATTAGAATCCCTACTAAGGAGGAGTTTCAAGAGTCGGAGCATTATAATAAAAAGATTGTTTGGAGTTATTATATAGAATCTAATATCATTATAATAAAGTATTAAAACAAAATCTATATAACAACACCATTACAATATATATATATATATATATATATATATATATATATATATATATATATATATGTTATAAAACACTTTCAAAATTTCTCTTTTTAAAAAAGATTTTATTTATAGTTGCACAATACATATAAAACTTGAAAATAACAATAAAACTTTAAAACAAAAAAAATACAAAATTATGTGTTAAACTAACTAGACAGAAATTTAAGTAACATTGAATGATGGTACAAGACAAATGTACAATTTATAACCTAATAATGCTGACTAAGCTGTCGCAGGGCTTGCAGTTCTCACGGATGTTCGTCTGCGGTAACTGGAGACGACACGTGTATGCTGAGTCAGATGGGAACTTGTTGCTTGGTGTTTTCATATAAGTCGATGGAATAACTTGTATAACAACTCCCATCCATAAAAAGTTGATGCTACAGCTACAGCTACGGCAAATAATATTACAGGTTTACAAGTTGGTGGAAGTGATGCTGGTTGTCTAAGAAGCTGTCTCTCGCAAAGGGCTTCTTTGTCTATGGTGTGTGGAATAACTTTGGAACAGATCTTATGTTCTTTCGATAATGGCTTACAGTCACTCAGGTCTTCGACAGTTGCGTACAATAGCGAATCGTCATCTCTCGCGATATATTTTAATTTTGTTGGAAGAATGTGGTGAAATCCTGTTCGATCAACCAAAACTGGGATAGGATACATGCGGTACAGTCTAAAAGTTTCAGGACTGACTAAGAGAATTTTTAGTACAAAAACAATTTTAGTATTGATCTGATAGGCTTCCAATTCTATTAGATCGATGTATCGAGCAACATTTGAACTATAGGTTGGAAGTGGTAAGTTATTTTCATGAAGTGACTGTGATATTTTCTGAAGGGAATCAACCAAATCTACTCGGTTTATAATTGACCTATGTAAAATTTTTAAACCGGCGAAAGAGACTGTAGTTAATAAACACAAATCTAAGATGTTGGCTTGAAGTTCCTAAAAAGCAAGATCGTCTGTAATGAACTCAGTTGACTTCCTGATTGCTTCTATATTCTATATGTTCCGAAAATATTCTCTCTTCGGACTGAATTTTTTGTAGTGTGGTGTTAAGGCTCTTAATGACCGAAGTTGTTACAGATAATTGTCGTTTCATTATGTTTTCAATTTGATGTTGGTCTCTAGTAATTTTGTTTATGGAGTTACTAAAGTATTCTCCGTCTGTTGCATCTAAGTTCCCTGAAATAGATTTCCAAATTGATCCCAGTCCGTTAATGAGTCCGGGTTTCTTTCTGTTGGTACTGTAAGTCTCAGTGTCAGCAAACATTTCAGTATATTTGATATGTTAGCAGATTTTGATATTTGTTTAAGGAGGCTTACTTGAGTCTGCACTTTTGATTTGAAGATTTTAATGTTAGTTTTGTTGGCGTTAATAGTACCTAAAAGTCTGTTTAGTATATTATCGTTGTTTAAAATAGCGTCTCGAAAGGGGCTTAGATCTTTGTACACAAGAAGTGTCCATTGCTCATTAGAAATTTTAAGGGTGCTTTCTTCATGGAAGAAAACTCCTATAGTATTGTTAACGGGTGTAATGGAATACTGTTGAAGGTTTACGACTGAAAACAGTCCACAGAATCTAAAATAATGGATTTATTCAAAATAAGGTTTTAGTCTGTCAAAGTTAACTTTAGCTATTTGGTTTGTTTGCAAATTTATGACTGTGACAGAGTTCTTTTATATTGCGGTAATTTCGAAGAGGTCGTTGAATGTGTTTTCAGCTTTGTTTTTGATCTGGGACTCTTTTACTTAGACTTTGTCGCCTAATTTGTAATCGGGTTGTTTAGTAGAAACGTGTTGGTCAAATCGCACTTTAGATTTTTCTTTCTGTCGTTCGGTTTCAGCACGGACGAATCTGTAATAATAATATATTCTGTCATTAAGGTCTCTCACGTATTTCGAAATAAGTTTTTCCTGATTTCAAAGGGGTTTCTGGAGGCGTACTAGTGTGCCCAAATATGAGTTCGTAGAGCGTGGTTTGGTTTTTTGTGTTATTGTAATAGATGAAGGCATAAGGGAGGACGTTAAATGGATGTTCGTCTGGATGTTCCGCTGTATTTGCACTTATCATTTCTGTGAAATCTTTCAATAGAACCGTTTGACGCGGGATGTTGAACGCTGGAGAATGTCAGTTTTATGTCGTATATTTGACATAAATCACGCATTAAAGTGTTATCGAATTCACGTCCATAGTCACAATGGATCCGAAGTGGAGTGCCGTCATGTTGAAAGAAAATCAGAAGGGTGTTTACGACAGTTGAAGCTGTTTTGTCGTTTATGGGGTAGGCTTGCGTAAATTTCGTGAGTTTTTCCCTAATAGTCAGTGCATGATTTCTAGATGGATATTCGAAGAAGTCAATGTTAATGCGTTCAAAAGGAGTCTTGAGTGTTTTCGTAATAACAAAAGGTGCACTTAAGTTTTTCCTACAGAATTTTCCCTTTTGGCAAGTTTCACAGGATTTGATAAATTCTTCAGTTTTAATTAAATTGGTCCAATTGTATTTTCCCTAATACGTCTTGTGGTTTCGTTAATGCACGATGGGGGTTGTTTTTACCACAGTGGTATAGTTGCATTATTATAGGAATTTCATCTTCGGTAGGAGGTGTAACAATGTTTTGGCAGATTTTGAGTTTGATTTCTTTGTCGGAGACAATGGAGGATGAAATTTCAAGAATGGGAAGTTCAACGTTATTTTCTATGCAGTATGTTTCGGAGTTGTTGAATTGATCTTGGTTGTTATAAATAATTTTGAAAAGATATGAGACCACAGTTTCAGGGGGATAGAGCAAAGGTACAACTAAGTACTTTCTATGCGTGACAGTTTTACTGGCCATGTTGTTAAGAGTGTCATTACTGAAATTAGGTTCTTCTTCGAAAAATTCATCAATAATTTTGTCGTGTAAGTCATTAGTTTTGCCAAAAGAATGTAACTATGCGTTTGTGGGACTTTTCTAGAAGTTGAGATTTGGATATTTCTATTATAGAGTAATCTATTATTGATTCAGTTTTGTAGAGTTGAACAAATCGATTAAATTCAGCGGTAATTCTTTCGTCATGTTCGTCGTCATTGTCAGAGTTTTCAGGTTGTTCGGAGTCAGTTTCGTTGTTAGCGAAAATTTTGATTTTGGAAAGGAAGTCAGCACATTGCTTGAAATGGTTGATTTTGATCCGAGAAAGAATATCTGCATTTTGGTTTACCTTGCCGGGCTTGTACTCAATCTTATAATTGTATTCCTCTAGCTTAAGGCGCCATCTGGCTAGACGACTGCCAGGATCTTTGTTCGAAAAGAGCCAAGTAAGCGGACGGTGGTAACAAAGAAGTGTAAACCTTCTCCCAAAAAGATAAGGTCTGTAGTGCTTAGCAACCCAAACTATGGCCAACAAATTTCGTTCGATGGTGGAATATCGTGTCTCTGCAGCACAGAGGGTACGAGAAGCGTATGCAATAGGGAGATCTTTTCCCACAGGTCCTTGAGAAAGAACCGCTCCAATAGCAAAAGCACTAGCATCAGTAGTGAGCAGGAAGGGTTCTTCAAAGTTTAGTATATCAGGACTGGGTCAGATACAAGGGCTTGCTTCAGTTCATTGAAGGAAGACTTGCAATCTGCGGCTAAGATAAATTTGAAGATTTTAGGGTAGTTTAGTCAGAGGTTTAGAGATCTTCGCAAAATTTGGTATGAAGCGTCTGTAATACCCAGCGAGACCAAGAAAAGATTTGATGTCTTTAGGAGTTTGGGGTTGCGGAAAGTTCTGAATACATTTTTACCTTTGAAGGGTTTGGTTTTACACCTTCTTCTGTGATAAGATGGCCAAGATAAGCCACTTCCTTACGAAGAAATTCGCACTTTTCTGGTTGAATTTTTAGGTTAGACTTCCGAAGTTGTTTAAAATCTTCTGCTAACCGGGAAATATGTTCATGGGTGGTCGGAGAGTATACGATGATATCATCCATGTAGACGAAACAATGTTAATTCTGTATACCCAGAAGAATATTGTCCATGACCCTCTGAAAAGTAGAAGGTGTATTTTTTAAACCAAATGGCATACGAACGAATTCGTAATGACCATTTTCGACAGAAAAGCCAGTCTAAGGAATATCTTGCTCTTTTGTTTCCAACTGGTGGAACCCGGAAGCGAGATCCAGTGTCGAAAAATATTGACACTTTCCAAGTTGGTCGAGGAGATCAGAGATACTTGGCAGAGGATATTTATCGTCTACTGTCAATTCATTTAATTTCCTGTAATCAATAACAACTCGCGACTTTTGTTTGCCAAAGCTTCTTGGGGACGACCTATACGGGAGAGGACTAAGGAGATGAGTGCCTAATGATACCTTGTTCAAGTATTTTTCCAATTTGTGTTTTCACTTATTCTATATGAACTTGAGGATGTCTATATGATTAAGTGAAAACAGGCGTTGCGTTATTCGTATCAATCGAATGTTTAACCTCGTTAGTGAAAAACTTTAACGTCAACTTCAAGATAGAAAATGTCTTGAAATTCCAAACAAAGATTAGTGATGTGTTCGCGTTCTTCGTCATTTAGATGTACAATTCTAATTTGTTGTCTAATATTCGAGTTTCTGTCTGTGTATTTAGAATCATGATAGTCATCTGTGTTTAAATACAGAAGAGGGTGAGTTTTGTCAAGTGGTTCCAGTTTTAAATCAGAAAAGTTACTGTTTTGGGTATCGCGTTACCATTGATGATAGAAGTTAGAACTTCACCATTTGCGTTAATGTGTACGAGTGCGTTTGGAAGTCGTACTTTGTCAATTTCTTTAGTTGGTAAGATGGCGTCGATGTTAGAGAGATCGTATTTAAGTTTAAAGATCTTTTCTGTGCTTCTCTATGGTTATTTTGTTTTCTGTTGGTGTTTGTGAATTGATGTTTGGCTTAACATTGGGTGTGTGGGTACATCAGTCAAGGGTTGATCGTTATCGGGAACTTTGTGTAAAGGGATGGTTCTAAAATTTGTTATTAGCTGTTTAATTTTAAGTCAATTATGCATTCATAGTGTTCAAGAAAATCTAATCCTAGTATGCCGTCAAACTCAAGGTCCAAATCGTATATGAAAACTTTATGTGGGTTACGTGGAGCGAGTGGGATTAAAGTAGATTGTGAGATGGGAATTTTTTCGTGGGTAATACCTTGACTAGTTACCCTTTCAGGAAATCTTTGGGTGAAATTTTTGACTGTTTTTCTTGAAGATTGAGATACCAGCTCCGGTATCAATAAGAAGCTTGAATTTAGAAGAAGTGTCAAGAATGTAATAAAGGTTTTTAGAATTAACAGTAAGAAGGGGGCTTAGAGAAATAGTTGCCCCGGGAAGTTCAGATCGTCCAGATTCAGGTTTTGAATTTGGGTTTCGACTTTGCACAAAATTGTGGTCGAATCGGAAGGTTGGTCTATGCTCGGAAGCTCTAGAAAATCCTAATAATCGTGACAATCAAAAGGCTCGACAGGGGTATTGTTTTCGAAGCCAGAATAATTTTGATTATCATCCTCGTAGTCGTAAATGTTGTTATTATCGGTATAATTGAAATATTGAATGTAATCAACAGTTTGATGTTGATTAAAATGATTATTAGGACGATTATTGGGATTGTTCTGTATGACAGGAGGGCGAGAATAATTTGGGTTCATTTGAGACCTAAAAGGGGGTCTCTGGAAGTTTGATGGGCGAAATTGTTGTCCTTGTTGAACGGGGTTTATAGGAAAATTTGGCCTTGTTTGTTGATTAGGCCCAACAAGATTTGGTCTATAATTTTGATTAAATGTTTGAAAACTATTTTGTGTTTTCAAACGGCAATTTGCAGCTATGTGGCCTAATCGACCACAATGAAGACACTTAGGTGGTTGTGTCGGCTTTCGCGGTGGGAAATTTGGTTTGAGAGGAACAGACTTGTTTGTTTTCTGATCCTCGAAATAAGATAGCTGAAGCTCTCTTCTAATTCGGGAATGTGCCTCTAGAAGATCTTTTGGATTACTGGCACGTATAACCTGACCTAAACGGGGTTCTTATGCCGTAAGAAGGGTGTTCAGGACCATTATATCCACTAGTGTTGTCTGGGCGTCTTTGTTCTGGACTTAGCCCAGCCGTTCTATGAATGCAGGAGTGCATTTTCGCACTCAAGACTTGGAGACGATTGTAAAATGTTAGTGGGGATTCGTTTGAAAGTTGTTTCAGACGTTGTAGGTCATGAATCAGGGAAAAGATATCACGAGAATCTCCAAAGTGTAATGTCAAGAGTTGTTTGATTTCAAGTTACGATCCGGGGTTTGAATTAACTAACTGCGCCGCTTTCCCTTTGAGTTTGTTTTTTATATGGATCACTAATAGATACTTTTGATCCGCTGTCGACATATTATATGAGCAATTACACGCATCATTAAAGGTTCCCAAGGAAATTTGGTCGCCTTCAACTTCGCGTATAACGGAAAATATTTCCGTTAACCGGTGTCTTTCTATTTCAGGGCTACCTAAATTTGGTGAAGCCATGTTTATCGATATAAATGAATTGGAGTATAAAGTTTTTAGAATAAAATATTAACGGGTATAGAGAATTAATATACTGTAGAATACGTTAATGGGTTTTAAACAATTGTTTGAACGATAGAACAGTTTGGTATAAAATGTATAGCAATAAAATCAATAGCTCAAATAAATCAATTAATCAAATGGATAAATAAATCAATAAAATATGTAAATCAAATATATCAAATGTCAATATAATAAAGTAATGAAATAGATCAATATTTCATTCAAATCAAATATATAAAAATCTAATAATAAAATCAATAAAAATCAATCAAATCAAATGTATTAAATCAAATTATTAAAAATCAATGCTCAATAAAATAAATTAAAAATAATTTACTTAAAACGAATGACGATTCACCATTACTTACATCAACAGGAACATTGAAAGCGCCGTGTTCTACGTTTGATTGCAGTGAGAACTCCTTCCATGTTCGTTGTTCCGTTGAGGAATAGGAATCCGCCGCTACCGCTACGAATACTCGTGTTCTAGTAACGTTAGACGGATACTACTGACTGTGCCAATTTGTTATATCACACTTTCAAAATTTCTCTTTTTAAAAAAGATTTTATTTATAGTTGCACAATTAATAACTTTTACAAATAAAACTTGAAAATTACAGTAAAACTTTAAAACAATAAAAAAGACAAAGTTATGTGTTATACTAACTAGACCGAACTGCAAGTAACTAATTATGCTGACTAACCTGTCGCAGCGCTTTCAGTTTTCACGGATGTTCTTCTCCAGTAACTGGGGACTACACGTGTATGGTGATTGGCCTGTTTATGTTGAATGCGCGCAAGCGCTAATTCACCTCAAAAAATTTCCCCCTAGGAACAAAAATCGACTTGTTTTTTCTTATTGCAATAGTTTTGAAAATAACCAATATATTCAAGGTGGCTCGTTTGAGATGGAATACCCCGTATATATATATATATATATATATATATATATATATATATATATATATATATATATACCCAAGTTCGCCACATAAATTGTTATATACGCATGCGCTCATAGACGTGGTGAAAAGCAATTTATTTATCGTTAGTATAAAATAATTTATAACGAAATTAAAATGACAAATATAAACCAATACTGACCTAGCGATCAAGAATGAAAAGAACAGTTTTATAAATCAGGTGCTAAAATGAGAATTTTTTACTCCAAAACTTATTTTGAAATTTGCACCAATCGCTATCAGGAATTACAGTATGCAGCCAGTAAATAGTCTTTAACATTTTCTAAGAGAGTATGGCAAAAAAATGTAGTTTTCGTTTACTTTAAAATAGCGGTACAAATTTAATTCAAAGTAAGATGAACTTATGCAAAAATTTCATTTCTTGACCCTTACATTTGTAAAATACAGTATTCAGTTTAATTAAAAGCTTGATATAAAATCTACGAACTAAATTCGTATAAATGTTAGTGTTCAATTTTATCAAACAGTGTATTCCGCACCACTAATTGAAAAATAACAAAAGTAAACGGTTTATTGAAATGATTTACATATTTCATGAATAGGCATGTTGACACATCAGGCTCGAAATGTTTATTATCACAAAAAACGCCGATTTTTTTCTTCTATTTGAAATTCGACATAGCGTTCAAAGCAATTTGAGGAATGGAAATAATCCCTATTTTATCACATGTTCGCTTCCAGCACTCGCAACGCCATTTGCATTTTATGTCAAAATTATCTTTCCAATTTCACCGTTTCATATTCAAACCAAGACACGTGAACTTGTGTTATGACAGAAGCGGAAAAGTCTTTTAGTTATTTACATATTTTTACAACGATTTTTTATAATGTATGACAAATAGTTATATGATTAGGAAGCCAGTTCTTTTCCAGCTCACTGTGATTTTCTCTCCTCAATTCATTTGAACAAATACCGCTAAGAGCAAATACGTCTTACCGTCCACTTGTCGGTTTTCAATATACATCAAAGAAGTCAAATAAGCCAAATATTTGTTTTAGCCGTCCACACTTGGTTCATACAGTTGCATGCGGTGCTTCGATCCTGATCAACTGGTGTTGTTTTTAATGGCAAAGTAGTGTTTGTGGCAAAGTGGAGTGGTCGAACAATAACATTATAAAGTTTCTCGAGTCGTACCAATTGCATCCTTGCATTTGGGACCCCAAACATACCAGCCACAAAAATAAAAATAAAATAAATGATGCATGGATAGATATCCAAAGGAATATTTGACAACCATGCACAATTGCTGATTTAAACAAAAAGAATCTTTGATGTCTGCGTTCAGGGGTTATAGCACAAAAATTAAGAAATCAGAAACATCAGGAGCAGGCACGTCTAGCGTATACAAACCCACAAGGTTTGCTTACAAATATATGAATATTTTTCTGGGAGCCATCTATAAATGCAACCCATCTACGAATACTGAGTAGGTAAAAAATAAATAAAAAACAGTTTTCATTAATTTTGTTTATCTATCTTTACGGTGAGGCATGTGTCACATTTACAATTTATGTGAAAGAAAATCAATGCTGAAAGTTGCTGGTATTCAAACATATTTGGCATGTTTGAGTGTTTTGCGATATGTGTGGATGGCACGTTTGGAATATTTGCGAATACATCAAATATTTGGACGAATATAGCGATACAGAACATAAGTACGCTAACACCAAGTGAAGTGCCGCCATAACAGATATATATCTGAAGCTTGCAATGAAGACAAAAAAAATGGCCTGATTACTGGTTGTCGTTCATAGATAGTCTTCCTCACAGATGTTTTGAGACAAAGAATTCTCTACATTATGATCAACCAGTCCTCCTCTATACCAATAAGTGTGTTGCATATTGTGTATAATCATCTGCGAGAGGATGTCAATCCCAGACTGGAGTTCTAAATCACTGTATGTTTTTATGCGTTATTTCTTGGAAGCAAGACTTCCGTAAGAGACAAGCCGCAATCCGGACAATTTTTCAAATACTTATCTGTTAGAGGAAACGCTTATTTTCAGAGTAATCAATGACATCCTCAACAATCATTTCAAAATTAATTATTTAGAGAACTTCAAACAATCTGAGGTCTCAAACATTTTATATCCGAAAATTTGGACAGAATAACGGAAAAGTACAGATACCGTACTAACCATACAGATGAATTATATTGGTTTCACTTTGTAATAGCAGGCATACACATAAATCGGATTTTCATTTATATTTAAATAATTGTTTTTCCCTTAAAAGGATTATTTGTTCTCTTTGCTTTCTGAAAAATACAGAGAAGTTATGTAAATAAAAAACCAAGGTGGTGTACCTAAGGCAGTTTTTGGAAATGATCCGGAACACTAGTTGCCTTTTTATGGAAAAACTCTTTCCTCTTTAGCAGGATTAACAGAGAGAAAGTAGATCAACTGATTTGTCCTCAGGAATAGTTGTCGAAGAGCAGCTTTTCGAATTTTCTGAAACAATACTGGTTTACTTGACTATTTTTACAATTGCGAATAAATTGACAAACAATTTTTCTTTTCCTTTTCTATATTTGTCAGAAACATTTTGCTAAGTATAACGAAATAACTGTTCCGCACAAAAAGCTTTGAATTTAGTCTAATTTAATTATTTGTGGTAAGACTTAAGGATAGGTAGAATGCATATTAGACTAGTCATAAAGCACAATTCTTATTAAAGGCTCGAATAGAAAAAAATGTGTTTAAGTAAGTAAAATTCACTTAAAAGTCCAAAAACCTTCTCACAGAGATCTATTTCATATGCAATTTTGCTCTGCATAATTATTTCTTTTGTGAGAAAATCAAAATAATTTTCCTAAACAGTTGGCCTAGTCACGTGTTAAATTTTACTAGAACAACATGCATTTACCCACAAAGCATTAACCGAAGTTTTGGCTAAGATTATTATAACTTTACCACAGAACAAAGAATGGATCAGGTATCAACTATGAGGATGAATACCGTATCACAAGGAGAGTAAATCAAATGGATCAATAAATAGTGTTAGATAGTAACAAACCTAATCAAATCAATGAACTTGTCAAAGATCAGTACTTATTGGTAAAAAATTATCAAACTAAGCAAGCTTGTTATCGTACAATAATTTAGCTTGACTAATAAAATAGTCAAATAACAGGAAAAAATTACCAAAAACCTTCCAAGCCACATTATCGACCTCTCACGACACTGCCTTATAAACGGTTATTTCATGTTCAAAAACCAAATATACAAACAAACAGACGGAGAAGCAATGGGGTCACCACTGTCTCCAGCAGTTGCAAATCTGTTTATGACATACTTTGAACAAAACGCGGTAGAGTGAACAAAACTCAAGCCAAAAACATGGCTTAAATACGTAGATGACGTATTTTTCGTACGGTCTTTTGGCAAAGAATAGCTACTCAAGTTCTTAAATCATTTAAATTGTATCCACCCAAGCATTCAATTCACGTTAGAGCTCGAAGAAAACAAGCCTTTCCGTCGGCTGTGTGCATAAAACGTTACGCCTAAATAAATTCTTTCAATACAAAATACAGCTTGTTGAGGATGATTATAACAGACAATTAGAATTATGCAAATTAATGACTCAAAGGGCAAATGCAGACCGTAATTTTAGTTAAAATATTTGTTTTTCTGACAAAGCAGGATTTTTTAAAAATGGATTTGTCAATTGTTCAGAATTCTCGGAAATAAAATTATTGGTACGTTTTTCGTGGAAGAAAATTTAACTATGGAATCGTATTTGAACGCATAAGAAAATGCGATAAATCCCCTTACAACCAAGTCTTTACAAAATCAAATAGATCAAGATGAAATTTTGTTGATGAAAACCTATTTTCTCAAGAGGATGGAGCACTTCCACGTTATACCTTGCTTATACGAAATTGGCTTAATGAGACCTCTCCAGGTAATTGGATTGGAAGAACGCTATAGAATGGTCAGCAACATCACCTGACCTATCCCCCTTGACTGTGGTGTATAAAACTCAACCTTGAGGTATTCCTGAACTTAGACCTAGAATAGTGGAGGAGTGTGAACGGATTACACAATAGACGCTTCAAAATGTGCGTGAGGAATTCGAGCTGCGACTTTACCATAGTCTTACCAACAATGGCGGACATTTCAAATACGCTAATACAATATTAATAATGTAAATACAATATAAATATTGATTATTTTAATTTGAAAGTTTAACATGGCATTACTCTGTAAATAATAATCTGATTTAAAAAAAATGTGTCAAAAGATTTGCAAAAAGAGACCTTTAGAAAAAGGTATCACATGATACCCCTTTGTATTTCAACTTTTAGAAGTGAGATTCACCCCCGCTTGGGGTTGAAACTGCAGGGTGACCAGTACCTGTGAATTGTTTCACAACAGTTTGTTTCATATTAACATGTCCTTAATATAGTTCAAGGAATTA
This sequence comes from Octodonta nipae, assembly GCA_034190945.1. Classification (NCBI taxonomy): domain Eukaryota; kingdom Metazoa; phylum Arthropoda; class Insecta; order Coleoptera; family Chrysomelidae; genus Octodonta; species Octodonta nipae. The sequence continues at coordinate 116,681,485 of CM067217.1, forward strand.
TTGTGACGGATTGCTTTTTTAAACTTGTCATAATTTTAAAGATATTGTTATAAACTTCATGGGTTCAATTAATTAATTTTAAAAACTAATATTCTCTGTCACTTTTAAGAAACTTTTATTTCCACATAAAATATCAAATATTTCCAACAGCTGATTCTAATATTATTTACATCGAAATCATAAACGAACTAAGCTGGACGCACTAAAACTAACTAACTGCTCAAATTAATGTCTCTTTATATAGCTTAATTTGTCGTTCTCGAAGATACTTCCTGTTTGGTGCCATTTCGAAAATTCCAGTCTAACTTTTTATTAACCCAGCGATTGATGTCTCAACGGAATGAAGCCAGGGCCGGCCTAGGTAAATTTCGTAACACTGCCCCCCCTTTAATTTTGATCGTCCCGGTCAGAAACATCCTCTCCATGGTAGGGAGCCAGTCGATCCAAATTAACCATCTTCAACTGAGCCCTGGGGTTTCGACGGATACGGTAGACAACATCATTAATCGCAGGCGGGTGTAAGCTTTGGAGATTTACCCTCGGTCCGTTGGGGGTTGTACAGCCAGATTTGTCCCTCTCTTGGAACCCGACTGAATTGGCCTTGAGGTCATATCGCGTCTTCATCCCGTCACTTGTAGCCAACATCTGAGTTCAGGCTAATTCGTGTATTGTCAGCATGTTATGTCGGAGCTGGTCGGCATAATCGTTGATGTCTTGAGAAGGTTCTTCGGGACCCAAAAGCCATATCGCAGGGTAATCGCAACTCTTTTCCGAATAGGATCCTGGCTGGAGTCACGCCTGTATTATTATGTACGGCTGAGCGATATGCCAAGAGGAATACGGGAATATGCTCATCCCAATCACGCTGGTTATTGCTGACGACCTTGGATAGGTGTTGTTCCAAGGTTCTGATGAATCTTTCTACCATTCCGTCTGACTGTGGGTGCAATGGTGTTATTCTCGTTTTCCTGATCCCCAACATCGTGCAGACCTTCTGGAATACATTCGACTCGAAGTTACGCCCCTGGTCTGAATGTAGTTCCATCGGGACGCCAAACCTGCTGAATAGCTGTTCCACTAGCACCATCGCTACCGTGGTTACCTCTTGATTGGGTATCGCATATTGCTCAGGCCATTTGCTGAAGGAATCTATTGTGACCACAATGTATTTGTTCCCCCTCTCAGACTCGGGAAACGGACCGGCGACATCGATGACAATTCCCTCAAATGGGACGCCTACATTGTACTGCTGCATTCTGCCCTTGGTCCGGGTGTTCGGGCCCTTACTGGCTGCACTGGGGTCACATTTTCGGCACCAAGCTCTGACGTCTTCGAAGTAATTCACCCAGTAGTACCGCTGGCGAACTTTGTCTAGGGTTTTATTCATGCCCAGATGACCTCCAGTAATGCCATCATGTACTTCGGTCGGGATGGCTGCTACCTTTTTCTTCGGAACTACCAATTGGGACTTGGTTTCTCCGCCATCAGTGCTATTCCACACCTGCTTGAGCATTCCATTCTCTACTCTTAGGGAGTGCCATTGGGCCCATAACGATTTCAGGACGCGCGAGTCTGGGTGCCCCTCTCTTTTTGAGTGATAGGATTGGTTTGATGTCTGGATCAGCCATTTAGTCCTGGTTGCACTGTTCTGTTGTCCAGTCTTCATTGGCCTGAACTCGGATCTGTCTGATGGAGATACCCTCTCGCTGTTCCGTCTTCAGACAATGTCCGCATTCTGCTCTACAGGGTCTTCTTGATGTTCAACCTTGAAATCGTTTTGCTGTAATTTCTCCATCCAGCTGGCCAGTTGTCCTTTCGGTGTCTTCATGTTCAGCAGCCATTTGAGGGCGGCATAATCGGAAACTTGTCTTGCTGGCAGCGGTGTCCAAGATGAACTTGGACAACGTAGGAAATGCTAGGATTGGGCTGGAACAGAGTGCCGCCTTTAGTCGCCTGAATGATGTTTCGAGGTCCTGATTCCAACGGAAGGTCTCTTTCTCAGTGGTCTGCCGATGTAGAGGCGCGGCAATGGTGGCAAATCCCTCCTCAAATTGCCTGTAGTAAGAACAGAGGCCCAAGAAGCATCGGAGTTCATGCGTATCTCTTGGGACTGGCCAATCACGGAATCCTAACTCGGAACGACGTGGCCCAAAAACTCTACGTCTTTTTCGAACATGGCTCCCAGGATTGCTTTCTAGCTGCCCATGAATAATCTGTTCCGTTCAACCGAGAATTCTGGCTGAGGATTTTGCTACAATTTTAATGGAGGTCGCTGAGCTGTTGACGGACCGTGTTAATAAAAATTCATCATTTAGGAACCGACGAACTTCATATCTCGGGTCGAATATGAATCCATGTTGGCTGATTAGGTCCAACCCAGTAAATCGTCTTCAATCTCCGCTACTAGTACCCTATGCCGGATTATGTTGTCCCCTATCTGTAGCACGACATCTGCCTCACCCTGTATTGACATGGATTCACCGGTGACTGTTATGAGCTGGATGTTCTTGGTAACTGGCCGGATTTCCGATGCTCTCAAAACCCTGGACTTACAACGGCGCCGGTGTCGATGCTGATGGTAATTGCTCGGCCTTTGGTGGTGCCCCTGATGACTAGGCTACTGCTATCGCGGCAAAATCCCCAGATGGATAGTGTTTTGGGGGCTGGTGGAGGGTCAGTCAGCATTCGCCCTCTTATGCTGACTGGCTGGCGGTCACTGGACAGGTGGTTGCTTTGTTGGCTACTTCTGGTTGGTGATCGTTCAGGTAGCCCCAATCTGCAGTCATGTTGAATGTGTCCTGACCCTCCACACCGGTAACATGCTCTTCTGGTCTCAGTTCGTTGTAATCGTTCTAGAAGTTTATGGATTCCGGACAACACTGCCTGGAGGGATGGCTCTGGTTCGTCCTGGCTGAAGGAAACTGCTCGCACTCTCGATTTGGACATGTTCATGGCTGCCTGTACTTCCAAGGCCCGAAGTAAAGCTTCATTACTTTTCTTGATGCCACTAAGTCTTAGATTTCTTTGTACTTTCAGATCCCTGATACCATTTATGAAACTCTGTGTGGCCAATTGGTCTTTCGTTTCTTCGGGTAGGACTGGGTACGACAAGTGTACTAACCGTCTGATCTCTGCTTCGAATTCTTGAAGGCTTTCTCCGGATTTTTGCGTTTTTCCACTTAGTTGCACCTGGTATACTTGGCTCAGGGATTGATTGTCGTATCTTTTGTCCAAGATGGCGATGATCTTGTCGAAATTGTCTTGGTCTTCGACTGTAATACTTTGGAGGAGTTCTAAAGGCGGACCTCTTAAGAAAATTACAAGAGACGTAGATTTTTTTGGTTACCCCATCCATTAGCTGTAGCCACGGCTTCAGATTGCCGTTTATACATGGGCCAAGATGAACTGCCATCAAATGTGGATGGTTTGATAATTGTTCAAATTGCATTTGTCTTCTTTCTTCAGTCTGGCCTTGCTTTTCTTCAAATTTCGAGAACCATCCTTCCTTCCATTTTGTTGTTTTTTTTCCATGGCAGTGACAATATTTTGTTATTCGCTTTTCATCGTAGAAACAAGATTTTGTTGTTTTTCTTCCATGGCAGTGACAAGATGTTGTTGTTCGCTTTTCAGTGACAAAATTTTCAAATTCTATTTTACATTTTTCATCAACAGATTTCACTAACCTTTGTAGAACTTCTTGATGTTGTTTTTCCTTCTTGTCACGTTTTTTCCAGGATCTGGGTAATTTTGTCATCTAGTCCATCCGTAATCTGTTTCAATATTTTTTTATAGTCTCGTCCATTTTTCTTTTTTCATAATTCGGGTTTCCATAAATCAAATTGCGATTTTAACATCACTTAATCCTTTACTTCTGTTCACCAAATTTGTTATAAACTTCGTGGGTTCAATTAATTCACTTTCTAGAAACTTTTATTTACATAAAACATCAAATATTTCCAACAGCTGATTCTTTTATTATTTACATCGAAATCATAAGAACGAAATAAGCTGCACCCACTAAAACTAACTGCTGAAATTAATCTCTCCTTATATAGGTTAATTTGTCGTTCTCGATGGTACTAACTTTTTCTGCCCAGCGTCGAGAATACTGTTTGGCACCATTTCGAAAATTCCAGTTTAACTTTTTTTTAAGTTAGCGATTGATGTCTCATCAGAATGGAGCCAGGGCCGGCCTAGGTAAATTTCCTAACAATATTTAATAATTTTGGGAATATATATTAAGAAAATTAATTTTCTCCGATAAGCCGCAATAACGAAATTGAAAGTATATAATTAACAGGACTTTTTTACTATAAATTGTGAATTTAAGTACAAATCTAAATTATCAATAGTATATCTTTTGAATTTCTTTTAAAAATCTTATCTCTGATGTCTTTGATCAGTTTAAGTTATCCAATGAAGTTCAACTCAAGATAATTACGCAACACTTAATACAATTGCCTATTTTCGGAACTAAATTAATTGTTATTTCCTAACTAAAGTTAAGTTCGTATTACAGTTGTGCATATTTTCTTAGATTTGGAAGCTTTGGTAAAATGGCTCGAAGCAAATATAATATTTTCCTACATCTGCTCATTGTTTTCCGAAGAGAGCTTGATTATTACGTGCTTTTGTATTCTTTGAAATAGAAAACAATAAAGAACAGCAATAAGTACTCTATTCCCTTCAGATATTTTAAAAGTTCCAAACGACTTCATATTCAGCTATGTTTTTATTACTTTGTAACTGGACAAGTTCAAGAAACACTTTTCCTATAAAGTTTGTCAAACAAAAACATGATAATGGTATGACGGTCCTTAGGATTTGATATATGTGAGAGTGTTACCAACAAAAAGAATTTTATGACCCGCCATGAATATCAAATGAAACCAATTTGGGAAATTTATATATACGAATATTGACGGTGAGTTTCATCGCAAAACACTTACATATTTGAAGTACTTCTCATACTACCCTTAACATCATATCTTTTGTAATTTAAATACTTAAAAACTGCATATCATAATGGAGTCTATAATTTGTCGTATTTAGTTGATATCGATTGGAAATATATACGGCTTGTTCAGGAATTTTACGTAAGCAGATAATTGTATTTGCCTCAAATTTAAGACATTATTTGACAAGAGTTGAAATGAAAAACCGGATTACCTACTTGATTAGTAGAGAAGTAAATGTTGCAAACTTCAGTATGTGAATACAAAATTGTTACGACCACTTTCCCCACCCACACTAATACCAGATTTATGACAGGATTGTAGAAACTAAAACAATTGAAACTCGCTTTTTGTTATTAAATGGTTACTTATACTGACTAAATATATAATAACGGTACGTACATCTGTTATTGTGTAACTTCTGAACAACTGAACCGATGAATTCATAAACGCAGGATAAATGGCACCGTTGACAAGTAATAAACTTTACATATAAATGCTTGGTTTTCAGTGAGATCTAAATATCATTTTTATACAACGAATTTTTTTTGTCAGCAGGATGGTGCATAGTTAAGACATAAATAACCCACAGGGACACAACCTGGACAATCCTTTCATTCTGTATAACAATACTGGTATTTGCTAAGAATATTGTTTATAATTATTTAACATTTGTAATTGAAAATATATTTTTCACTTGACAGCGTTTTTACTGGTGTTTCCATTTTGTTTTTCATGTATGATTTTTAAACAAAAGTCTGCAATAAGTTCAGGAATCACCCCTTTCTTTCTCTCTTATAATGCTGTTTTGTAATTCGAGTACGCATACATTTTCCTGTACAGTTTGTATTGAAGGCCTATAGTTGATATTAATACTCGTAACGTTCTCTTTAACTGCATCAAGCGCAGTTTGATCTAAAAGAGTACTTGTGACTGTAGTAGGCAAATATTACCCTACAAATTTTCTGTTCTAAATTTGTTTGTTCTTACAAAGTCAGGTTGGTTAAACTATATGGATTAAAGTCATAGTAGTTTCGTTGATTTATGGCTCTGTGACTGACAAGAAGTAACTCTGACACTTGGAAGTAATAATCATAAATTTTAAATAAAATCTCAGTTTCATTATGGAAATCAGTCAAATCTAGAACAAAAATGACAAATGCCACTGAACAGAGACAACAAATTATGTTCCTTGTTAACACGACTTGTGGTTTTGTAATATACATATTTTGCATAAGTTAGTGAACAATCAGTTAGTGTTATGTAATGTAATGCCTCAGTTCTGTAAATAGTGAACATTCTCTATGCATATATATATATATATATATATATATATATAATGTTAAGAATATAACTATAGTTATTTTAGGGTGTCGTTAGAGTAGTGCTTCTATGGTTTAATTAGTTCAACAGTATACCTGAAAAAAGACATAAATTTGTAGTTTTCTGTAATATAGTAACTAAGAAATATCGTCGTAAATGATTGATTAAATGGTGTACTTTGCACCTTACCGCATGATACAGATTTTTTTTCTTTTTATCGAAAACCACAAAACGTGTCAAGGATTTAATTTCTTACACTTCAGATAACATATTTTGTCAAAAAAGGAAGAACTATATTTGTCAAGATGATGACGCTATCGAAATTCTAATCAAATAGTCTATAGTACCCTATAAGGAATAGTACATTTTTCTGCAAATGATATGCACTTTTATCAGGGTTTATATGTTTCTTTAGCTCTATAAAGCTGGCAGTGCCAAATAGGCAGAAATGAAAAATATATATCTCAAGATTTGTTGCTAATTTGTTGCTATTTACTTGTTAAAACATGGACTTTGATGCTAAAACATATCTTTAAATAACGACGATAATGCCAGTTTGATGTAAAGATAACAGGAAAATACCTAAATATGAGATAATCTAAAAAACACATGGACCAAATATGTTGCTTTTTTGTTGCTATAGGATCACTAACAGAAAAAAATACGATTTGATTGCTCTATCCAATCTCGAGAAATCGACAACAATGCTGACTTAATGTAAAAGTAGAAGGAAAAACACGTAAATATTATTACAGAATAATTGAAAGCCATAATTTTGCTGCATATGGTAGTAATGATTGTTGATATCTGGAGAACCAGCAACAAAATATATAACCGGAAATCGGCTGATTTTCTAACCGCTGGAAATTTATATAAACCGGACTTGCTAGCTTAACTCTCGATTTTCCGGAAATAAAGGCTGTTTTTATTTTAAAACGTAAGTGCCTTGAAAAAAATCATATTAACCTTTACCGCTTTCCATACCTATATTTGTATCAGAAGCATTCTCAAAAATTAATTTCTCAAAAATGAGTAATTAACTGATATTACTTACAACCCTAATTTTTCCTAGTTTTTCAAAAACGTAAAGCTAGATCAATTAATTGCACCTGCAAAACATTCTTAAAATGAATGCTAGCCGTTTTCATTTAATGTCTTTATTAATTACCTGCTAAAAGAATTTCAGCTGGTAAAAAAATGAGAACATAGTTGTTTTTTTTATAAACAGCGAAGTTATGAGTATGCTTATTGTTTTGCACCCCAGTTAAAGCAGTTCTTTCAGTTTTATACAAATAACTGTAATATTTTGATTAAAATATTTTTTAATATCAAGTCAGAGAAATGATTCGACAGTTAGGACAACAACAAGTTTTCAGGAAAAATAGCCGAAATTTGAGCTCGATTAAACAGCTTTAACTTTTTCGCTTGAAGTTCGAAAAAACCCAAATTTATGGCCACATGGCTGATGTATGGAGGGCATAACTCCAGAACGGTAAATAATAGAAACACGCCTAGTATCGCAAAACAAAGGTAATTTTGTTCTTCAACATTTATATTCAATACATAATTGTTGTTGTTTTACGTCAAACTGAGTTACAACAGTCTTTAGCCCAAAAAACGTAACTTGGTACCAGTAGGATCCAGTTTGGGAGTATTCCAGGAATATTGCAGGTTTTTACATAATGTGTCCGGGAATTAACATTTTTTTGTTAAAAGGTATTTTGGAACTCTATTTTCAAACATGTTCAAATTTAATGTTTTATTATATGGGGATTACCTGACTAATTTACCCAAGAAAGTCCTGTTTGACAGGTAAAAAGGTAGGTGCATGTAGTTTCTATTTTAGGGATGCTGATTTTATTGCAGCCTACAACCGACCTTTTATTTATTCAGTTTAGTTTCTAAAGTGCCTTTGGTCTGGTTAGATCGAACAATTATCTAGTGAAATATATTAATGTTTTTTTTATGTTCCAAGTGTGTATGTTATTGATTTTATAACTATTATGGTATTATTTTAAAAGAAATTTGAAAACATTTTATTGAAATAACAGTTTGTAATATATTTTGTTTCATTTTTCAAATTAAGTGTACAAAGCCGGTCCAAGGATAAAATATTTCTTGTGGACTAGCCTATTCACCAGATCACCGGTTGTAAACTATCGTCAAAGTCAAGTTTTCTGTGCTTTATTTTATAATTTACATACTCTGAAATTAACTGTAAGAGAATCAGCAAAAACTTACCATACGATTATTGTTCATTTTTTGGGAGAAAATTAGAATCCCGACTAAACATGAGCAATATGCAATTACTAAACTGGAAAAACTTCACTCTGAGTGGAAAACTCTTCAAAAAGCGGTCACCCTAGTGTCCAGTTCAAACCGCGGTGCCATTTATTCTGTGATTTTTTTTTCACACAACAAACATACAATAAATTAATAATTTTATTATTAGATTTCGAAATTGTTTTTTTATAACTAATGACTGATACGGGGATTAATTGATATTCATTGAGTATACGGATTCAAGAACTATATACATATATACATTATCCTGTAAGTACAATAAGGAGTGTAATTCGGTTAGCTAAGTCAAAAACTTTCTAAAGTTTTTAATTTACGTGTGTTGGAATAAAAAACTAATATAATTAAATTAGTGCATCACAGAGACATATTGACAATTTGTGAAACAAATAGTATGAATATTATGGAATCGTACTTACTTTTTAAAATGTCAGGCACTTGTCAGAACATTATTGGTTTCTACAAAATTAATATATCCAACGTAACTCACTAAATCAAAATTTGACAAACATAACTTTTGAAAGCGAAAGCTTCTTAACGGGGGCTCACATTTACACGTATGAAAATAGAAAAGCAAAGGGACTGAATTGGATAACTTGAGATTTCATTTGTTTTGACATCGACACTACACACTACCTTGATCTTTAAATACCCATACAATTCAGTTCACTGTGTAAGAAACAGATACCAGGAAAAATACGTTATGAATTTTGTTCTTTTATAGAATATCAATAATATATAGAAAATAAACTAATATAATATCCAATTAATTTATAAATCCTGCACAAAATTTGCTTCTCTAATAAAAACTCCAATTCTCTCTTTGCGATATATTGCTAAACACTGGCTCGATCTGGAAATACCCATCCATTTCAGATGTCTGTGTAAGAAACAGGGACCAGGTAATATATTAAGAGTCTCTTCTTTCAAATAAAATCAATAATGTATAGAAAATAAACTAATATACAATACCTGCAAAAAATTTGCTGTTCTTTCTAATAAAAACTCCAATTCTCTCTTTGCGATACTTTAAACTAGAAACTTGACTTACGTCGACATCAGAAAAAACAACCATTAAACGTATGTATTGACTAGCTTCATATTATCAGGTAAATATTTTACATTAAGACTTTTGAATAATAATTTTATAGAAAATCTATAATAAATAGGAAATAAACCAATATAACATTCAAGTAATATATAATACCTGATCAATATTTGCTTTTCGTTCTAATAATCACTCCAATTCGCTCTTTGTAATAAGTCTCATATGTCAGAAAATAAAAATAATAACACACAAAAAGCAACTTTGGATTAAACTTTCATACTATCAATGAAAATAGACTCATAGAAGGATACCTGTCCTTTATTTACATCGTTGTTTTATCGTAATAAACAAACTACTCAATAGAGGCATTGGTGTATTATTTACAACCGGAGCTTTTAAAACCACCAAAGACAAGTGGTCTAGCGGTAAGGCGCACAGCTTCGAGTTCGAGTTCAAAGTTGTCGGGTTCGCAACCGAGAAAAATTATACTTTTTTTTTAATATTATGCCATTATTAATTAATTTTATGTATTATTTTAAATTGACATAAAATGAGTAAAACTCATTATAATATTACATAGAATAAGAACTTACAAATTTTTAAATTGTTGCTACCGTTGAATATATAGGTATATAATTTATTGATTTGTATAAATGATGTGTTTGTAATGACTTTAGCTAAGAACAAAACGAACTTTTCTTTGACATCTTCTCTTAAAATACTTATTCAGATGAACAAACCTATTTACAAACACTTACTCAATATATAAACTTATATTTCTTTGCAGATATATTTAATAATTTGAGAATTAAATTAGGTTTAATACTTGTCTCGTAACAAATCAGTGACAATTATTTTAATTCATCTGATATTTATATCCAATACAAAGAGTGAAACAAATAAAGAAAAATAGAGACGGTGAGATAACACCAGAATCTTTCGCTTCCATCGCTCAAATGACTGCCGCTCTTTTTCTTACGCGCTTTTCAAACTTTTTCTGACAAGTTTCGAAATACATAGCCTAGAAGTTTGATGAGTGAAATACCATAAAAAACTTATAACCTCATAAATTTTAAAGACAGCAAGTGAGGTTGAAAGTTATTTTCTTATAAATACATTAAAAAAAAAATGAACTAAAAAGCATGAAATAATTTTTTTGCTACAACAATTAAATACTTTTTATGAAGTCCGTGCCAAGCTGAAGTGAAAGTATTTTATTTTAAGTTATACTTCGCCACTTCGCTGTTTAAATTGGCACCGACTTCAGAAAAAGTATTCAACTGTTATTATTTCATGCTTTTTAGTTAATTTTTTTTGAAGTCGGTTTTTTTAATGTATTTATTTTACAATTTTTAGTGCTTGGAAATGCACCACAAATCTCTTTGAGGCTCCACAAGTCACGACCTTTTCGGGGTCTAGGTAGACCCGTTGCAGTTAAAAATCTATGAATAAAAAAGGCACAATCCTAAAATGTAAAATTAAATAGGATCCAGTTTCAATGGTCGAAATTCCTTCGAAATTCTTTGAACCGTTTGCTAGTAATCGCTGAACAAACATAGAAAAAACATAGGTACACACTAATTAAAAACCTCCTTTTTTTTAATTCGGTTAAAAATAACTGAATATATAAGGTGCAAACAATTTGATGGTTATACCAAGTTGAAGACCAAGCACTAGTGAACTGGATTTGAAAGACATGATATTTCAAGTGATGGTATTTGGGAAATAGCACCACAATACTCTCTTTGAGGTGTCATTCCACAAGTCACGACCGTTTCGGGGTCTAGGTCAGACCCCGTTGTCAATTGTTAAAAATCTATGAATAAAAAACGCGGGGATGAGTACACCGGATTCTAAATGAAGTAAATCGATTATGGCTTATGATTTTTAGAGACCGATTTTCGACAACTTGATAATCGGCTCTGAGGATTGGTTAGGAGAACAAGACCATCTTATAGGTTTTCGACGGTTTACGGCCTTATAAGGTCTTTTGGACTGCACTATTATCAAACTCATCTTGTGCTACATCTCACCGCTGAGCATCTACAGCAGCGACTACAGTGGTGCAAAGAACGATAACACTGGAATGTAGAATGGCATCAGGTGGTCTTCTTTGATGAATCTCGATTCTGCCTGGGTGGACATGATGACCGAAGAAGGGTTAGACGACGTAAAGGAGAAAGACTTCAATCCCAATTCGATGTTGAGTCACATGTACACTGTACAGTAGACGTCATGGCATGAGGAGCCATTGCAAATGGAAGTAGGTCACCTTTAGTCAATGGTACAGTAAAATAAACATAAATGTGGTACTGACTTAAGTGACCAAATGCTAAGCTACTATTGCTGTGACCACAAATGCCAGTGGTGGTATATTGGTAGAAAATATTTTGTTTTCGTTCTGTATTAGAGTTTCAAAATTTAACATATACTTTATAAATATGTGTTAAATTAGCGTAACGCGGGAATAGTAATATCATGAGGTGCTAAAGAGTTTAAACTGAATTATGTTGATATTGTGTTGCTGTAAAAGAAAAATAGAAGAAAAATTATAGGAAAGTAAGTTCAAACAAAAACAAAAATTTGTGTACCAATACATTAAAATATTTCCTTTATTCTGAAGGATTTACTTCCAGTATTGGTGAGAGTCTTCCGTCCATTTTATTTGCACCTTTCATAAAATTGGCATAGATACTGTTGATTCCAATTTTTTAAAATACACATCAGGTAGGCCTAAGTTATAGATTTGCAAATTTACTAACATTTCTCGGTGAGATTCTGGATACTCCACGACCTAAGGCGATTTATGCGAGATGAAGAGATAGTCAGTGTACACTTGGAATGGGTTAGTAGTGCGGCTGGGTGGTCAACAAACAACTTTCAATATCGGTAAACTCGAAGGGGAATTCGATTGATATTAGCATACTAAATTTCTCCTGGGAGATACCTGATTGATGCAAATGTTATTCCATAGTTTCAAAGGGAAGATTTAGTTTATCAATCTAACTACTTATTTAAATAGCCGATTGACGGTTTCGTAAGCACCTACAATTTTATGTTTCTCAGTTATTATATTCCTTTGAATTTTTTTCTGTTACTTTATTCTTTTGTTTATAACGAAATAATTTTATTGAAGTACGCCAATAATCTATATAAAATCAAATGAACGTTAGCGCATCACTTCAAAACTTTTTGTGTTTGCACTTAACAGAATAAGATTTGTATGGAAGAAAATATTTAAAAAATTAACCGAAAAGGGAGAAATGCTGGGGCAGTTTAGCTATTTATCATAATGTTCGCCCGAAGAAAGTTCTTATAAACAGAAAAAATGGAAAAACGCCCAGAAACACCGAAAACACCCATTTTCTGATCTAAACTTACATTTGAATCAAATATTGATGCTAAACGTATCAATTAAAAACACAACTGTGTACACTAGCACTAACAGAAAAATTTAGTAAAGTCAAATAAGAGTACCTGATAATTAACAAATTATTTCATTAAATGTTTACCAAATAAATATTTATTAAACTTTTTCTATATGTCATATAAATGCCGAGAACGACTGGACCGATATGGGTAATATTATTTTTACTGTTTCTAATGATCTGAGTAAGATTTTGTGGGAAAAAAATTCAAATTGCTTATAAATTTGAAAAATTCGGGAAAACATTTAAAAAAATATTGAAGCCACCGGGAACAGTTAGTCACTCTAAGTGTGGAAAGAATGTAATTAAGAAAGAAAGAATATCGAAATTGCTGGTAGGAAAGCAAGCAAATTAAAAGTTTCTTGGGGCCAGAAGAACAGGAACAATTAACTGATAATTAAAGATAAACTGGGTTGTTTTAAAATTTCGGTGATGCTAGTCGTTACTCTCTGATAGTCAATAATGATGATCAAACAAAAAAAAACGTACTTTGTTTTCTATAACTCATTTGATGACGTATAAACGTGACTATAGTTCCGGCATAGACTTTGTTTCATTATAATGATAATAATAATGACGATAATGGCACAAAGAAATACAACTGTCTATTAATGATAATACTACATTGTATACTATAGACTTTCTTATTTGGTCAGAGCTAAAAAAACGTGATTTACGGAACATTCCTAAAAAAAACTAATTTTAACTCGCGTTTATTAACACGAATTCTACTGAGTTTCTGAGAGAATACAAGGCTTTGCTTCCACGCACTTCAAATTGGGGTAAAGTAATAATAAAAATAAATTAATTAAAAAGATCAACCGTTTTCAATGCTAGCATCTTTGAATGTGTCCATTCGTATTAGAAAAAACATTGGTTTCTGTTAAACACATAGCCAACACATGTCGGGGCCGGAAGCTAATATCCCATCAAATCGAATCGAGAGATAGAGTGAGAGGGAGAGAGAGTTAAATTTGTAACAAATCATGATTAACTTGTTTTGGAATACAGATCGACCAACAAGTATTAAACTTGCTCTTCTTCTTATTCTCCATGGTATCCAGTAGGTTATCTGTTTATTTTAATTGTAGCCTCTTTATATAACGCTATAATAACAAGTTAATATCGTCGTTCTACGTATTTCGTAACTTCTTTAACTTCAGTTATAATCCTAATCCACTTTCTTTTTTAAAATTCGAGTACGACTTTTACAATGTTTTCGATATTTCTTTTTGCAAATATACATTTTTCGGAGCTATATGTGAAAACAGACCGTATGCATGTTCAAATATATTTGTTAAAATATTGAAAAAGTCGTTTGTCCCTTAGAATAAATCTTAACTTTCCAAAAGTCAAGCCAGTCTAATACGTTGTTTTATTCCTGCATTTTTTTGTCTGTCTTTATTTGGGTCTGTCATCATCGAGGATAACTGATCTTTAACTCATCACACTGACCTAACTCATATATACTGTAGTATCCGCCGGGCGCTAACTAATATGAGGATATGGGCTAGCTGTCAGACTCGAAGAAAATTGTATTGAAAAATTGAAGAAAGGTTTAATCGCATTGAAATAACTGATAGGAGATCATGTATACAAACAGACAAGTATAAAAAATATTGTGGTAAATTTACAATGGTCGTATATAAGAAATTAAACATGACACTAGAAATTGACAAAACACAAAGCTTACGTTTAATTTCAAACTAAACTGAACTAAACCGTGTCAATACTTATTAATTTATTAAAGAAAAGGTGGCTTAAAAAGTTAACTTCAAAGGGATGAACTCTAATAGACCAGTTTAAAACTAGCCAGTCATCCAGTCAAAATAAATAATACCATAGTAAATGTGTCTTAGTTTCCTATATAATGACACTTTTAACAATTTCAGCAAAATTGACTACTCGCATTAGTTTTTGAACTGCTACAAAATATAATATTCTGAAAGTTGAATTTATACAATAACGCTGTTGTTATACATACGGGAAATTACTTTTCCTGGGGTTATGAGATATTATCATTATTTTAATGACTAATTTAGATACTTTAGTACAGAAAAAGCTTTAATTTAGAAAACAAATTGCTTTTAACATACATTGCTCAATTATTGGAGTACTTAATTAGCGATTTAAAGAAAAACATTTTAAAAGTAAGGATGTTTAATTAAAATTAATTAAAACAAAACTATACATGACTTTAAAAGCTTCCTGTATATTAGATAAAATTCTATTAAATTTTACCATTTACAGTTCTAAAAATTCTAGCAGTGGTGTGAAGTTATAAGATTCACTGTGGTAAAGTGCCAGTAATACCTGTGTTATTTGATCCAAACAGAAGACTAAGTAGTTTCAAATTTGTGTAAACTTCTATGCTTGTTTGAAATTTGCAAGGGTGTTAGTAGCAAATTTTCCATTGTGCCATAACTGTAACCTCAGAGTCTACCAAATTTAATATTAAATGCAGTAAGTAAATAACTTGTGTGTTTCATGATTCTGGACCTCTATTGTAGCGAAAGACTGAAGAATAGATATGAGTCGGATGAATTCGAGATTTAAATTAACTAATTTCAACTATAAGTGTTATAAGTGAGCTCTTAGGGAATTTAAACAAACAAATATTATGAAAACTGGAAGGATGTTCTTTACGCGGTTGAGCTGACTGGCGGCTTAGATTAAACAATAAAATTAATTTCATAATAAACGAAAATATGTCAGTCCACAAAGGACCATGCACCTTTCTTATGGAAAAATGGACTTCCGTCAAATTATTTGAAATTTTGTTATATTGTAGAAGTTGATGTTCTGACAAAAAGAGTCCATGGGCTTAAACAGAATCTATGGCTAGTTTTCGAGATATAGGATGTTAAAAATCGATAATGCCGCATTTTTTAATATCAGATTTTGTATGATGTGTTTTATCTCCAGTTAGTGGAGAAATTGTGATTTGTACATTATTGGACATACATAGTTTACCAAACATTTGCCATAAATTTTGCTGGATTACAGAGTTTTTAAAAAATACGTCACATATGCTTTTGGAAAAAATCATTTTTTTTATTACAACGTTGAAAACATAAGAAGATGTTTTTGCACAATTAATATCTCATTAAAGTAATAATTTCTTGGATATGCTTTATATAATATACAGTGTGAGCCATAACTATAGCTAGAGAAGGCAGGCATATATTGTTTTTTCCTATTAATGAGTCACCCTGTCACCATTCATACTACAATTTTAATAAGACAATAAACATTTATACTACCCTGTAGTTTTAAATTGTCTCCGTCGACTTTGTATGTTATAACATTGTTACGTTAACAAATGTTCAGTGTATAACTGAGCAGAATATTGTTAAAATTGTATGACTAGTTTCCGAAATATGGGGTGTTAAACATCGGAAATGTCTCCTTTTTCTTATCAGATTTCTCATAACCGAGTTGTGTTATTTCCGTATATTACAGGAAAGATAATTTTCGCATTTAATTATTTAACAAAAATATTGAATAAAAGTATTACCATTAATTATCTTAGATTGCGGTGTGTTTCCAATATATGTAACATGTTTTTTCATAAAATGTAATCGCACAATTAATAACAAATGAGTTCTTGGACGTGATCATATATTATAGAGGGTAAGCCGTAAATATATTGGGCATATACCATTTTTTTACAATTAATGAGTAACCCTGTATAAACTACAATACTCTAATTTGTACAATCTTTACAAAGCTGTAGAATTTAGTGTGATGAGTCGTAGATTTGTATAATTTAATATACAAATTCCAGGACGCATGGTTTATACAGCGTTACTTATTAATGGAAAAAATAATAGATGCCCACTTTGGCAATATTCACAACTCACACTGTATAATGTCTAACTGAGCAATTAGATCTTCTTATGTATTCAACGTTATAATAAAAAATGTTTTTTCTAAAAAACATGTTACGTATATGGGAAACACCCTGTAATAAAAAATAATTAATAGTAATTTTTTGTGCACTATGTATGTCAAACAGTGTACAAACCACGTTTTCTGCAATAAACGGAAATAAAACACATCTATTATGAGAAATCTGATACGATAATAGTGACATTTCCGAAGTTTAACACTCTATATCTCGAAAACTAGTAATACAATTTTAATAATATTCTTCTCAGTAAAACACTGAACGTTTGTTAACATAAAAATGTAATAACATTTATAGTTGACGGAGAGAAATTTAAACTACGGGATAGTATAAGAAAATACATTTTTTCAATATGTATTGTTTTTGCAATTAGTTTATCATCCCGTTGAGTACAAAGAGACGGATAATATATAGGTTTAATATCTTATTAAAATTGCAGCATGAATGATTCGTACAGGCTGACTCATTAATAGGAAAAAATAATATATGCCTTCTCTAGCTATAGTTATGGCTAACACTGTATGTTATATAAAGCACATCCAAGAAATTATTACTTTAACGAGATATTAATGGTGCAATAACATCTTATGTTTTCACCGTTGTAATAAAAAAAAGATTTTTTCCAAAATCACACCTTAATTATTTTTAAAATACCCTATAATCCACCAAAACTTATAACAATTGTTTTGTGAAATATTTATTTATGTCCAATAATGTACAAATCACAATTTCTCCAATAACCGGAAATAAACCACGTCTATCATTGTATATTTGATATCAAAAATGCCGCATTTTCGATGTTTAACACTCTGTATCTCGAAAACTAGTAATAGAATCTGTTTGAGCCCATGGACTCTTTTCGTCAGCACATCAACTTCTAAAATATACCAAAATTTCAAACAATTTGAAAGAAGTAAATTTTTCCAAAAGTACGGTGCCTGGTCCTTTAAAAACATTTCAAATTTTGAAATTTCAATCAAGTACACCAATGGCTAGTATTTCCCAGAATTTATCTGTCAACAGTGTAACATTCCTTGAATCCTAAGTAGTGTATAAAATTACTATTTAGGATTTTCAGGCCGTAACAGATTTATAAAAGATTTTATTTGTTCTAGGAGTTACACATGATAACATTTTTAATGGATTATCTTTAGCATGTAATTAGAAAATAGGTTTTGCATCAATTTCTTTACTAATCGAAAGGTATTTTTTTTTGTATAATATAAGACATTCTTGATAATGGTATTGCAGAGGTTAGGAGATCCCTAAGATGAAATACAAGTGGCCTAGTTAGTTTTTGAAAATAATGGACAATTTTACGCAACTGTACCTATCTTCAGTAAGACAAACTAAAATTTTCCTGTTCGCCGAGAATTCCTAAGACTTTATTCTAACTGAACGTTTCTCAAGCAGGCCACCTACTGAAAATTCAAAAAGCTTAAATTTTAGTTGATATTGTTGGAATTTTCTATTCGAATATCAAGTATCACAATGTTGACAAATAGAAATTATTATTATTCCATGAACAAAATAAGAAGGCTGTGATCGAAGGATTGATCCCACTAGAATTGAAGTCAGGATAGCCGGGCCTTTATTGTTGCTTTAGGGGTGCGTCAGCGATGAAAATCCTTTTCTGGTCTACAGTAAATCTAGTGTAAAAATGTGCGGTGTTGGAATGAGACTAATCCAATACATGCTCCAAACACAGCGATACAGTTTCCACATAAGCATAATGTTCGAGTTTTTGTTATCTTAAACCCTGTATTTAAGCACTTTTTTGGAAAATGACCCCACAATTCGCGAAATTGCAGTATATTTCCAAAAATTTCGGGGTATAGGTGAGACCCCGTTGTCAATGGCAAAAAATCTATGAAGAACGGCTCAATTCTAAAATTTGAAATTAAAATGTTTGACAATTGTATTTAACTTATGACTTTAATTTGATAATATACAAGGTAGCACAGAAACTTCTAA
Source organism: Octodonta nipae (assembly GCA_034190945.1). NCBI lineage: Eukaryota > Metazoa > Arthropoda > Insecta > Coleoptera > Chrysomelidae > Octodonta > Octodonta nipae. The sequence continues at coordinate 116,700,424 of CM067217.1, forward strand.
AGATCATGTAATAATAAAGTTCCTTTCAAATTGGAAGAATTAGAAAGGGGAGATCTTCAAAATTTTATGAGGCGCTTCTAGGTGCGACATTGCTATAATACCAAAGGCGATCAAAGAATTTTGTTGATTCAGTGATCCCATTGAAATCATAAGGGAAACCTATGAAAAATCTTACGAATTATCCCGATAATGGTTTGTTCACAAAAACATGTCCATTTGTAATTTCTTTCTTAATCACCGGCAACCAGGAACGACTAAATTCTACGGAGATTGTAGCGATGCAATCGTTTTCTATTAAAAAAATTGAAGCAGAGACTTTTAGTTTTTTTCGTGTTGTGTTATTCTTTATGTAATATAACTGAACTTTGAAATTGTATTTTATGACGAAGGTCATTTTGTAATGTTGTTTCCTTCCGGATACACTTAAACACTGTACTTGAAATTTTATCAACGAAAAGGCGATACATCGGAGAGGGTCTATCGGTTTGGTTGCACTTGAATTTTACTTGTAAGATGTATGAAATCGAATATTTTCTTTATTAAAGCACACCACAAACATATTGTCACGAAAAGATATGACTGTGCCCGAGGCAGGACCAAGAATATAAAAAACTAGATATCACCGTCAGCAAGTATTAATTGACATTTCGGGAAACTCTACAGTTTTCTAGGTTAGTGACATTGGTGAGTCTATAAAACACAAAAACGTTAAATAGTATATAAAGAAGTGTTCCGCGACAGAAGAGTTATAATATATAATTGAAAGAAGAAGAAAAAATGTACAAATAAGGAGTAGAAATTTAGAATACGTTTATTGCCAAATTAGAAGAGTTAATGAAAATTCAACAAGAACAGTTAATCGAATCATTACAACAGAAAAGTCAAAAAGAACAAGTACTATTGAAAGAGGAAAGACAAAATGACAAAGTACTATTGGAAGAGAAAAGGTAAAAAGATCAAGAAGAATCTATGAAATTTCAACACGAGCAGTTCCAAAAAATCGGTGCAGCTAATAAAAACAGCAAATGATACTTCATGTTGTTGAAAATAAAATAATAGAAATAAAAAAAGTTGATCAGGTAAATAAAAAATTCAAATCGTACAAATTCTTTTGATAATGTTGAACATTGAAGACAAAGTAGAAGGAGTTGAAGACAAGATGCAATGTAAAAAATTAAAATTAAAATTAAACAACAAGATGCAACTGTTAGTAAAGGCTTTCTTGTGAAACCGCCCACCTTCGATTAAAGCTCTTCATGGTCTATGTACAAAAGACAATTCGATGCAGTGCAACAACCCATGCATGGGATAATCATGAATAAGGTACACTCTGCACTAGAGTTACTTCAAAGTATTCCAGAAGAACAGCAAACGGATTCAGACAAATTCGTTTCTCTTTGAACGACCGAAAAGTAAGGTGACGAAATTAGGGAAAAACAGTTCGAAGCAGACATTAGGCAGTTGGTGAATCTTCATCTCCAGATGTAGCTGAGGAATTTCGGTAACAGTTTGCTACCCAAAGCTTTATTTAAGGCATCAGAAACCAGCAACTCAGCTGCATCAATGAGTGCGAGAAATCCCTTCTCGGTACTTTGGAAGTTTAAGCTATCCTGAATTTTTCTATGTCGAAAGTGTCGTTTAAGCACGAAGACCAAAATGCAGATAAAAACCATGTTTACAGCGTTCTTATCTGAGATGCAGAAAATATTAGAGAATAAGAACGACACTCAGTTTACCAATTCAGACTCTTTTCGCTGCGGAAAAGCTGGAAATTTCAAAACAGATTGTAAAGTTAGATTGTCAGAAAGATCTTCATTTTCATTAGAGCAAGGAATTAAAAAAGGCACAACTGACATGAAATCATAGTTTAACAAGTTTCTATCCGAGATTAAGCAGTTGTTGGGAAATACCACTCTAAAATGATATCACTGCTACCAATGCAAAATATTTCCGCTGCAGACGAACCGGTCATTATTAGAAAGATTGTAAAGTTAGAGTGTCTCCTTCTAGAAATGAAGGCTGGAAAAGACGTGGCCACGAAGCAGATTATAATCAATGAAATAACCTTATGACAATAAATAAAATAATTGTCAAGTGCGAGTTGGACTCGCATACTTAGGGTTCCGTACCACCTTCGAGATTCGAATATTCCAGTGTCAGACAAGCAAGGACTGAGTGCATTTTCTTATATTTGTCCTAATATCTTTTAAAAGGGTTTTAAATTTATAAAAAATGTACACTTTCATTTTCCACACTTTTATTTTATCTGCTTTAGGATTCGGTTGATTTTTATCACAATATATATGTATTTAATTTTCTAATTTGGCCCCCAAAAAGTAACATTAGTGTTTTATTTTACTAATAAACTTCAGAGAAGCCTTTTATAATCTACTGTCTGAGTTTTGAGGCTCTGTAGATTGGAAAAAAGGGCAAAATATGTCAAAGTTTAAATTATAAATAATTAAATCTGTACTTCAAATTATTTAAAAATATAAATAAAATATATTTTTCAAAATTTAAATAGTGTAGTTTCTAATTCGATGTTTAATATTTTTGTTAATATCTTTTATACAAATAATTTAAAAATATGATATATTTGTAATTCACATAATGAGCCTTTTATCTGATATATTACATGATGCGTTTGTAAATTGAATCTTTATTTTCCATTTAATTGTATAATTTGTCCCTAAAATTACTATGAGGGTTTTCTAATAATTTATTTTCTGTTTAATTCTATTATTTGGGGCCAAATAATAAGATTAGGGATTTTTTTTCATATTTTTCCTATAAACAAAAAAAATGAGGTCTTAGAGTTTGGGGAATAACGGGGAGAATGGGTAATTTTTTTAAAAATATTTTTTAATATATTTTAAAATATTCATTTTAAAAAAATTAAAAAAATATATTTGTATTCGTCGTAATGAACCCTGTTATTTGATATATTACATGACCCGTTAGAAACAATTATAATTTTTATTTTCCATTTAATTCTATAATTTGCCCCCCAAAATGAATATTTGGGGTTTCTCCTTATTTTTCCAGTAAAGTTCAGGTAAGGGGCTATACCTCCAGTTTTTCAAATTCAGCTTATGGTTTCGGAGATAAGGGGGGAATTGGTAAAACTTTTTATATTTTTGTTAATATCCTTTAATTAATTTATTTTATAAATAGGGAAAAATATATTTGTTTTCTTCATCATGAGCCCTTTTATTTGATATATAACATGCAGGGTTAGAAACAATTTTAATTTTATATTTTCTATTTAATTCTATAATTTGCCCCCCAAAATGAATATTAGGGGTTTTCCTTATTTTTCCAGTAAAGTTCAGGTGAGGAGCTATACCTCCATTGTTTTTTCAAAATTTTTATTTTCCAGCTTATGGTTTCGGAGATACGGGGGATGGGTAAAATTTTTTATATTTTTGTTAATATCTTTTAACTAATTTATTTTAAAAATATGAAAAAAATATATTTGTTTTCGTCATATATTCGTCATTCGTTTGATATATAACATGATGGATTACAAACACTTTTAATTTTCCATTTAATTCTATAATTTGCCCCCCAAAATAAATATTAGGGGTTTCTCCTTATTTTTCCAGTAAAGTTCAGGTGAGGGGCTATACCTCAATTTTTTTTCAAAATTTTCCAGCTTATGGTTTCGGAGATAAGGGGGGGAAATGGGTAAATTTTTTTATATTTTTTTATATCTTTTAATTTATTTTAAAAATATGAAAAAAATATGATTGTTTTCGTCGTAATGAGCCCTTTCATTTGATATATAACATGATGGGTTAGAAACAATTTTAATTTTATATTTTCCATTTAATTCTGTAATTTGCCCCCCAAAATTAAAAGTACAGGTTTCTCCTTATTTTTCCCGTAAACTTCAGGTCAGAACCTATAAACCTATTTTTTTCAAAACTTTACGTTTTATAGTTTCGGAGATAAGGGGGGGGGATGGGTAAAATTTGGTATATTTTCTTAATATCTTTTAGATATATTTTTTTTTAATATGAAAAAAATGTATTTGTATTCCTCAGAATAAGACCTTTCATTTGATATATTACATGATGCGTTTGAAATTTTTTTTATTTTTAAATTTTTATTTAATTCTAGAATTTGCTCCCCAAAATTAATATTAATGGTTTCTCATTTTTTTTCCTGTAAAGTTCGGGGAACGTTCTATATATCCTATTTTTTTCAAAATTTTAGACTGAGTAGTTTCAGAGATCAGGTGGGGGGAACGGTCGATTTTTTTATTTTTTCCCCCCAGAAGTACCCCTAAAATCAATTTTTTTTACAATATGTACTCCTGATCGGGTCACCAAACTATACATTGATATCAAATTTCAACCTCTTCCGTCCAGTAGTTTAGGAGAAAATGGCTGTGATGTGACACAGGCAGAAATCCGGAGTGATATTATAAGGGTATCCGTATATTGTATATACGGAACCCTAAAAAACGAAGGAGCGGGTGTCCTTGATGAGAAGAAATATAGAATTACGCTTTAATTGGGTAAATGTGACGCATCTGCAGCCGGTAAGGGTCCCAAAAATGTGACTAATTGGAATGCTGATATGACAACAACCTGGGCATTCCTTTTGAAAAAATTGCCATTCCATTGGTATAGAAGAACCATTTCTAGAAACCAAGAGGCTGTTGATTACTTCAGCAATTAGCTTACATTTCGAATCGAATGTATTCCCGAAGATCTGCAGTTTGCTGGACATTAACACAACCAAAACTTACAACCTACAGTCATATGGCATGGTAGAAATATTTAACAGGGCTCTTGAATCTCATCTTTAGGAAGTGGTCGACGGTGTAGCCAACAGAACTGTGATGATTAGATATCTCAGTTCCTATACGCACACAGGTTTGTTCAGTTAGTAAATAAGATAAACCCTAGTTTTTGTGACGCCAGATGAAGCCCTTATGGAAATTAATTATTATACATATCAATTACGACAAAGATTGCTGGCTACCCATGAATTGGCAAATCCGGAATGATTTAAAAGCAAATTCGACCGGATTTCAGCAAGGCGATAAGGTCATGACAATATTAAAATGCTGAATAATTCATTTTTTCACCATTAAGCTACACAATATCCTTATATACAGGAGCACTTATGGTTTACTCCAATCTCTACATTTACAGTATTTTTCGATATTGTAATTAACAAGTAAAATCATATTGTGTACTCAGTCAAACAATGGAATATTTGGAACAGTCATCGATTGTTTACTTTGACAAAAGTGAGTTAAAAGTTGTCGACCGTTGTTGAGGAATATAACTTAGATCAACCGACTAACTGTAGACTGATTTTGAAAAAAATATATTATTTTTTATTATTTAACGTTGCATATTATGACTTTTTTCATCGATATATTGACAACATTTTTCTTTTATATTTTTTAAGCTCCTAATGTTGCATATAGTCCGCTCTCTAGTAATAACATTTCAAAGCAAATTGACATGATAATTTTTACCATAAAATCAAACCAAAGTAGTGTTAATTTTTAGTGTAGGACATGTTAATTTCTCAATAGTGTTTTTGCCAATAAAAAGTTCTAAGAATTTTCCGGCAATCTAAGAAAAGAGGGACAATCGGATAATGAAAATTAAACAAACAAATGCTATTAGAAAAGGATTTACATGAAATATTTAATGCTTATTTACAGCTCGCCGTGCTTCTTTTGTTAACTACGGATTTTTTTGCAGGTATGCACTTCACACATTAGCAAAAAATGTTCGGTAAGTACAAAAATCTTGTGATAGTGTGAATCTGGTAGAGAATGTAACTCGTTCCTCGAAGTTTCTTTGGGCTTCCATAGTCTTGATGTGGTTGATCTCGCAACTTTTCAATAGCTTTGTATATACTATCGTCATCAAATGAATGATAGGAATTTCAGGTCATCCGTAATATTTATACCCTTCCAAGAAGGACAAATCACCTAGGCAGGAAGAGGAGACCGCGATAGAACCTCTATTATTACCGTATACTAAAGCGTGATTACAAGAACGAGGCCAGACGCTCCTGAAATACCACATAACTACATACAGCATTCCTAGTGAGTGTGGCAATCTTTACATTGGAGAGACAAAGCGACCACTAGACTCCAGGTTTAAGGAACACCATTTGTGTAGTCAAAGGGCGGAGCTAACGAAGTCTGGGCTAGCTAATCACACATGGACCGAATACCATAAGATCAACTTGGACCATCCCTAGGTAATTCACAAGGAAGAGCACTGATATAAAAGAAAATTTATCGAGACAGCATATCTATATTTAGCGAGCCCAGCTTCTAAATTAAAAACATTTTGATACCCCTTTTTGGGCCACTACCGCTACGCATCACCAACAACCAAGTGCCAATGATCATGACCGGCGACCCATGACCGGTTAAGGGTATAGATACCACGGATAACCTGAATATCCCATCATTCACCTGATGACGATAGGAGATACGAAGCTATTGAAACATTGTGAGATCAATCATTTCAAGAGGATGGAAGTCCAAGGAAACTTCGAGGTACAAAAATGTGTATTCAGTATACATTTGTTCCCTATTCATTCATTTCTTCAGGTATTTTTTATTACTATAGAAAATGGTCAAACAGAATCTAATACTCCTGTCTTCTTACTCGTCTTTTTTTTTCTCCATCTCCATATTGGGTATTAGGACTTTGAGACACCCATCAGTTTCTTAGTATAACAACAGTTTTTCTGTCTCTATACTATACTAATTTACTATTGCTGAAAAAAGGTTACAAAATGGTTTGTTTTTAGCACTACAGTTATTGTGATGAGATTTATTGATCATTTCATATTAAATATGTCTTGGTATTATTCCTGAACGATCCTACACACTCATCCAGTAGAGTGCGTCTCCATGTTATTTTCAAATATTTCAAACAGTAAAATCCTCATAAGAAATCATCGCTATACTCATATAATCCTTGTAGAGAACGCAATAGTCTTGTAGCAGTATTTCCAATCCTGGTTTCTGTAGGAGGCAAAATGCACTGTCTGTTTAATCCAAACTTTGGATCTGATCATACTCGTCAATAGCATATTGAGTCAAGGAGTTATTCGCCTCGTAATTGCAAAATTACAAAAGTTATAACAAATTTAATGAAAAAAAAGAGGTGAATATCTCCTATTGCATATATCGAAAACCAAACCATGTGACCAGTATGTAGAACATTTACGTCTAAAGTTAAAATAATTATTCTAATTGCTGTAGCAAGTGACAAAAATATTGAATAAAAGTATTACCATTAATTATCTTAGATTGCAGTGTGTTTCCAATATATGTAACATGTTTTTTCATAAAGTGTAATCGCACAATTAATAACAAATGAGTTCTTGGGCGTGATCATATATTATACATGGTAAGCCGTAAATATATTGGGCATATACCATTTTTTTACAATTAATGAGTAACCCTGTATAAACTACAATACTCTAATTTGTACAATCTTTACAAAGCTGTAGAATTTAGTGTGATGAGTCGTAGATTTTTATAATTTAATATACAAATTCCAGGACGCATGGTTTATACAGCGTTACTTATTACAATAAAAAATAATAGATGCCCACTTTGGCAATATTCACAACTCACACTGTATAATGTCTAACTGAGCAATTAGATCTTCTTATGTATTCAACGTTATAATAAAAAATGTTTTTTCTAAAAAATATGTTACGTATATGGGAAACACCCTGTGTAATAAAAAATAATAAAATAATAGTAATTTTTTGTGCAATATGTATGTCAAACAATGTACAAACCACGTTTTCTGCAATAAACGGAAATAAAACACACCTATTATGAGAAATCTGATACGATTATAGTGACATTTCCGAAGTTTAACACTCTATATCTCGAAAACTAGTAATACAATTTTAATAATATTCTTCTCAGTAAAACACTGAACGTTTGTTAACATAAAAATGTAATAACATTTATAGTTGACGGAGAGAAATTAAAACTACGGGATAGTATAAGAAAATACATTTTTTCAATATGTATTGTTTTTGCAATTAGTTTAACATCCCGTTGAGTACAAAGAGACGGATAATATATAGGTTAATTATCTTATTAAAATTGCAGCATGAATGATTCGTACAGGCTGACTCATTAATAGGAAAAAATAATTTATGCCTTCTCTAGCTATAGTTATGGCTAACACTGTATGTTATATAAAGCACATCCAAGAAATTATTACTTTAACGAGATATTAATTGTGCAATAACATCTTATGTTTTCACCGTTGTAATAAAAAAAAAGATTTTTTCCGAAATCACACCTTAATTATTTTTAAAATATCCTATAAACCACCAAAACTTATGACAATTGTTTTGTGAAATATTTATTTATGTCCAATAATGTACAAATCACAATTTCTCCAATAACCGGAAATAAACCACGTCTATCATTGTAAATCTGATATCAAAAATGCGGCATTTTCGATGTTTAACACTCTGTATCTCGAAAACTAGTAATAGAATCTGTTTAAGCCCATGGACTCTTTTCGTCAGCACATCAACTTCTACAACATACCAAAATTTCAAACAATTTGAAAGAAGTAAATTTTTCCAAATGAACGGTGCCTGGTCCTTTAAAAACATTTCGAATTTTGAAATTTTAATCAAGTACACCAATGGCTAGTATTTCCCAGAATTTATCTGTCAACAGTGTAACATTCTTTGAATCCTAAGTAGTGTATAAAATCACTATTTAGGATTTTCAGGCCGTAACAGATTTATAAAAGATTTTATTTGTTCTAGGAGTTACACATGATAACATTTTTAATGGATTATCTTTAGCATGTAATTAGAAAGTAGGTTTTGCATCAATTTCTTTACTAATCGAAAGGTATTTTTTTTGTATAATATAAGACATTCTTGATAATGGTATTGCAGAGGTTAGGAGATCCCTAAGATAAAATACAAGTGGCCTAGTTAGTTTTTGAAAATAATGGACAATTTTACGCAACTTTACCTATCTTCAGTAAGACAAACTAAAATTTTCCTGTTCGCCGAGAATTCCTAAGACTTTATTCTAACTGAACGTTTCTCAAGCAGGCCACCTACTGAAAATTCAAAAAGCTTAAATTTTAGTTGATATTGTTGGAATTCTCTATTCGAATATCAAGTATCACAATGTTGACAAATAGAAATTATTATTATTCCATGAACAAAATAAGAAGGCTGTGATCGAAGGATTGATCCCACTAGAATTGAAGTCAGGATAGCCGGGCCTTTATTGTTGCTTTAAGGGTGCGTCAGCGATGAAAATCCTTTTCTGGTCTACGGTAAATCTAGTGTAAAAATGTGCGGTGTTGGAATGAGACTAATCCAATACATGCTCCAAACACAGCGATACAGTTTCCACATAAGCATAATGTTCGAGTTTTTGTTATCTTAAACCCTGTATTTAAGCACTTTTTTGGAAAATGACCCCACAATTCGCGAAATTGCAGTATATTTCCAAAAATTTCGGGGTATAGGTGAGACCCCGTTGTCAATGGCAAAAAGTCTATGAAGAACGGCTCAATTCTAAAATTTGAAATTAAAATGTTTGACAATTGTATTTAACTTATGACTTTAATTTGATAATATACAAGGTAGCACAGAAACTTCTAAAGATCATGTAATAATAAAGTTCCTTTCAAATTGGAAGAATTAGAAAGGGGAGATCTTCAAAATTTTATGAGGCGCTTCTAGGTGCGACATTGCTATAATACCAAAGGCGATCAAAGAATTTTGTTGATTCAGTGATCCCATTGAAATCATAAGGGAAACCTATGAAAAATATTGCGAATTATCCCGATAATGGTTTGTTCACAAAAACATGTCCATTTGTAATTTCTTCCTTAATCACCGGCAACCAGGAACGACTAAATTCTACGGAGATTGTAGCGATGCAATCGTTTTCTATTAAAAAAATTGAAGCAGAGACTTTTAGTTTTTTTCGTGTTGTGTTATTCTTTATGTAATATAACTGAACTTTGAAATTGTATTTTATGACGAAGGTCGTTTTGTAATGTTGTTTCCTTCCGGATACACTTAAACACTGTACTTGAAATTTTATCAACGAAAAGGCGATACATCGGAGAGGGTCTATCGGTTTGGTTGCACATGAATTTTACTTGTAAGATATATGAAATCGAATATTTTCTTTATTAAAGCACACCACAAACATATTGTCACGAAAAGATATGACTGTGCCCGAGGCAGGACCAAGAATATAAAAAACTAGATATCACCGTCAGCAAGTATTAATTGACATTTCGGGAAACTCTACAGTTTTCTAGGTTAGTGACATTGGTGAGTCTATAAAACACAAAAACGTTAAATAGTATATAAAGAAGTGTTCCGCGACAGAAGAGTTATAATATATAATTGAAAGAAGAAGAAAAAATGTACAAATAAGGAGTAGAAATTTAGAATACGTTTATTGCCAAATTAGAAGAGTTAATGAAAATTCAACAAGAACAGTTAATCGAATTATTACAACAGAAAAGTCAAAAAGAACAAGTACTATTGAAAGAGGAAAGACAAAATGACAAAGTACTATTGGAAGAGAAAAGGTAAAAAGATCAAGAAGAATCTATGAAATTTCAACACGAGCAGTTCCAAAAAATCGGTGCAGCTAATAAAAACAGCAAATGATACTTCATGTTGTTGAAAATAAAATAATAGAAATAAAAAAAGTTGATGAGGTAAATAAAAAATTCAAATCGTACAAATTCTTTTGATAATGTTGAACATTGAAGACAAAGTAGAAGGAGTTGAAGACAAGATGCAATGTAAAAAATTAAATTGATAATTTTGAAAACTAATAATAAAAGGCAAACAACAAGATGCAACTGTTAGTAAAGGCTCTCTTGTGAAACCGCCCACCTTCGATTAAAGCTCTTCATGGTCTATGTACAAAAGAAAATTCGATGCAGGGCAACAACCCATGCATGGGATAATCATGAAAAAGGTACACTCTGCACTAGAGTTACTTCAAAGTTTTCCAGAAGAACAACAACCGGATTCAGACAAATTCGTTTCTCTTTGAACGACCGAAAAGTAAGGTGACAAACACTGAAATTAGGGAAAAACAGTTCGAAGCAGACATTAGGCAGTTGGTGAATCTTCATCTCCAGATGTAGCTGAGGAATTTCGGGAACAGTTTGCTACCCAAAGCTTTATTTAAGGCACCAGAAACCAGCAACTCAGCTGCATCAATGAGTGCCAGAAATCCCTTCTCGGTACTTTGGAAGTTTTAGGTATCCTGAATTTTTCTATGTCGAAAGTGTCGTTTAAGTACGAAGACCAAAATGCAGATAAATACTATGTTTACAGCGTTCTTATCTGAGATGCAGAAAATATTAGAGAATAAGAACGACACACAGTTTACCAATTCAGACTCTTTTCGCTGCGGAAAAGCTGGAAATTTCAAAACAGATTGTAAAGTTAGATTGTCAGAAAGATCTTCATTTTCATTTGAGCAAGGAATTAAAAAAGGCACAACTGACATGAAATCATACTTTAACAAGTTTCTATCCGAGATTAAGCAGTTGTTGGGAAATACCACTCTAAAATGATATCACTGCTACCAATGCAAAATATTTCCGCTGCAGACAAACCGGTCATTATTAGAAAGGTTGTAAAGTTAGAGTGTCTCCTTCTAGAAATGAAGGCCGGAAAAGACGTGGCCACGAAGCAGATTATAATCAATGAAATAACCTTATGACAATAAATAAAATAATTTGGTCAAGTGCGAGTTGGACTCGCATACTTAGGGTTCCGTACCACCTTCAAGATTCGAATATTCCAGTGTCAGACAAGCAGGGACTGAGTGCATTTTCTTATATTTGTCCTAATATCTTTTAAAAGGGTTTTAAATTTATAAAAAATGTACACTTTCATTTTCCACACCTTTATTTTATCTGCTTTAGGATTCGGTTGATTTTTATCACAATATATATGTATTTAATTTTCTAATTTGGCCCCCAAAAAGTAACATTAGTGTTTTATTTTACTAATAAACTTCAGAGAAGCCTTTTATAATCTGCTGTCTGAGTTTTGAGGCTCTGTAGATTGGAAAAAAGGGCAAAATATGTCAAAGTTTAAATTATAAATAATTAAATCTGTTATTCAATTTATTTAAAAATATAAATAAAATATATTTTTCAAAATTTAAATAGTGTAGTTTCTAATTCGATGTTTAATATTTTTGTTAATATCTTTTATACAAATAATTTAAAAATGATATATTTATAATTCACATAATGAGCGTTTTATCTGATATATTACATGATGCGTTTGAAAATTGAATCTTTATTTTCCATTTAATTGTATAATTTGTCCCTAAAATTACTATGGGGGTTTTCTAATAATTTATTTTCCGTTTAATTCTATTATTTGGGGTCCAAATAATAGAATTAGGGATTTTTTTGATATTTTTCCTATAAACAAAAAAAATGAGGTCTTAGAGTTTGGGGAATAACGGGGAGAATGGGTATTTTTTTTAAAAATATTTTTTAATATATTATAAAATATTCATTTTAAAAAATTAAAAAAATATATTTGTATTCGTCGTAATGAGCCCTGTTATTTGATATATTACATGACCCGTTAGAAACAATTATAATTTTTTATTTTCCATTTAATTCTATAATTTGCCCCCCAAAATGAATATTAGGGGTTTCTCCTTATTTTTCCAGTAAAGATCAGGTGAGGACCTATACCTCCATTGTTTTTTCAAAATTTTTATTTTCCAGCTTATGGTTTCGGAGTTAGGGGGGGATGGGTAAAATTTTTTATATTTTTGTTAATATCTTTTAATTAATTTATTTTAAAAATATGAAAAAAATATATTTGTTTTCGTCATAATGAGCCCTTTCGTTTGATATATAACATGATGGATTAGAAACACTTTTAATTTTAATTTTCCATTTAATTCTATAATTTGCCCCCCAAAATAAATATTAGGGGTTTCTCCTTATTTTTCCAGTAAAGTTCAGGTGAGGGGCTATACCTCATTTTTTTTTCAAAATTTTCCAGCTTATGGTTTCGGAGATAAGGGGGGGAAATGGGTAAATTTTTTTAATATCTTTTAATTAATTTATTTTAAAAATATGAAAAAAATATGATTGTTTTCGTTGTAATGAGCCCTTTCATTGGATATATAACACGATGGGTTAGAAACAATTTTAATTTTATATTTTCCATTTAATTCTGTAATTTTCCCCCCAAAATTAAAAGTACAGTTTTCTCCTTATTTTTCCCGTAAACTTCAGGTCAGAACCTATAAACATATTTTTTTTCAAAACTTTACGTTCTATGGTTTCGGAGATAAGGGGGGAGGAATGGGTAAAATTTGGTATATTTTCGTTAATATCTTTTAAATATATTTTTTTTAAATATAAAAAAATGTATTTGTGTTCCTCAGAAAAAGACCTTTCATTTGATATATTACATGATGCGTTTGAAATTTTTTTTATTTTTAAATTTTTATTTAATTCTAGAATTTGCTCCCCAAAATTAATATTAATGGTTTCTCATTATTTTTCCTGTAAAGTTCGGTTAAAGTTCTATATTTCCTATTTTTTTCAAAATTTTAGACTGAGTAGTTTCAGAGATCAGGTGGGGGGAACGATCGATTTTTTTAGTTTTCCCCCCCAGAAGTACCCCTAAAATCAAATTTTTTTTTACAAATTGTACTCCTGATCGGGTCACCAAACTATACATTGATATCAAATTTCAACCTCTTCCGTCCAGTAGTTTAGGAGAAAATGGCTGTGATGTGACACAGGCAGAAATCCGGAGTGATATTATAAGGGTATCCATATATTGTATATACGGAACCCTAAAAAACGAAGGAGCGGGTGACCTTGATGAGAAGAAATATAGAATTTCGCTTTAATTGGGTAAATGCGACGCATCTGCAGCCGGTAAGGGTCCCAAAAATGTGACTAATTGGAATGCTGAAATGACAACAACCTGGGCATTCATTTTGAAAAACCATTCCATTGGTATAGAAGTACCATTTCTAGAAACCAAGAGGCTGTTGATTACTTCAGCAATTAGCTTACATTTCGATCGAATGTATTCCCGAAGATCTGCAGTTTGCTGGACATTAACACAACCAAAACTTACACCCTACAGTCATATGGCATGGTAGAAATATTTAACAGGGTTCTTGAATCTCATCTTTAGGAAGTGGTCGACGGTGTAGCCAACAGAATTGTGATGATTAGATATCTCAGTTCCTATACGCACACAGGTTTGTTTAGTTAGTAAATAAGATGAACCCTAGTTTTTGTGACGCCAGATGAAGCCCTTATGGAAATTAATTATTATACATATCAATTACGACAAAGATTGCTGGCTACCCATTTAAAAGCAAATTCGACCGGATTTCAGCAAGGCGATAAGGTCATGACAATATTAAAATGCTGAATAATTCATTTTTTCACCATTAAGCTACACAATATCCTTATATACAGGAGCACTTATGGTTTACTCCAATCTCTACATTTACAGTATTTTTCGATATTGTAATTAACAAGTAAAATCATATTGTGTACTCAGTCAAACAATGGAATATTTGGAACAGTCATCGATTGTTTACTTTAACAAAAGTGAGTTAAAAGTTGTCGACCGTTGTTGAGGAATATAACTTAGATCAACCGACTCACTGTAGACTGATTTTGAAAAAAATATATTATTTTTTATTATTTAACGTTGCATATTATGACTTTTTTCATCGATATATTGACAACATTTTTCTTTTATATTTTTTAAGCTCCTAATGTTGCATATAGTCCGCTCTCTAGTAATAACATTTCAAAGCAAATTGACATGATAATTTTTACCATGAAATCAAACCAAAGTAGTGTTAATTTTTAGTGTAGGACATGTTAATTTCTCAATAGTGTTTTTGCCAATAAAAAATTTTTCACGAGTTTTTTAAGAATTTTCCGGCAATCTAAGAAAAGAGGGACAATCGGATAATGAAAATTAAACAAACAAATGCTATTAGAAAAGGATTTACATGAAATATTTAATGCTTATTTACAGCTCGCCGTGCTTCTTTTGTTAACTACGGATTTTTTTGCAGGTATGCACTTCACACATTAGCAAAAAATGTTCGGTAAGTACAAAAATCTTGTGATAGTGTGAATCTGGTAGAGCATGTAACTCGTTCCTTGAAGTTTCTTTGGGCTTCCATAGTCTTGATGTGGTTGATCTCGCAACTTTTCAATAGCTTTGTATATACTATCGTCATCAAATGAATGATAGGAATTTCAGGTCATCCGTAATATTTATACCCTTCCAAGAAGGACAAATCACCTAGGCAGGAAGAGGAGACCGCGATAGAACCTCTATTATTACCGTATACTAAAGCGTGATTACAAGAACGAGGCCAGACGCTCCTGAAATACCACATAACTACATACAGCATTCCTAGTGAGTGTGGCAATCTTTACATTGGAGAGACAAAGCGACCACTAGACCCCAGGTTTAAGGAACACCATTTGTGTAGTCAAAGGGCGGAGCTAACGAAGTCTGGGCTAGCTAATCACACATGGACCGAATACCATAAGATCAACTTGGACCATCCCTAGGTAATTCACAAGGAAGAGCACTGATATAAAAGAAAATTTATCGAGACAGCATATATATATATATATTTAGCGAGCCCAGCTTCTAAATTAAAAACATTTTGATACCCCTTTTTGGGCCACTAGCGCTACGCATCACCAACAACCAGGTGCCAATGATCATGACCGGCGACCCATGACCAGTTAAGGGTATAGATACCACGGATAACCTGAATATCCCATCATTCACCTGATGACGATAGGAGATACAAAGCTATTATAACATTGTGAGATCAATCATTTCAAGAGGATGGAAGTCCAAGGAAACTTCGAGGTACAAAAATGTGTATTCAGTATACATTTGTTCCCTATTCATTCATTTCTCCAGGTATTTTTCAATACTATAGAAAATGGTCAAACAGAATCTAATACTCCTGTCTTCTTACTCGTCTTTTTTTCTCCATCTCCATATTGGGTATTAGGACTTTGAGACACCCATCAGTTTCTTAGTATAACAACAGTTTTTCTGCCTCTATACTATAATAATTTACTATTGCTGAAAAAAGGTTACAAAATGGTTTGTTTTTAGCACTACAGTTATTGTGATGAGATTTATTGATCATTTCATATTAAATATGTCTTGGTATTATTCCTGAACGATCCTACACACTCATCCAGTAGAGAGCGTCTCCATGTTATTTTCAAATAATTCAAACAGTAAAATCCTCATAAGAAATCATCGCTATACTCATATAATCCTTGTAGAGAATGCAATAGTTTTGTAGCAGTCTTTCCAATCCTGGTTTCTGTGAGAGGCAAAATGCACTGTCTGTTTAATCCAAACTTTGGATCTGATCAAACAGGTCAAATAAAAAAAACAATGATCTTACTACAACTATAACTACTTACAATTTGATGATATTAAGAGTTGAGAATGTAAAATATTCAATAGTCAAACAATGTACAAATAATGATCTGAATATACCATAGACAGAATTGGTCAAATTCAGATTACTGGATACGTGAAGAAATGAGATGATCCCGCCTATGACAAAATTGTTAAGTTTTGTGTCCTAAAATGTGGTGTTCTGTAAAATATAGAAATTAAACAAAGACACTAGTTAAGTAGATACTACCCACTCCTGTTATTATTTTTAACGTAATAACTTTATATGTAATGGATTAAAGAATTTATTCAAATTTACTTTGGTATTTAAACAGAGTGGGTTTGATTTTTTCTCATCATCAATTGCTATGTTCTCCAAAAATTTTAGTCTGGTGATGTTATTTGCAACTGGGTATTTCAGAACAATGTGTTAATTAAATGCTAAATGGTGTCCGAATGCTGATATGCTGTGAAAGTTTATATGCTCTTTTATGCGGACCTCAAAAGCACCATATATTCGACCCATATGAGCCTCCATAATCATTGCAGTTCAGTTTATAAATGCCACTTTTATAGAGCTTATTAATAACAAATAAGAAAATGTTGCTTGTTTTTGTTGGTACGGGTGTGTTATGTAAATTTATCTTACTGCAATTCAAGTGATCGTGATGTGATATAATGAATTCAATGAATTTTATAAACTAAGAGCATTGTTCTCATTTCCCTTAATTATGCAAAAATATCATCCACGTATCTAATTTAAAAAACTTTCTCATGATGATTTGAGTTTGTAATATGTGTGCATTCCAGATGATCTATGAAAACATCAGCTAAAAATGGAGTGTAGACAACTTGCCGTTCTAATCCCTCAAGTTAATGGTAATAAATATTATTAAATATAAAAAAATCTTGGAAAACAAATATTTAACACCATAATAATGTGACGTACTGTGTTGTTGTTAATAGATGATTTTTGTAATCTTTCCTTCACAAGGAAAACTGTTTCTTGTTTAGGGATAGATGTAAATAGGTCGCAAATAACAAATGACATCATGAGATGGTCCTCAACTACTTTGATATTAATATTCCAATTCTATATTGTTGTACTGTACCGCTAGCTTTGAAGTTGGATAAATCTTGAATGAGATGTAATAAAATCTTTGCCAAAAAGAAACTAGCGTATTTATGAACCTAACTACTGGTCGTATTGGTATCGTCTCTATGAATTTTGGTGGCTACACAATCGTGACATCATTGTTGGGAATCTAGCTTTAAATAACGGGTTCAACCCTAATATAATTAAAAAGATTAAGGAGTATATAGAATCAAGGGAATTGCGAACTAGCGTTTATCAGAAGTTAAAAATTGAAAAACTTCTTTTTTTCCATTCCATTTATTGAGAACTATTAATAATTACAGTAAAATCATTGGTTTTTATTTGACCTCTTTGTAGAGGCTCTGAAACAACCCATACATAGGTGAAGGCGCTTAGCTGACTAAATATTTAATAAAATGTTGCACGAATTATATAATAATTCCAAACCTCCTTGAATTAAATAATAATTGTTATTAAGCAATATTAAATTTATACAAGAATGAGTTTGTCTTGGAGTTACTTTATTTATTAAAGTCATACTGGAAAACACACCTAATATATAAAAGGGTGAAATCGAACTTTCCACTAGTATCTGATTCTGTACATGTTGATAAGAAAAATAAACTAATAAACGAAAATTTTGTGTATCTGAGGTAAAACTAACAGGTTTTACGTGATGAGCCAATGAGGATTCGTAATTACTGTTAAACATAAACTATTTCTTAAAATATTATTTCAATATAAAAGATTCCAATAGCTAAGGCTTTATCTACATTACCATAAAGTAAGAAATTATTATCAAAGTGTTTGAACTCTGGATAAAGTAACATTACCTAATTTCTGAAAACAAAAAACCTTCATTTTATCTCAAATTACCACCCATACAAAGTAAATTTGATTCATAAATTTACTGAAGACTACAGGATTAAAATCGCACAAGAATGATCTATATATTTATTTTTGTTACATTTTATATTTCTGATACATCGACAAACTGTCGCAATTTCAATAAATAAATATCTACATCTACCGGAAAATATCATATATTTGTAATGGAATTTATCCTCTCAAGGTTAATGTAATAATATAATTGATATCCAGAATAAACACCCCTGTCAACCACATTATGCTACACTTTTAGCCGGAGAGTTTGGCATATAACTCTTTGTAAAAATTCCATAATATACTTATTCAATTTATCTTTACCCCAAGATAATAATTGTTATACATTTTTTTTAATCTATTGTCCTAAGGTTTTAGCCCCAAAATATTTACTCAAAAAAGATACATTAGATTAAAATTGTTTTTTAGCTGTAACGGTGTCAATATTACCAGTAATATCACATTACATAAACTTGCTTTCTCGACACACAGAAATTACTCTGCTATGACGTTGAAGCTATATAAAGTTTGAGCGAGGTTGTTTACATTTCAAAGTAATATAAAACTTAGTATTAACGAGTGTCTGTTAAGTGTGAATTTTTAAAATATATCTGTCAAAAACACTGCAATGCGATTAGATTTGGCTTATTTAATAATTTAATTCAAAATATCTCTTCAAATCTATAAAAACTAACCCATGTAAATTCGAAATTCTGATGGTAGAAACAGTTACTTGGGGATTGGGATCGTTATTATCAAACGAAGAGACTATGGCTCTTCGTTTATAGCGACCAAATGTCTTTGTTAAATTTTGGACGCATTATATTGTTGCTTTCTTTCCTTGGTCGAGCTTTGAGCTGCTACTTCCACATCTTCAGAACCAAGTTCTCATACCTTCAACGTAATTTATTCAGTAAAACTCTTGACATATCTTAATTTTTCTTCATTGTTAGATTTTGTATATGAAGAGGAACATGTTTGGGCTCACAAAGACCTCAGGATATTCGAATGACTAGCTAATTCTTCCAATCATCTTTCTTCTTTATTATGATATGTGAGTCGGCCAATTAGTCCTGCTACATTTTTCTGTTCTTCATTCGTCAATGGGCAAAGGTCATCTTGATAACACATCAGCACAGTTGTGTAAACGTTACAGGTTTACAGGATAGGTTCTGATTAAGGAGTGGCGGCCCTAAAGATAATAGTGAAATTGGTCAAAATTCTTTTCAGGATTTAAATCCGCTATAGTAATCGATTACTAGCTAGTCGCCATGCTGCACTTGGAAAATCCCGGTGTCTAGTACCAAGTTGCCATACCTACTGTGTAGAAAACGCTAAAACTACACCGGCTTTTAAAGCTGCTTTCAATCGTCGACACATTGTTTCACCTTCTGGATTCCAGTGGTGGAAAAATTATTTAACGAACTGCCTGTAGTATAAACAGAGAGCTAAATGTCGTCGAGGTACATGTTTATCTCTAGCGACTGGCCAATCAAGAATGGCTTAAATATAGTCTTCATTAGTAAGGATGACTGACTTGTAAACGATGTGGCCCAAATCTGTACCTCCTTCTGAATCACAGTCTCAAGCAGGCATTCTTAAATCTGGAGAATATATTTTCGCCGAGGTTCTTTAAATGATCACGAGATGAGTGACTCATGACCAAAAGAATGTCATCAAGGTACACTATGCATCTCGTCTAAGTCAACTATCAGTGCATATTCCATTAACCTCTTAAACGTAGCTGAAGTGTTTCTTACAGGAACCAAACGGCATGTCGGTGACCCGATGCTGTACGAAACTTGTCGATAATTCACTATTTAAAACTAGGCTGGAGAATCAAAGGTACCTTTTTAGAATAGTAAGTGTCAGCAATTTGAGAGATTGGATAGCTGGTCTTTTTAGTTACGTCATTTAATTTCTAATAGCTCACCTATGCCTGGTTGGTCCTGTCCAACGTTTTTTCTATAACGACGAGAACAGACCCTGTACTGATTGGTGGCTCAGTAACTTCGATTGTTAACATGAACGTTTTCATCTAGGTCCTCTTGTTTACCAATTGAGAAGGCCCTACATGGAAACCTCATAGGCTGATCCTTTCCAGTACCTATTCGATGTTGAATGACGCTTGTATCATCTTGACCATTGAAGATTTGCCAGTAATATAAGATGATTGAAATGTATAGAAGGAGGTATACCATTATTTTTAGTAAGTTATTTATATATTTATGTAGATTATTTGACTTTGTCGTAATAGACATTTTAGTAGAGGTAATAAATGTCCTTCTATCTCTTATGCTTTTTAATAATATATGTTTTCTTGTTAATTATATCAAGTTTGAATTCAGTTAAATTCCATGAGTGTTTTAAAGCTGGGGGAAAATTCTTTATAAGATATATAAGTAAATCATTTATATGAACAATACAGTCATTAAAAATCTGGTAGTCATTGAAATTTGCCAAGAATAGAAAACTTGTTTTCTTATGTAAAACTTTAAATTAGTAACTTTAATTTTTTAATTTAAGATAATTTTCCTTCACAATCTTCTTATATAACAATAATCCATATTTCTTTTTTGTTGCACGTAAATGATATACTAGTTCAAATTCGACAATAAAAAATGGGGGTGGTCAGTTAACAGAAATCACTAATTTTGTATCTCTTTCTTAGCATACTACATACATTTTAGTCGAGTAAACCCTTTTTGTTTGACAATTGATTTTTTTTTCTATTTTCTATTTTAACTTAAATGAATACCGCCAAAAAGAGCACAGTGATGAAGTTACATAAATTCAGTTTGTAGCATGTAGCAAGTATCAATCAGATTTTTTTATTCTAATTGTCAATATTAGATAATTGTAGATTTAGTTTTAGTTATTAAGTATTTGCAAGTTAGAAATTTGTGTTTTGTTATTCCTCCTATGCGAGAACATTGTGATCCTAAATTTATCCTGTAGTAATTGAATATTACGAGATCGTGATGGAATTGAAATATTATGTATGGATTGTTTCGGAGATAGTAAATGCACTCAAACAGAAGTCGTGAACTTGTTTAATGTAATTCACTGGTAGTCATAATAGACGAGAAATTCCGGGCCCTCGGAATAATGGAAAATCTCGTCTAACGGCAGTAAGTGAAGAAGATCTGTTCAACATTGTGTTAGCTGTGCAAGATAATCCTAATGCTAATTACGGAGACCGCTACAGATTGTTTCCAGAATGATAGTTGTGGCATCCTTACGCCTCTGGACGTACTGAGAATAACACCTCATTTGTAGAAAATTTGACCAAATTACCCCAATGGCAACTCCAATAAGCAACCATTGTAGAGGCTGAATTGTATAATTTTATAACACAGCAGATTCATATAGTTTCTTTAAAATTAAATAAAACGAGTGAGGTCAGAAAACCGCCATACTGAATTTGACCAAAATGTCTCAGGCCCAAAATTTGAAAATTCTTGATAGCTTATGATATATCGTTGAAAAAGGAAGTTTATGCTTCATCCAAAAGTTACAGGTTTCTATTTAATATATGAATGACCTGGCTCAACTTCTTTGAAAGCAAAGATTCCGGTTACACCCCATATAAGTACATAATTGTGACAAAAGTTTATTTGCTCCTCTTAATCGAAAGGACAAGTTCTTAATATATTTTTTTAGAACCGGCTTAATAACTTATAGCACTTCTCACCGACTGATCTCGTCCTTCAAGAGATTTAAATGTAATTTTTGTTCCTTCGTTAAGTAATATTTATTGAAAACAAGGCGATTGTGATGATTTCAATACATTCTGCTTTGTATACATCTACATTTGTACGAAACAAGTTCGAAAGTAATGCCTTTTCAAATCTTGTGATTAGTTTTTCGGTTTTGATGCTCGACGGTAACGCAAGTATATGTATAAACACAATAAAAGCAAACACAGGACTATTGTTCTTTTTTTCAGCACTCGTACCACAGAACTTCAGTTTTAAACACCGTCCCGTCAAAACATATGATATAATAATATAGTTGTCACATTTGTTAATACATAAGTTATAATATTTATGGACCTGCCGATTGTGGGAAAACTTACATTTAATTGCAACTTCGACCCTGTCCAACTTCAATATTCATGCCAATTTGTTTAAGAGGAATAAAGACGAGAAGGCATATTCGGAATCATTATTCAACTTGAGAAAGCGGGCGAAACCATAAAAATTTTCTCCTAATGATGGCAAGGTGCCAATTCGAAAGAGTTATTTCCAATAAAACTTTTGCCGTGAAACTCTACAAGCTCAAGTATTTCCATAATAAAATATTAAACGACAGCAATAAACACACAAGATCAGGTAGAGAAATATTATTATTTCTAAAATAAACCAGTTGAATAATACCACAGCAGTATCTTAAAAATCTTGTCAAATGAATGACTATTAATTAAACTAAGTAGACGAAACACGTCGATTTGTATGTTTATATACGTATTTTTTTCAGCAAAAAAAATTTATAGGGTGTGTCATGTGACAGTGGCCAATACCGACTTTCTTATTTTAAATGCAAGCCCCTGCATGTAATTTATTTCTGGGATTCTCCAGAAAATTTCGTTAACTGTACGTAATAATATCAGAAAAATGGTTCATTTAACAGAAATGCACAAAATAACCATTCTACAAATGGTTGGTTATGGAGATAAAAAATGTTTTCCTATTCCTCTATCCCAAAGAAGTTTTGCGAGCTTGCTCATATAAAACAGATAAAAAAAGTGATAATACGAAATTGGATATTATACTTGGGTTTCAAGAAAACCCACATAATTCGGGTCGAAAAGCAGCCCCACAGTTCAACGTTAGCCACACATGAATTTTTCGAGTAGTAAAAGAAAGTAAAATACATCGCTATAAAATGATGCCGACTCAAGAGCTCATGGAAGACTATTTTGGAGTACTTATTTCTGTGAACAAATGATGGTAAGGTAAGATAACAATGTGATCCAATTAGAAGATGTTTTTTTTTTCTGATGAGAGCATATTTTCATTTCGCGGTTATGGTAATCGTCAAAATTGCCGCTATTGGTCCAGTAAGAATCCTCACTGAAGAAACATACGCAATATCCTGAAAAAATTAATGTTTTGACAGGAATTGTTGGAAATCATATCGTCTCTTTTTCATTGATGTCAACTTGAATGGAGATAAATATTTAGAACTGCTCCAAAATGCCAACTCTGACAAACTTATATCCTGATCCAGTAAACCCACAAGTTCCTGCCAATACAAAATGGTTTCAGCAAGATGGAGCACCGCCTCATTACGAAATCAATGTCCGGCAGTACCTAAACCAATTTTTCCAAATCGGTGTCGCGGATCGATAGAATGGCCAGCACGATCTCCTCATTTGACGCCATTGGACTACTTTTGGTGGGGATATCACGCTTGTGATTAGATCATTCACGCCGTAGATGTTGAGTAATGTTAGAAGACAGTTCTATACCAGATTAGCATGATGCCAAGACGTCTGCAGCGAGCATTTTGAACATTTTCTACATGGACATTAATGCTTTTTTGTTTTTTTTTATATTATTAAGAAATAATCAGTATTACTTATTAGGTGTTTAGTGTAATGTAGCGAATTTTTGAAATAAAATAATTTTCTTTTTTTAATGTTAATTTTTGTAATAAATCTGAAAACACTTAAAATTTCCGAAACAGTTGAAGATAGGTGTAGGACACTGTATATGAATTATGTCTAGACTTTTCTGGAGAATCCACAAAATAAATAATATACAGGGGCTTGCATTTAAAATAAGAAAGTCGGTATTGGCCAGTGCTTTCCATGACAGACCGTATATAATTTTTTTGTCATTGAAAAAATGGGCATTTAAAAATACAAATCGACCTGTCCAAGAGTTTTTCTCAACACGCCCTCCTTTATTCGTTATCGTATTTATTCCATTTGGCTGTTTTTACACTGCATACGTTCAAGTGAATAAAGGCCATACTATTAGTTTTGTCTAGCAAGATTAACTCGATGATCACGAGCAGGAATTTTAACACACAATACATTTTATTATGATCATATCTATATTTCTGACTTCAGGTCCTAACGAACTGCCGCGTAAGTTAACGTTTCTCAAATTTTCTTAGTAGGCAGCCTGCTTTACCAACATAGATTTTCATTGTGCTCCAGTTTCTGAACTATACACACACACGTCCTTTCGTCAGATCTTGAATTGGAATCATTCCCAAGTATCATTCTCCCTTAAGTTTGTCCGCAATTCACTTAGTGGATGGAAACACCTAAACTGAGTTCCGTATACGGCATTCTAGTTGCCCTATTTTATTTCTTCTTAGATTTGTTCGTGTCACTCTGACAAAATTTTATTTAGGAGGAAGTTTCTCTTCTGAGGCGGAACGACTGCTAAAGAATCTACAATATAAATAATGTAGTTTTAGAAATAGATTTTGCGTCCAACATTCTGTGTAAATTATTTGGAAGAAATTACCATGTGTGAAATAAAGTTGCAATATTTCAAAATTCATCCAAGAGGAAAAATTAAAGCTGAAATAGAAAACTGTCTTACAATTCAACCGCAATTACACTAAATCCATTCTGTGTATAACGTGTGGAAAAAAAATAGATACAAGAACTTACTTCCATTACAAACTGGAATAAAATCTGAAAAGTCCATACATCAGTACTTAATTCTCTAACAAAACTAAATAGAACCAGCAATTCTATTTCTAAAGGTGTACTTCATTAGGTTTAAAAAAAAGTTAATTTGGCCATTAACTGTGAATACATACTTAATTATAATCGAAAATAAGGCATTTCATAAGCGTTATGTAATCTAGCATTGAAGGTATATTTAAATAAAAACGATGGTAAACTTACGCAGCCAAAATGTAGATACCTACTATTACAATACCTATCACTCTAAGGAGTCCAGTCACGTTTTAATGTTTATACTTCCATATTCCTATCACAAGACACAGTCAATAACAGGCTATGGCAAAATTATTAATTGGCTATATAAGGAATCATCAAATATGAGTTTAGACAGGTTAACAGGTCTATCCAAGTCATTCATATCTTTTCAAGATAAATAGAGTTTTCTGTTAGACTTGCGGCTATCGAGGTGGGTGAACGAAGTAACATTCGTCTTGGTCAACAATGAATCTCTTAAAAATTATAAAGACATAATTCAGTTATAATTGAAATAGCTTCTACCCAATTAATACCATTATGTTACTTTGTGAGTAACAAAAGAGTTTTCGCGTATTGAGAAATATACTGAATTATTTTGTGAAAGAGTCGAACCGATGGTATACTATTTCCTAAGTTTACATCAAATTAAGATGTGTCCATTAGACTGAAAAAGATTTTTGTGTTGTCGAGGGAACAAAAATTAATATATATATATATATATATATATATATATATATATATATATTGTGTGTGTGTGTGTGTGTTACCTGGTTTCAGGGAATTCATCCGCGTAGTTCATAACTGATTCCTGCTAGGTTCGATGGTAAAATGACAACGTTTCTGCAGAATCACATCTGCCCTCTTCAGGTCAGTTCGTATAATTCTGGTAGCCTTCTGCTCACGCTTCTAGTTACTCGAACAATAAATTTTCAGGAGGGCGCCTATTGGTTGGCGCCGTGAACGACTGCGTCTGATTGGCCCTTGGCGCTCAGTCGCCACGCCTCCCGCTTGCTGATTGGTCACTTCCGGTTGAGTTGTTATAGGACGGGGCAGGGCCGGTACGGTGTTTAATAAAATTTTCCAACAATTGGATAAGTTCTGGATTTCATTGTGTGCGTTTTTACTGTGAGGCCTATTCGCTACTTCAATTTCCTCCCTTACGAGTCTGGATTTCGGGTGTTCTATATTTGCCAGTACTATGGTGTGCTCTAAGTCTATTCGGTGTGACGTCGTGGGGGCGTGTTCCGCAATTGATGTAGTTTTTTCGTGCTTTCTTATGGCGTTCTGGTGTTCATCACGTTTAACTTGAATTCTTCTGTTAGTTTGCCCTACAGAGGTTTTATGAGAGTCTACACATGGAATCTCGTACACTCCCTGTTCTAAAGGGATGCTCGCCTTCGGAGTCCTCAACTCCATGTTTATTTTTCTGTCTGTATTGATAATGGTATCGATATTGTTCATCCACATATCGCAACCATAAACTGGTTTAAGACTGGCTGTTCTTAGTGCGAACTCCTCAAAGTTCTCCATAAAAAGGTTTGTTATTACTGGTGAAAGTGGTGATCCCATTGGAGCTCCTTCCAGTTGTTTGTATCTTTGGATCCCGTAAACTAAATACGTGTTCATCAGGCAGTGCCTTGTTAAGTCTACAAGGTGTTGAGCAGGTTTGTATTTTTTTATTATGATATCCAAGGCTTCGACGACCGTTTTTCTAAGTATGAGTCTGCCCACTCTGCAAACGGTTGAAGTTGTTGGGCTAGGTATTTGGCTAGCTGTTGTGTTGGGGATCCAATTGAGCTTACTATTGGCCGCAAAGGTGCTCCTTCTCTATATCCTTTTGGCAACCCATAAAATTTCGGACATCTCGATGAGTTTTCACGAGGAATGAGTTGCAGTTGGAAATTTTTGTCGATCCCACTTGCTTGGATTTTGGCCTTGGTAGTTTTGTCCAGATAAGTTGTTGGGTCAGTAGTAATTTGTTTGTATGCTGGATCTTGTAGCAATGTTTGTATTTTGTTTGAATAATCCGCTGCATCTAAAATTACAGTCGCATTTTCTTTACCCGCAGGTAGAATGACAATGTCCTTGTTGAGGCGAAGTTGTTTCAACGCCTCACTTTCTTCTATCGATAAGTTCTTTTTGGGTAGTTTAGACTTTCTTAGAACATGTGACACTTCTTGTCGAATTATTTCCACGGTGTTCTCATCTATTTTTGAATCTGCTGTTTCCACTCTCTGTTGGTACGTGAGAAGTAGCAGTAGCGCAATTGAATCCATTAGCAAACACGATAATCGAGATAGAGTTCAATAGGACAGAAGATAAGTTATAATTGGTTTTATGCCTTTCCAATTCCAGTGAGGTTAGACTGGACTAGACCGTTTTTTTCCTAGAAAAAATCGTTTTTGGGCGTGAGTATATTGAACCATTTCCATATATTATTATTAAAGGTTTACACCACCAAAGCGGCACTCGTTTACCTACAATTTGAATAATTAAAACTAAAACATAATTTCTGTTCTGTTCTGTCGAGTCTGGGTTTCATTTTATCTTATTTAGTTTATTGTCCATCTTATCGGAAGTCTATCTGCAAAAGTACATACTAATCTCGTCCGTCCTAGGCTGAGTACTTCTACTTGTACTTATAATTAAATTTAGATTACTAGTTCCGATATCTGCTACACCAAAGTGCTGAATATCTGTGGTTTCTCAAGAAAAAAATATTTTATTAAAACACCTTTATTACTTCAGTAACATAACACATAATACCTTACCACTAAATTACTATACTATGTAAATGACTACACTGTGTTTAGTTCGTAAGATAA
Source organism: Octodonta nipae (assembly GCA_034190945.1). NCBI lineage: Eukaryota > Metazoa > Arthropoda > Insecta > Coleoptera > Chrysomelidae > Octodonta > Octodonta nipae. Next base: position 116,728,418 of record CM067217.1, read on the forward strand.
AAGACAATAGATTCCAACTAACTGCACCAAGAGCTCGCACGTTTCTATTTCCATTGCTCGTATTACATATTACATTGATTATTTCGAGACTCTATCGGAAGGATAGTTTTTATAGCAAAAGCATTAATGAAGTGACAGAACTAGTGAATAAGCACCCACTGATTTGTCAGTACAAATTAATTTCTAAGATTCGAACATCAGTCGTTGTAAGAAAATTCGTTGAAATTATCATTCATGACATTCCCCATTTAAGGCGTCTTAATAACGTTTAACAAATTTTCGTTTGCACACACAATTCCCCACGAATCTTTATTCAATATTTCAAAATAAATAGGTGCGCAGATTTTATTTTCATTCAGTAGACAAATCTTGTTCAATTCAAGAAATACTTTGCTTATAAAATGACTGTCACGTGAGGAAGTAACTTAAAACTTTTAACAGTGAGTCGCTCAAAAGCAATAATTGGCGCATTCATGTGACAATTCGTTACGATTTTCCTCAGGAAAGTCAAATTTCCGCATCACACAAATTAATTTTCTTCAGAGAGATTTTCGAAGCGAAAATGCTTTCCCAAAAATCAGACATTTAATGTTATCCAGTTAAAAAGAAATTTGTAAGAAGTATTGACAACTGAATTAGAACAAATAAAGCGTCTATTTACTTTTCATATGAGTATTAAATAATATAGTTCCAGAATAAAGAGCAGTTACGTTCTTGCATTGCAGATTAATATAAACTTTGGCATCAAACGGAGATGATGACTTTCGGTAAGTGAATACCAATCCAGAATGCTTTTTAATGTCTCTATTCATTTGTAGAAGGAAATTAATCATCTATTCTTACATCTGCATTACTTTCGGACTTATCTAAAAACAACATCCTACCTTCCCCCGAACGAATACTATAATTTTCGCTCAATAATTGAAGGCATTTGTAATCATTTGAAGAGCACCTTAATTAACTAAATGAATGGAATAAATATGTCTAAGTATGAAGTAGTGTGAAATTATCAGAAAATAAATCAACCATTTTTTGTTCATTTGAGTAGGTTAATACATGCAGAATAACGCATACATTATTTTCTTCTTGCGAGATATAGAAAATCCCTGAAACCAACAGAAACCACCATACCAATAGGTATTTGAATTTTTGCCACAAGAGGATTCACGGCACTACTTATTTAAAGGAAAATTTATTGTTCCATGTCTGTGTTACAGTTCCGTAAAATTATTTAATCCAACCAAAAATCCCTACCCACTCCAATTGGATAATTTAAATTCTGCGCAATGTTTAAACTCTTTTATCCTCATATGTTTTATATGTACCAACTTTGACACGTGTACAATTTTCTGGTTATATGATTAAATTTCTATGAAAAATTTAGAAATGCCCCTTGCCCCTTACCAATAATTAAATATTGTTAAAAAAATAAATGTTATTCACGTAGGGTTACACCTGAAAATATTATTTGAGCCGGTGAAGTAGTTCCAGAGATTATCCCTATAAACAAACATGTTTGGTGCATTAATAAATTAAGATCGGTAGCAACTGCCCACTTTAATAACAATATTATGTTTTCCGTAGGCAACAGGTCATGTACATGACCAAGACATCAATCTATTATTTTCTGTGAAGATTATCTAATTCACAGAATAACTGTACAATTATCCCTCATTTGATTACAAGTATTTTCAATTTATAACTAAAGTCTACTGCATGTTTCTGTTGTAACAAAATAAACTAGTCATTCCAATTAGGCCCAAATACAAAAATGACAAGTGTTTAAATGTAGGGTTCCTGGAAGCCTATGAAAAGGACCACCTCTTCCAATCCTTTGAGTTGCATACGTACTGTCAAGAAATGCATTAAACTGAACCGGGTATCGAATATGCAATAATTCTAAATTCTGTGGTGAGAAGAAGAACGTCGCCTAATAACTTAACTACACCAATTTGCAGAAATATGGCTATCCTTATCATGTTAATAGTTTGTACAGTCCAGCATCTAGTTATCGATTACAGATATCCAGTCATTATACTAAATTTTTGCTGATGCTTAATCTCCTTTGTATAGCCCATCTCTGTCACAGGTACCATCATCGTAAAATAAATTAGGAAAAATTCAAATACTGATTCTTTTTGATTCCCAAAAAAAAAAGAAAGAGATATAGGCTTTATGAATAATACTCTATATAGAATATTTGAAGAGGTCAGGATACATAACAGTGAGTTCTCGGGTGTTATTCTTCTACTTTGATCAAAATATCGACCTGCGTATTCGTCTAAAATATCAAGGCTTACTTTCTACTAATCTAGTTTTTCTTATTTTTTGGTAAAGGGTTATACTTGTTGAGCGGCTGGGTTGTCTTCAGTTTTTTGCATATTGTCCAAAAAAATATTAATCTATATATAAATAGGCAAAGACAAAACGGTTAGGTACCATTTTCTCCTCTGTTTCTCGACCGATTTTCTTTATTTTTGTTTTGTTTAGTAGCTTTTGACGACCTTCAGTGCAGAATATATAAAGACTCTTTATTTATATCTTTTAAAATAACTAATTCAGAGATAAATTATAAATAAAATTCAACTGAGTGGCGCCCACTATGAACAAGTAGCCTAATCTCATATTGGAATTTTGACAGTCGTCAACAGAAAAAAATCCAATCCTGGACAATCATAGCATGATCATAGCGAGGTATAAAAATATTAGTACATTAATCGACTTTTACTTACAAAGATGTATGCTGTGGAAGCCTTCTTTTCTATTCATTTATGACGTTAATTTTTTACAAAAACGATGACAGCTATTACTGAAGTAACCAAAGCGGTTGTGTTTACGTATACGAAGTTTGCGCATTTACAGAAGAATCCAGTCAGGTCAGTTTCTCTACCAACGTCGAATTGTACGTTTGTATTATTTCAAAATGACTGGAAGAGGCAAAGGTGGCAAGGGTTTAGGAAAAGGGAGCGCAAAACGTCATCGTAAAGTGCTGCGTGATAATATCCAAGGTATAACAAAACCAGCCATAAGACGTTTAGCAAGACGTGGTGGTGTTAAACGTATATCAGGATTAATATACGAGGAAACTAGAGGTGTGCTTAAAGTATTCCTTGAAAATGTTATAAAAGATGCTGTCACATACACCGAACATGCCAAGAGGAAAACAGTCACAGCTATGGATGTTGTTTATGCATTGAAGAGACAAGGTCGTACTTTGTATGGATATGGCGGTTAATTAATACGTTGGTGTACAAAGTAAAATTAAAAGTTTTATGTAAGTACACAATTTAGAGATTCTAAAGCTAATTGATACATTTGATTTTCGAATCTGAAGAGTATCTATATTCTTTTAGTCATGAATGTCTCACAAATCTAATAACAATTTGCATATGCATCCATTATCAAAAGCTATGAAAACACTCAGGAGATGTGATATGCGAATAAAACTTGAATAAGTATTACAGTATTAGCAATAAAATAACACGAATCAGTCTGCAGTTTCATATGATATAAGGTAATCTTGTAAATTAATAATAACATCTCCTCTAAAAATGAGCAGTCATTCAGAAATTGTTTAATGTTCTTTTAACGAGATGTCATATGCTGCAAATATATTTTATCTTATTTATCTAATAATATAGTAACTATAATGTGTGTTAATTTATATGCATCTTATTTATATGTAATTTTCCCAAACGGCACTACGATTTCTCTGCATGATCTGTGACTACGATTTTGTCGAAATTCCATTTCGGGGTGTTGGCATATACAAATCGGGATCAATCGTATTTGAAGACGCGACATGTAAGACCGACATCTAGGATTTTCAAGATATATTATATATAAATATAATATATATTGTCTTGCGTACAAAGGAATGACACCTCGAAGAGAGTATTCAATATCTCTGACAGGTGAAGTAACCTGAAAATTTTATTCGTGATATTCTGTCCTAGGAGTTAAGGGAGAACAGCAAATGCACGGAACGGCTCCAGATTCGGAACCTCTGTGTACTGATTCTCTTGAAAATCCTAGATGTCGGTCTTACATCTCGCGTCTTCAAATTTAACGAAATGCATCAAATGCATAAAGAAGTGTTCGAGATGACATTCAATTGTGGGAAGTGCAACTGATGAAGGTTCCCGACCAGAAACAATATATATTAAGTCTTGCGTACAAAGGAATGATGACACCTCGAAGAGAGTAATCAATCGTATTACCGAGAAAGAACGAGATTCTGTCACTAATTTAGAAAAATTCATTCAATACAAATTGATGTGTAGGATCTTATAAGAATTTTATTACTACTTGATATTTTTCTAACATTACATTTTTACAGTTGAACCCTTCAAGATTTTAAAGTAAGTGCTGGTTAGGCGATTTTTTGGTGGGTAAAAAGTTATGTGTTCTTATGTTAATTTGTGGCCCTCAATGAAGTTGTCATAAGCACTTACATATGCATTTATAAATTGAGATATAAGTAGGTTATAATTATACAGGGTGATTCCAAAAATGTTAGAAACCAAATGTTTTATTAGGTGGCCCATAAACATGCATACACACATATATTGGGTAGTCCTTTGACAGTTACATATACAGGGTGGTGGAAATATATTATAAATTGAAATAATTGTAATTAGTATTTTAATAAGTGATAGAGAGTTGAAATTATACTCAAGCACTTCATCTTGAGAAAAATTAGACCAAATATCCGATTATATGTATATATGTATGTACCTACCAACATTTTTGATGAACCTTTGCATTTACGATTAATTAACCATACAAATGGAATGAATAAGTATTAGAAGTAAAATGAAACTGATTATTTTGAAATTTCCATTCGAATATAATTTACTACATTTATTTGTTATATTATCCTACTGGTTACAATTGAATTATTTAATTTTGAGAAATTTCAGGTTAACTAGATTTTTGTTTTTAATTTCCACTTGCTGCCTCTTTGCCATACCTGATATCATTAAACTATGCATTAGAAATGTGCTCACAAATAAAGTCCTATTAATTACATATGAAAAACAAGTTGAATTTTGCTAGGAATTGTCACCATTGGTCGAATTTCGACCATTGGGCGATTGCTAGTAACTATAAATGTTTGATATCAAATTACTTTGATGTTAATGTGTGTCTGAATTCTTTAATTTATAAAAGTAAGCTTGGTTTTGTCAACACAATTTAGTAACCCAACCAGAAACTTTAAAATTGAAATTACCAAAAAATTTTTAGTATCAGTTTTATTAATGTAACTTTTTATGTATTTGATATAAAGTTCATTTTTCGGCTACTGTGATTCAGGTTAAATTAACACTAAATTACGTTTAGTGTATGGACTTTCCGTTTAGCTGGAGCGTTTCTAGACCCCCTATATACATATTATAGAAAAATCATATAAACTTTCCAACCCCTAAATTCATCATTGGTTGAAAATTTTTAAACATCTAATAACATTAATATTCCCCTAATAAGTTTAAAAATACCGAAATATTGATAACTAGCAAGTGGAGGATTTTTCAAATTCATATGCAATCTAAAAATTAATGTAAAAAATGCAATTTTGCGTTACACTAGCTTAAATTGCAAAGGAAACTGGGTTAAGTTCACATCATAAAAGAATCATCAAGACCAAGAATTATAACATAAATTCACAGTTTTATAGCAACTATCGAAATTATTCAAGACCTAATTGTAATGCTCCAGGGAAGTATATAGTTCTTCGCAAAAAATGTGGAATTTCAGCGTCCGTGGGAAAAGCGCAATATAAACTAGTATAAAGTTACCATTAGGATATAATTACTTTCTGTTGACTGTACAGTCATAAAAACAATTAACGTGAGGCTAGAGCACAGAAAATAGCTGTTTAAATGACAAACGAGCAGTCTCAAAAGTTTAAATGTTTTGAAGAGAATTTTTATTTAAGCTGATATTGTGAAAGAAACTTTTATTTATTTTCAATTATTACAACACTATGAATACAGTAATTACAGTATTATATTTTACTAATGTTAACCCAGAATTCATTCATGTGGAAAAACGAAAAAAAAAATGTTTACAAATTATGTATGTAAATTATCAAATAATTTTAAGTAAAGTTAGATCAATTTATATTAATTAATCACAAGCTATTTCCTTTTCCCAACATCTACTTATAATTTCAGAAACAATAAATATTCCCGGGACGAAAAGAACTGCTTAAAATAATCACCACCTGTTTGTAAAACCCCATCCAAGTTCCGTATATTCCTGTATACTTATAATCTGTGAGATAAACATTTTTTAATCGTTTGCGTTTCGGTAAAATGAATTTTATTACAATTATCCTAGTTCCCTTTAACAGTTATAAATTCGTCTTTGGTTTGTGAAGTATGAATTAACGTGTTTTCAGTAAACTCGTACACTAATGATGTACAGTTTAGCTTTACACCAAGACTATTAAAACTACTTCTTATTCCAACCCAGCTTTCGCTAGTAAATATATTTTAGCAGTTTTAATGCATTAATTGTATATATGTAACTTTAAAAATAAATGACTGACCATTTGATAGTTTGATTCCCTGGTAGTTTCTAGCGGCAATAAATAAATGTAATTGATTTTGATAAATTTTGATGAAACTATTTTCATATGTATATATGTCATCAACAGATCGGCGCAACATTGAAATCATGAGTGAAGCTTAGTCGCCCAGCTACTTCTTGTATAAACAAATGGTTGAGATTTGAAATTTTTTGTTAACGGTGTTTTTCAGGAAGCTCTTTTTCTTTAAATTAATTTCAGAAACTGACTTTAAATTAATCAAAGTGAAACCGTTACGAACACCCTATAAGAACATCAAAATTCGGGGCTGCCTTCAAATATTTTGATTTTGGGTTTGGCTTCCCTGCGTATGGTATTTGACAGTCTTTAGTTCGACTGATAACTACCCTAAGAGTATGTATGTGGCCATGGTACTGACCATAGACAAGAAGATAGATAAGCAACTTTGTGTTGAAAAATGTGTCACGAAATAAGACACGTGGCGCCTCTCGTCATTGCCACATGAACTAAAAAAGAGCAATTATTCAATTTTACGCTACAGGAACCTGTAAAAGGTTCTAAAACGTACCTGCACACTACCCATGCTTATTGTTTCCCATTAATCCCAATAGAGGTCCCCATCACCAACAGAAATAAAATTCTCAAAATTGAAATAATTTTATTTAAAAAGAATAAATACAATTCAATACATATTCAGTAATAAACATCATTTACAATTACATGTATGTATATATATATATATATATATATATATATATATATATATATATATATATAGATAAACACTTGATATTGTTTAAAGAAATATATATGTTTTTCACCTAAAATGGACATGAGGTTTTTTGAAATGATAGAAGTAGATCGTTTTTTGTAAAAATTGAGAGTTTAAGATTTTTCTTTATTGAAATTACATTTCACAAAAACCTCATATACCAAAGTTAGGAAATAAACAATAATATCTGAAAAAATTAAGGTATTAGGAGGTATATACAAAATGAGAAGCTCGGCAGATTTGTGAGAAGCATAAATAGACTTAAATGATTGAGAAAAGATGTTTTACTTTTGCAATGGGTTATTTAGGACCAACATACTAAACTCAAATGACAAATATTAACCTTAATTATAATAATAATTTACTATAAAAATTAAAAATTAGATGTAACACATAAAATAAATTGATTATGCAATGATAATAAATCATACTAATTTAAATCGAAACAAACTTTAAAAAATCAAAGAAAAAAAGATTTGTTCTACATGTAGCTTTATACTAAAAATGTTTCGTGAAATGCTTCCCCTGGAGAGGTGAAAGAATCAAGACGAATTTTCATATAATCAATATTGTGAGAGGAACAGAATTACTGAAGAATTGAATGCAAGTTTTAAAAATTAAGAAAAGAACATGGTTCTTTCACAGTTATTACAAAAAGTCAAAGCTATAATAAAGAATTGAATTTAAATATTTGAATTAAACAAAGAAATTGAAGAACAACTAGTCTGAAAAATTTAAGGTCTTGGGAAGTACAAATGAATGAAAAATAGATAGTTTTATTTTTAGAAGGAATATTTCAAGAATAGAGAGGTATGGAAATTTACTAAATACAGGACTTTAGAAATTAAATATAGCATGTAACATCAAAGAGAAATATTTTGTTCTATTACAGCTTTGAATTTTAACATTTTAAACATAAAACACCTTTTAAAATTAGAGGACAACACCAAAAAAGAAATAAATAAAATGTCATTAATGTTTATGTTGTTTTTTGCTATATTTATCAAATGCTAATTTAGTTATGCTATCAAAATCTTTATATCTTATATCTTTTCCCGACACAATGTTGTTGACTATTTTAAGATAACGGAAAATTATAAAATTAATTGATTTATTAACAAAAATATCAATGTATGACACATGTTCATGGCACAATAAAGACTCTAACTGTGAACAATTAATTTCTTTTTTAATTTTGTCTCTGAGATTAAAAGATGTTATGAGTTTTGGTAGTAAACTATATATTTCATGTACAAGGGAAGTAAAAATGTCAATAAAATGTTTTGATGGTGTGACTAATGATGAAAATTTATAGTTCTACTATTCAAATTATTTAAATACCGGAGGTCTGAGGTCTTGCTTTGTATGAGCTGTAAACGTCGGTTGACATTCATTTTGGTTGCGCTCCGTGCAATTCTCTTCCACTTCAACAGCTGTTTTCTTAAACTTTTGATAATTGGGGTGACAAACTTACTCCTAATCATTCTCTTTTTGCGCACTGTAAAATATATCAACACATTACGGATTATACTATTGATATTTTTAAAATGTTCACCATTGTATTCTTCAAACTTCTTATCTGCTGCAATTTCTATCACTTCCTCAACTCCAGATTGTAAGCCGCCCTCTTCAAGCACATCCACTGAAGCATATGAAGTGGAGGCTGTGGAAGAACCTTGATTGAGGAAGTTCATATCATTTTCATCATTGGGTTCTTGGTCCAACAAATGTATAAAATGGTCTCCTGGACTTCTCTCATAACCTTAAATGAAATAATATATTAAACACTAATAACAGTATAAGTATGTGAACATACCAGGCAAATTCAATGTGGGCAAGGCACCTTTTAATAATCTGCCATTATGTGCAATGCACATCTTCTCAAAATGTGATTCACATACTGTCCTATGCCGTATGTCTGTCCCAATAATCTGTTCATTATGAATTCTCTGAAGCCATATACCTTGTAATCTTCTATTTGTTGTAAAATAATGCCTGAAAAAAAGTTAATCAAATACAATGCATGCTTTGATTATTGTATTTCATTACCTCTTGGATGTTGTATCATCACATCCTGGAACACAACAGGGCCGAGATTGCTGAGAAGCCATTGTCAAAAATGTGGTACAATAACATTAATAAAATTCTTTTAATGAACCTGAAAAATTATTAACCTAAAAAAATAAATTCTTAAAAAATTAGAACCTGGACGATTATACAAGTGTTCTTCCTTATATAGAAATCACTTTCCTGGCAGTAATTTACCTAGGTACTTATCATTAATTTAAACTAATTTAATACTCCTGTAAAATTAAACTCTCCTACAAAAAATATGTTGGCTCCAATAAAAATAATTGATGAAAATTAAATTATATGTATTCTGATTTGCTTCACTCAAATGGTACAATATTCCTGGTAAAGTTTATTTTATGACACTCCAGAAAAATTAAACAATATCAACAATGCATGAATTCCCAAAGATTCGAGGAAGAAATACAAGATATTCTTGTGTTTATTATATGACACTCCTGAAAAATTAAAAAATTATGTTAAAGTAAAGTATGAAACTTCCAAATATAAATATTTTAGAAATAATCACAAAAGGATACCGCTGCCATCTGAACAGCGGTCGATCAACCAAAAATAGTAGTTCATGTGGCAATAGTAAGGTGGCTTGAAGACGATCACAGAACAGTGAACCACTTTTCGCTATATGAGTTACCACCCCCTGGTACTGACGTCGTTCCGACTTGTCGTGGCTGACCTGAGTCTAGTGTAGTTTGTGTTCCGTTGTGTATTATCTTAATCAATACTTTGTATATTACCGGCAGCATAGGTATTTTTTACGTCGTTATCGTGGAAACGGAACGGTATGCCACAAAACGCATTAAGAAATTCTAAGGCTGCGTATAGACGGCTCGTAGGGCGGCTCGTGAAAGTTCCCAAGATGATTTGTACCCTTTCTTGAGAAAATAAAGGATGTATATTTTTTGCGACCGAACTTTATGATTCCCGGCTACATAAGCACCATTGAAATTACCTCTATAATTCTGTTTTGACGCGTGCGGGACGTCTTCATTTCAATAAATTGTCGATTTTTTATTGATACAATGACGGCACAAAGCAGACCGACGAACTTTTGATGTGGACCGACATTGGTTAGTTACCACAGGCTGCGCCAATCTACCTGTGGAAACCAAAAAAAAATTCAACTTTGCTATCCCCAGAAATTACGAATTTTTTGTGCTCTAAATTGGTAAGCGGGGTAGTTCTTCAATAGAAATTTGTCTCGGTATCGAAGTAAAGACAAAGGTTATTTGCATTAATAAACAAACAACATCTGCATTTCAAGAAAGGGTCCAAAATCATCTTGAGAGGTTTCACGAGCCGCGCTACGGATGTCTATACACTGGCCTAAGGATTTTAAAACGTCGAAAGTCGCTTCAGGCTTGCCCAACTGGGCTACTTAAGGAGAAATGGGAGATGTCTTATGCTTTAGCTACGAAATTAATAGTTGGGCTACAATTTGCAGTTGTTGTTTAGTGGGGATAAATGTAAATAGAAAATAGAAGCGGCATATTCTCACAACTGTTAATTTTAATATTTTAGATATTGTAGGACAGTGTATATTCGAAAATGTATCTATGCTAACCAAATTGGAAAAAATTATAAAATATCTGTATGTTTGATAAAAAGAAAAATGAGTGCCTATCTGCTACTTTTGGTCAGAGGTGAGTAATACTATGGGGTATGAGTGTGGTTCTGAGCCATTGCGTATAAACGTTTGACCAGGCATTTCCATGTTTGTCTGTTAGCCTATTTAGTAGTTTGCCCGATACACTGTTGCTGCCATCTATCTTGACATTCTTCATGTTCTTGCGCAGTGACGCTACTTTCTCCACCAGTACTTAAAATGTTTCTTCTTCCTTCATAAATTTCTGAACAATTTCGGGGGCGTTCTGTAGGTCCTATAGAATTTGGTGCCGTTTTTCATTATTCTGTTTGTTAATGTTATTCTTATATATTCGTCTATTAATACGGTTACATATGCTAATAAAGCACCAATAAGTTACCTGTTGAATTACAGACGTTGTAGTAAGGGGTGTTCTGTACTTGTTGTTAGACAAATACTTCTATTTATTCTGTAATTACTATAAAGAAAAGTTGAAGGCAGGACAATTTTGTAAATTCAATTTTACGCCACAGATATTCCGTTACATATTATTACAAAACTCTTAAAAAACAGCACCTTTAATTTGTTTTTAAGATATTGCATTATAGGTAGAGAAGACAATATTATCTAAAAAAATCACATGATATAAACAACATCCCACATCACAACAAAGTCGATAATGTTTTTTGCAAAAGAATTTTATCATTCAGTTTGAGGAATCAAAAGCTGTTCATTAAGATAAGTACCCTAGATTTTTATCATTTTAAATTTCAAAACACTAATTGCTTAATATATGGTGGAAGCCGCTACTTTGTCATACATACTTTGTAATAATATTATTAAGCAACAACTAGTTTCTACAATACACATGTAATTTTCAAACATAATATGTCATTGACCATTAAGAATAAAGTTAGAAGTACATGATTCCTTGATGTTCTTAAATATTTCTAGGCTTTCAAGAATTGTTGGGTTCTATTAATATCTAATAGACTCTCGTTTTCTCTAATTTGGGGAAGGTATGACCAGTCTGTAAACAATGAATTTTAATGGTGAAATTACTATTGTTTAATCTAAATGAATGTAAGTGTTCACCACAACTAGTTTTCAAAATTCTGCAGGTCATTCCTATATAAAAGGTATGTATTATTACAGTCTGAACAGGTTAACTCCGGAATTCATATATGTGCCTGTAGGTTTTTCTTAGCACTAAATAATAGTGTTACGAGAATTCATCCGACAGCTGGTGCAATCGGCCATCAACCAATTCGTGGAAGGGACATTATTCCGATAAATTCTGGGAATCCAAAATGTTTGTCTCTCAACAGGCGGACCGCTGCCGTTACTGCGAATTCCCTTAAAGCTTCCAGAACATGATAGAGTTTCCCGATGGTTCGTGGACGTACCAGACAATTCCGAGATAAATATATAAAATGAACAGCTGGCGATAGGAGGCATTCAGTTTTCGTCGGTCGTATTTTACAGTTAAGATAAAATGTAAATAGTAGTTTCTATGAATATAAATTTGTGTAAAAGTAGTGGAAATAAATTAGAGTGAGTTGGACTGTGTTTTTAAATAAATCTAAGAACTGAACTGAACCCGAGTGTGAAAATAAAAACATTACTGTGGTGTCAGGTGTGGGGTGAATTTGTGGAACTTTTAGAAGTGGAAAATAAATAAACTAACAATGTATAAAACAATGAGTTAGGACCAATTGAAAGTGGCGGACTTAAAAAAAGAACTTGAGGAAAGGGACTTAGAACTTCGTGGGAAGAAAAGTGAATTAATACAACGGTTACGAGATGCTGTAATAAATGAAGGTTACGATCCCGATACTTATTTGTTTGAAGTTTCTGGCAATGGTGACACGAGTATGCTATTAAAGCAAATGGAAAATTTAAAAGAAAGACAGCTATCCCCTTCAAAGAATAGACGATATCCTAGATACGTTAGCTGGATCGAAGATGTTTTCCACCCTGGACTTGAAGATCGGTTATTGGTAGGTGGAACTTGCTAAAGAAGATCAAGAAAAGACTGCTTTTACCATGGGCTCAGGACTTTTACCAACTCACAGTGATGCCGTTTGGGATGTGTAATGCTCCAGCGACGTTTGAAAGATTGATGGAAACAGTGTTAAAAGGGCTTTCATGGAAAACGTGCCTGGTGTATCTTGACGACATTATCGATGATCGGAAGATCATTTGAAGACAACGTCAAGAACCTGGACGAGGTGTTTCGGCGACTTCGGAGATCCGGACTAAAGTTAAGACTGAAGAAGTGTCAGCTGTTCCAAGTGGAGGTGCAATATCTTGGACATGTGGTTTCCGCAGAGGGTAAGATATCCACCAGTTAAGATGTTTCCTGGGGTTATGCACGTACTATCGTCGGTACGTCGCCGGATTTTCCAACATCGCCAAGTTACTTACTAGACTCACAGAGGGGAAGGTGCAGTACCAGTGGGACGAGGAATGCCAACGATAATTCAAGACACGGAAAAGAGCATTGACGAGTGCCCCCGTCTTAAGTTATCTTTTGCCAGATGAGAATTTTGTTTTGGATACCGATGCAAACAATGTCGGAATTGGTGCGGTGCTTTCGCAGATCCACGGCGGTCAGGAGAAAGTCATCGGCTATTTTAGCAAGACCTTGAGCAAGCCTGAACGGAATTACTGCGTTACTCGCAGGGAACTCTTGGCTGTGATAAAGGGGGTAGAACATTTCTACAAGTACCTCTATGGTAAAAGATTCCTCCTGAGGACTGATCATGCAGCAATGAAGTGGCTCCTGCCGTTTAAAAACCCCGAAGGACAAGTGGCCAGGTGGATTGAGCGGTTCCAAGAATTCGACTTCCAGACTGAACATTGAGCTGGAACAAGCCATAAGAATGCTGATGCCCTATCGAGGAGAACCATGCCCTGATGATTGCAAAAATTGTCAGCGAGCAGAAGAAAACGAGGCTGTTCTCTGTAGAAATATCGACATCGATGACCATTGGCAATCTGCGGATATCCAAAAAGACCAGAAATTAGATCCAGATTTGAAAGAAGTTATCCGGTGGAAGGAAGAAGACCGCAAACCTACGTGGCAAGAGATTTCCCGATACTCACCAACCATAAAGTCGTACTGGGCTCAGTGGAACTCTCTCATCCTGGAGAATGGACTTCTAAAGCGCGTCCTTGAAACCCCAGAGGAAGGCAAGGACAGAAAGCAGATTGTAGTCCCTAAAAATAGGAGACCAGAAGTTTTGCGAGTACTACATGACGGTACAACCGGAGGACATCTGGGAGTTACCAAAACCTTGGGGAAGTTGCGAGAACGCTACTATTGGGTAAGTAGACGTTAAGGAGTGGTGCCGGAAATGTACGGTTTGTGCAGCAAGTAATGGGCCTCGGAAGCGACTAAAAGCTCCAATGAAGCAATATAACGTGGGCAGTCCATTCGAAAGAGTAGCCATTGATGTTGCCGTTCCATTTCCTGAATTCGACTCTGGAAATAAATACATTGTGGGGGTGATGGACTATTTTAGTAAATGGGCCGAAGCGTATGCCTTGCCAAATCAAGAATCCTTGACCGTTGCCGATGTCCTTGTCAAGGAATGGATCAGTCGTTTTGGTGTTCCCTTGGAGTTGCACTCAAAGAAATTTCGGGTCTACTCTTTTCCAGATGTCTGAAGATCAATAAAATGCGGAGGACAGCATTACACCCTCAACCGATGGGATGGTAGAACGGATGAATAGGACTATTAACCCTCATTTGTCAAAAGTAGTCTTTGACCACCAAAGAGACTGGGACCAGTACTTTCAGTTGTTTCTAATGGCATATCGTTCATCTGTGCACGAGTCCACGGGTCAGACCCCGGCAAGCGTTATTATGGGACGAGAGTTACGACTACCATGCGATTTGAAGTTTGGATGTCCCCCAGGAGAAGAGGCTGCAGAAGAAGACTATGTCAGCCAGTTACGTCGAAAGATGGACGACATACACCAACGAGTCTTGATGATGATCTTGTTTGGTTGTATAATCCGCAACGTCGTCGTGGATATTCGCCCAAGCTACAGAAATCTTGTGAGGGCCGTACCAAATTGTGAAGAAAATCAACGATGTTGTCTACAGAATAAAGAAGCTACCTCAAGGAAAACCAAAGGTCGTACATTTCAACAGGTTAGCCCCTTATGCCGGAAGTCATAAGATGACCAAGCGAAGATGACCAAGCTCAAGTACGCAGCATCCAACCACCCGATGACGAGATGACCTTCGAGCAGTTTATGGCACTGTACTCTGATGGACAGAAAGTGCAGCACGACGTAACGAGAGAGGAACCCCGAGACCTGTTTGAGGTGCCCATTCAATATGCTCATTGTGTGGCTGGAGATCTCCGGATGTCCAGAGGAATAGCCAAGGTGTTTGCCAAAAAGTACGACCAGATTCAGAAGCTACGGGAGCAAGATCCCGTGGTAGGGAAGGTCCTTCATCTCGAAGACAAACAACCAATGGGTACCAGAGACATCTTTTATCTGGTAACGAAAACATTCTCACAGGACAAGCCAACATATAGCGATCTTTGGAAGACTCTGGTAGAATTGAGGAATGTGATGGAGAAAAATCTGAAGAAATTGGCGGTCCCAAAGATAGCCTGCGGGTTGGATGGACTGAATTGGAGGGTGGTTAGAAGTATGAGGGAAACAATCTTTCAATTCAGTGGCGTCGACATCCTGGTATGCTTTCTCAATACTCGCAGCCCAGATTCGAAGACCATTGACTGTTACTTCCACCAAACTTCCCGTTGTCGAAATGGAGAGTCCTGCAAATATCGTCACACCAGGAAGGATCCTGGGATATTCCGGGACGAAATGGTTTTAAGAAGGGGGCAATGTTACGAGAATTCATCCGACAGCTGGTGCAATCGGCCATCAACCAATCATCAACTGGGAATTCCCTTAAAGCTTCCAGAACATGATAGAGTTTCCCGATGGTTCGTGGACGTACCAGACAAAACCGAGATAAATATATAAAATGAACAGCTGGCGATAGGAAGCATTCAGTTCTCGTCGGTCGTACTGTACAGTTAAGATAAAATGTAAATAGTAGTTTCTGTGAATTTAAATTTGTGTAAAAGTAGTGGAAATAAATTAGAGTGAGTGGGACTGTGTTTTTAAATAAATCCAAGAACTGTACTGAATTCGAGTGTGAAAAAAATATAAAATGAACAGCTGGCGATAGGAAGCATTCAGTTCTCGTCGGTCGTACTGTACAGTTAAGATAAAATGTAAATAGTAGTTTCTGTGAATTTAAATTTGTGTAAAAGTAGTGGAAATAAATTAGAGTGAGTGGGACTGTGTTTTTAAATAAATCCAAGAACTGTACTGAACCCGAGTGTGAAAATAAAAACCTTACAATAGGTTTGAAAATTTAAGTTGTGATATAAAAATACCTCTAATAGTGTGCCTAATTAAAATTCTAGTTATTCTCTCGCTTAGAGTTCCCAAATGAATAAGTGCAAATTTTACTGATTGTTTAAAAGAATTGGCAAATAGGTAAATACAATAATTTACAACTTGATGTTCTTTCCGAAATTTGGAATGAAGCTAGTCCTCTACTTTGAATAAAAGAAATAGATTTTTATGTTTTCCTACTTATGGAATTTTCAAAATTTGTAAAAGTCATCTGGACTGTAAAATTATTATTCAAAAAGGATTGCATTAGTTTTATTGAAATGTGATAAGTTATTTGACCGTATCCAAAAGTTTGCAGGCCAAAATTTTAAACTGTTTTGACAAAAAACAATTTTATTTTCATAATATTAATGTAATCTGTTCCTGCTAGTGGGTATCGACATTATCATTCTTTATAAAATTCCAGGGTCAATTCAACGAAAATATAGAAACATTCTTATTTGAAAATACTAGTTACCTGGTCTAAACTGATTTGCAGTAATAGTGACAATAAAAATTTGAATTTTCCGTTTGCCTGTGCAGAGGTTTTCTTTCATTCTCATTGGCAAAGCGATTAGGTATCTGTAAACTCTTTTGCGTCTATCCACTTTGGCTTGAAGTTTATTCAGAATTGTATTATTCCATCTTCAGTATTACAGACTAATTTTACTCACTTTAAAAATGCCGTTCCCACTAAATAATTATTTTTGTTCGAAGGAAATTTTTAGGCAAATATTGCCGGTTGTATGTAGATATGTGACAAAATGAAATTAATCCTTGCTTGCAGCTTTCATTAAAACTTATGTAAATGTTTTGGAAAGCAAATATCCGGATATTAATTGCAGTCAATTAAAAACAAATTTCATTTCATATAGAGAATAAGCTATATCAAGTTCAAATTCAAAATCTGTACTTTACTTTCTGGCAAAACAATTTGTATAAAACAAAAATACAAAGAAAATGTCTACATTAATAAATTAATTAAAATAAAATTTACAAAAATTCCATATCACACAAACTACATACTTCTTAAAAATCAGTTATATCTTATATACATTTATTTACTAAAAACTTATATAGACCATCCTCGAAACCTGGTACACTATGAAGAGGTTTCAATGTTAGCGGTAATGAATTGAGTACCTGATATTTCCTATTAAATCTGGGGAGTTAAACGATTTTTTAAGTTTATTAAAAGGAACATGGAAGTTAATTTTTCCTGGTGTTCACATTTCTAAGGATACTATGTCTATGATTAAAGATATATTTCAAATATACAAATTGATGGTAAGGTTAGAATATTACGTTTTCTGAAAATATCGTCAATGTTTATCTATTTGCCAAATAAAAAACATTTTTCAAAATTTGCTTTTGAGCAATTAACACATCTTACGTGTTTTTAAAACATTTCTTATACTACGAATTTGGTATCCGATCGTGTTCAAGAAAATTTATACGGCTTTGGTTTCAAGAAATAAGAATAAATGTGTTATTTTGTATGTCTACTTTGTTAAGAGCTGGGCCTATAATATGGAATATCACTGATTTTGTTTTTTCATGACTTACAAAAAGATCGTTATCATCAAACGATTGTGTACCTCTATGAAGGACCCAATTACAATTTGCTTGTAACGAAAATTGAAATTTATGCGATATTATTATTAAGCTTTCGTCTGCTCACACAGTGAATGTTGCTGGAACTGGGCCCAGAATCCATCCATCAGCTCGCTATCTTTATTCGTTTCATACTGAGCTTGAGAGAGATACATATTGCCTTGATAGACAACTAGATATGCAGTTATGAACTATTCCACTCACACCATATTTATGTAATTTAACTAAAAGAATTTCGTGGTCGTAATCATCCGTCTCTAAGCACTGCAATGATTTTCCGATATTAAGAGTTACCCGCTGAACTTTTAATTTTTTCGAAAAGCACAGAATTCTTTACAAGAAGGGAATTTTACGAATTTTTACGCATACTGATGGTATTGTCACTGTTCTGAAATTTTCAAAATGTTGATAACCTTTATTAAAAATTGGCAAGTTTTACATTTTTGGTGGGTGGCCTATTTAAAAGTGACTAAAAATAGGGTTTGCCGACAACAAACGATACGTAAGAACAAAATAAAATATCCCGACGATTTGTCCCCAACTGTATATCAGCTACACGTCAGTGCAAGTTTGACAAGCAATTCATGACAGTCCAGTCATTTTCGATAAAAATAACTACTTACTTCAAGGAGAAGCAGTATTTACAACGTTTAAAATATAGTCTAAAAAATAGAGGACACTGAATATTATACTTACATTCCATTTAATATTAATACTTGCTTTCTAACTATAAACATATTTAGTCTCTTTCACTGTATCAATCTTTAAATTTTTTTCATGGTTTCGTCCATAAATCTTATATATTCAGTACACAAAACAGTCACTTTCATCGCGTTCTCTTTGGCATTAATTTTAGATGTTTAATCCCATTCTAAATGTTGACATTTCATTCTAAGGCAATATAAAACTTGAAAAAAAATCTATATCTATGGAAGTTTCTTTAACAAACCGGACTAAAAAGCTTTGGAGCGAGCATCACCCGGAACTTGGCAGAAGTTTTTATTCCGTTGCTTAAATAAATTGGGTACGATTTTCGACCAAACGGTCGACTAGCAGGCTCCGTAATCCTCACACAGATTCTCTGTGTGATAGATGTGTGCAACCGATAACTTCAAAGGTTAGGGAACAATGGAAAAGAGCTTCGAGACAAGAACAAGCTTTTCAGCTCTAATTGGCCGCTCTAAGAGATTTCTCTATTTAACTTTCCAATTATGCGAATGGCAAAATGGATATTATCACCCATCTGCGGTGGAATTGCCAAGTTTAATGGAGATTGAAGTAAACTTCTGGGTCTTACAAGTATTCTGAAAAGGATCTTCTAAAAGTATAGACTACATTTCATCAAAGCAGTCATTTCTGCATTATTTGAATACGTTGACAATAAGAATAGAACTTTCAATGTAAATTAGCTTATGCATATAAGAACATCAAGAGTGCATAAGTTTCAAGTTACTTGGAGGATTTACATTTGTAAGTATCTGTATTCACTCGTTGGAAAGAGAAGTCATTGTTACGCTTTTTGAAGTGAAGTTTACTATTTGTTGGCTTTTAGAATAAGATGAGTTATTATTATCTTTAAATGAAATTATTGTTTTATTAAACGGAAACTTTTGTGCTAATCATATTTTACCTCACAAAAGAATCTTAAGTTTCAAAATCAGGTACATCTGAGATCAAATTTTTTGTTGGGAGATTTTGCAAATTTCTCAGGTCCGTGGTTGTAGCCATTTTATTATCCAAACACCTAAGGGTATCCAAGGTGTTACTAATTCTTCAAAATTAGCAGAATCCTTAGTATGATGTATTATGATGTGTAGATCAAAAGTTCCCATGGGCATCAGGTTCAAAATTCTTTCGTTCTTGAGATATGAGAGGTCAAAGTGTTGTAGTCCGACTAACTCCTTATAATATTCACACGCTGCATACATTGAAAAGAAACAAATATCGATGAAGAAGAGTTGAAGTTTTTTAATAGTTATTATGTATAATCAAACATAAACAGGTAGCGTTTCCGATAAGGCATATAACTCATTCTAGGGCACATCAAACAGATTCACTATTTTGGACGATAAAATGATTTAGATGAGTTTTTGTCACTCAGTTCAAAATTCTCGGAATGATGTATTGTCGCTACCTTACTTATGTCATTTATTAATCGAAAGTTAACCAAGCCTGATCGGCCTTAAAATGGATTTGTGCCCTATCGTAGTTTATTTTTAATTATTCTACATAATTTTTACTAAACTTCAACTTATTTTCATTGATATATTTTTCCTTTCAATGGTGGGGTAGAATTTAGGGTAGAGTTTACTTATTACCAAAAGTTAGACAGCAACACTATGGCCTCTCATATCTTAAGAATGAAGCAATTTTAGACTTCGTGCCCAAGAAAATTTATAATCTATACATCATAAACTACATCATACTATACACTCAGCTAATTTGACTGCATGCCATTTTCCATATGGATATGGAAGGATGTTTTTGGAGCCTGCAGCTTGATCAAGGATACTAATACAGCTTCTATTAGTATTGTTCCTTAAAGCAGACCTCTGCCAGATGCTACATTGGTTAAGATTACTAAAGCAACTTATTATTCACAGTGTCTCAAAAGTCCGGGAAGCATTTTTTGGAAAAATGTTTTGGACAAAAATTTTTATTTTTTTCCTGCCTACTTGATGGCCAATTTTATCTTGACCGTGACCTTCAAGGCCTTATTAAGCTCAATACCATTTTTAATGGAAATCCCTAATTTAAATCACGGATTTGGTTATCTGGAAAATTTTAATTAACACGACCTTGAGCGTGATCTTAAACGTCTAGTCTTGGTCAACGGTAATTTCGGATTGGAAACAAAATTTAATATTAACTAACAATTTCTTGTCCAAATATGATCTTGGCAATGACCTTGATCTTCAGAATGACCTTGACCATGACGATCTAGTTCATATCGATCCGAGCTTCGAGTTAAGCGAGCCCAGAACCGATTGATCCGTTGTTTCAAATGTACTCCAATGAATTCTTTTGGTTTGACTTTGAATTGACATTGAGATGCCCGGTGGGACCTAACATATTAAAATATTCGAATTCGGAGACCCCAAAAACAAAAAAGTAGCATAGTCAAATCTCCCGGTCTTCATTTTTATGGGTTGTGATAATCGTATATTTTCCTGGGTTGACCTCTTGTCGTTATTATATTATTTTACTGTGAAGTTTTGAAGCGTTACCGCACCTATGTGGTTGAGTTATTTAAGAATTTTTTGTGAAAACTGTCTTTGACTTTGATTTGTCCATGGGGTCATGGTCATAGTGATATTAGATCGTAAATTTTACAATTCTAAACTGCCGTTGACCTTGATTAGACCTTCTAGATCATGTCAGGATCAATTTTCGACATAAAAGTGCCCATCTGTTAGAAATCAACGATAAATATATCTGGCTTTCCAGTATAAAAATGTTCCCTTCCTTGTGGTCACGTTTGAGGTCAAATCCAGATAAAGCCACAGAAAAATCCTAAAACTTTTGTCTGAAACGTTTTGCTCGAGAATACTATCCCGTCGAGTTTTCATGCCGTACCGGGATTTTTGACACAAACACACATACAATACATAAAATGAATATCTGGGTACCTTCCATAATATTGTGGTATTTTAGTGAACTTTTGCTGATCTTTGGCAAATAAATATGTATTTATTACTTTATATAGATGATTCGATGATAATTTTTATTATAAATACTTGACAGTGACTGACTTTCACAAGAACTCTGTTTCAATGAACTTTTAACCAAAAATCATGGACTTTATTGTCGCTATCGTCAAAGAGGGGTTACTACTATTGAAGTTCTAGTCTTTATGTCAGTAGCAGTTAGACTACATTATTAGTCTACTTGTGATACTGCTATATTTGCGTCCACTCAAACATATATCTCATATTTAAATATATCTACCACCCATCATACAACTAAAGTCGCAGGGCAGAGGTCCAATGTAATTTGACTTATTTTTTAAGGAAAGAAATTATTGAGATTAGAAGTAAAATATCGAAACTTACTGATGTTAGAAAAAGCTCCATTGGTCCCTAAATTCAAAAAATATTTACAGTAATACAGAGTGTATGAGAGAAAGACAGAGACAAAGATAGAATGGGAAGAGAGAGGAGGGTTAGAGAGAGGAGCATAAAGTGGTTAAATAAGATGAATCAGCACGGATATTCAATTGATTATTAAGAATATTTAACAAATATTCCTACATGTTTATATATAAAAAAACATATAGCTGGTAAAGTACAAACATCCATAATTTGATAAAGAGTGTTATGCAAATTGCTAATGCAAACCTCTATTTTCATTTTATACCTTGTAAGATAACCTAATCAATATGTCATAATAAATGAGCGAACAATCTTCATTCCCCAGTTGAATAGTAGAGTCTCAGGTCGATCGATTTCGAGACATTCAGACCCCTGCATCCGTAAACGATCAAAATTGCTACTACATAAAGTGTCATAGGGGACAAACGTTGTCCCCCATTTAGATATAATTCTTATTATACGTGTGGCTGTGGGGCATATGCTGTCCGTCGCATCAGCTCGCACTTCTGGCCGCATCTATCTGCTTCTGAGATCCTTTTAAAAAATATGGGAACGGTGAGTGAATGTATTGGGCAATGTAGACTATTATTTGGTTTGGATGTCGGAGGGCTAAGAAATTGGGTTAGCGACTCGGCATGTCTAACATGAAAAAAAATAATTAAAATAACATTCAAGAGGTCTTTATTTCAAGTTAGAGTTGTGTTTTTCAAATTAACATGTTAAACAATAAGGCTTTGAACATTTCTTACAAAACAAAAGAGTTTGGTCTTTGGGGTTTTATTCTTAGCATCTAATCTCCCCGATTTTGTTATTGTGGGTAGGTGTTGGTTTCACCAACAAACAACTGAATAATTACATCTGTTATAGCTGCCTTAATTCCGGAGTGATTTATCGCTACAGGAATTGTGTTCAAAAATTACCAGTTACTCGACCCCACTCAAAATTTGTGATTGGTAAAGGTTCAGATTCCTCATCAATATAGTCAATATGTTGGGTTATTATCGATTCAATATTATTGGATTCCGTATTTATGCAACTGGCCGTTGATGGTTGTGGATCTTGGTTGATCGTTTGTATGTCTAATTCTGTATATACATTTATTTGTTCGTCACATTTTATTACCTTTGTTACTCGCTTACATTTGATGTCAAGGGATCACCATAGTGAGAACTCGCGCTATCTGAAGGCTCGTATTCACTAACACCAGGTGAAAATTCTTGCTCATACCCAAACAGAGCTTCATCCCTCAACTCTGGCAATCTCTTACATTCAAGTTCATATTCACCCATTATTCACAAATTAACAAGTCAGTAATACTGATAAACTAACAGGTAATTAATCTTCGAACCGCTCGGAATCATAATTTGCACCTTACTAACAGATATCTGCGGCGACACTATATCGCCATCACATTTCCAAAAACTGTCAAAATTGTATGAAAGTACGGCTTCGCAGTGTTTATATAGTTCGCGTATGCCTGTCGGAATCAAAGTAATTAACTAGTTCCCTTTTTAAAATAAACTGCGCTAAGGAATTTTCCGTGGTGTTGAGTAGATTTAATATCAGTTGAATAAATCAAGTTATTTAGGAATGCAACAAAATAAATCTTACGAGAATTACATGTCATAAGGTCGGCCCAGATTCACGAAACTCAGTATCCAACATTACTATAACAGACAAATCGAATTTGTTCGAAACATGTCTACCGAAATCGGATACATGTGAAGTAGTTCTTAGCGAAGGATGTGGCCTCAAGTCTAATATTTCCAGTCTTCATTTACGTGTCATAGTAGTTTCAGATTTGATAACAAATTGCGACAGGTACCTATATTCAGATACTTGTAGCAACTTATTAATATTAGTTTGCCGATGCCACGAGCCCTTTACAAATGTCAAAAATGCGCCTTTTTAATTTGTTTACGAATTTTTTAAAACGCTATTCAACAGTTTGAATTTTTTAAATTGAATAGACTTTAAGCCAAATCCCGAAAAGGCCCCATATATTTTTCATTATACATTCAGCTGACTGGAATATTACCTTCATAGACAACCACATTCAATTTCAGTTTCACATTAGTAATATATATATATAGTTATATCACACTTCCAAAATTTATCTTTTTAAAACTAATTAGACAAATCTGCAAGTGATAATGAATGATTATACAAAGCAAATTTACAATTTATAACTTAAGAATGCTGACTAAGCTGTCGCAGCGCTTGCAGTTCTCATGGATGTACGTCGTCGAAAGGTAACCTGAGACGATGCTCGAATACGAGTAACTAGAAGCGAAAGCAGAAGGCTACGAGACTTATGCGAACCGACCTGAATGTGAGGTCGCATTTTACCATCGATGTGACTCTGCCGAAACGTCGTCATTTTATTGTCGTTCCATCGATTTTACCCTGGTTTTAAAAAGGAAGCAGGATCGCAGTGCAGTTATCGAAGAGCTCAGCATTCGATGGAAGTTCTGTATAATTTTAATTGAACACGGACTGTATAACAAAATTTGGTGATCAGAAGTGCAGGATTAAGTGCAGTTAAAATCGTAATTTGATTTATGGTAACCCGTAGTATGGAAAAAATGGACGAAACTACCAAAAAAATAGTCAAGCAGGTGACGGAGGGACTAGATCAAAAAGTAGCCCAGATTTAAGAAAAACGTGACAAGGAGAAACAACATCAAGAAGAAAGTTCTAGAAAAGTGAAAGTGAAGATTAGTTGTATAATTTTAAATTGAACTCACGGACTCTATAACAATATATATATATATATATATATATATATATATATATATATATATGGTTGATGATTTATTCCGGTGTACATCCGTTCGTCTGTATTCGTTTGAAAGATCACTTGACGTTTCGCCAAAATCATATTTGGCTTTCCCAAAAGATACTAAGTAACTGAAGAATTTGTGGTTCTTGATCTCAATTTATACCTGCCCTGTGAGCCCTCATTAGTACTTAATCTCTCAGGTACTTTATCTTGTTTATTAGGTTGGGTTAACTGATGGTCAATTAAAATGCAATTGTCGTGTTTATGGCTTTTGTCGGTAATTTGGGTAATCGGATTATTTGTGTTTATTGCTATACAGACGAACGGATGTACACCGGAATAAATCATCAACCACATATTTCCATCCGTGAAACAGTATACACAAACATATATATATATATATATATATATATATATATATATATGAACTAAACTATGTTCTGAATTTTTTAAATGCTCGCCGTTTCGACTCCTGCTTTCCTTCTTTTATTTATAGTTATCGGTCGATTAGAAGGGATGTCACGTGATGAAGGGGCTGTGCTGTGATTGGTTGGGTGTTGTTGGGCGTGTCTGCTTTGATTAATATGGCAATTACGTAGGTCCATGCTGTATATTCGGGCTCCACAATAATTAATTTAGAAGGTTATAAGAAAAAAACGAAATAGCCTAATTTGTTTTATTTTTGTTGCTCAAAATCATCAGTTAAAAAACTTAACAAACCTACATTGTGGGCACTAAAAATAAAGTAACAAGTGATTGTTAGCTTTTAACCTGAATTATAATGTATTTATGTACAAATCACTGCCAGGCGACCCCTTGTAATTATAATCATGTAACATTACGAATACTAAAGATTAAGTAGATGCCTCGATGAGTGCTAGACAGTTTTCCAATTATGACATATAAACTGTAATATCCATCTTTTGTATATATCTTAGTTTCCTAAGTAACAAGCACCTAGTGATGTGTCAACTAAACTATTATATTGACCCCAATTTATATGTAGCAACAAATAACTGCTATTATTTACTTGTAAGTCACAGCAAGACGGGCCGCAGGAGTGCTGCTGGTAATTAATACTAGCATTGAAGGGACAATTTAAGTAAAATCGACCTCATTTGAATTTAAGATCGTTAAACACTTTGCTATACGTATATGTAACTTCTTTTTATTCGAAAATAGAATGTATTTTTTACGTTGGTTTTTTGGAAAAACGCTCAGACACGTCGGTTTTTTTTGGACTGCGGTTTTAGTGATGATAAAATCATTTATACCGGTTGGGCCAGAAATAAACTGCAACCATCAACTTCATTTTTTCAAATGGAAACATTAAACATTTGTTTTTTATTTTATTTTTGAATTATGCATTGAATTCTAAGTATTTTTCATGTACAATGTCCTATACCGAAAATTAACAATTATTAAAAAAATTACATTTCTTTCTAAAGTTAAGAAAAGAACGGTAAAAATAAGGTGTTTATTGGTTTGAACCTATTTATTTACGTCTGGTTTTTATGATTGTTGGCGGTATTTTAGTCATGGAAAGCCTTTTTTAACACTTGTTTATTTCCATAGAAACTGTACTATAATTTTACTTTAAATAAGTAGTTGTCCAGTGCAGTTGCAAAGTTCCAAAGTATGGCGCGTTTAACTGAAAACCAGCGAATAGAAAATTTGACGATGGTAGGATATGGCTACAGAACTCGAATACAAGCTGGAGTTTGCGAATTGTTTAATATGAAGTACCCGGAGGGGCCTGTTACACTATCGGTAGTTAGAGTAAAATAGAAAAAAAGTTTCTAGAATTTGGCCACGTAAGAGACAATTACAAAACCAAACATCTTCCAGAAGATACACAATTAAATGTTTTGCTCGATTTACAAGAAAATCCTCACAAGTCCACTAGACATATAGCCGAAGAACTGTCAATAAGTAAATCTTCTGTTCTAAAATGCTTGCATATAAATAAATGGCACCTATACAAAGTTCATTTATTTCATGAACTTACTGAAGATGATTTGGACCGGAGAGTAGAATTTTGGGAAATAATGATGGATAAATGCAATGCCAACCCGCACTTCTCAAGTAAGATAGTTTTTCCGACGAGGCAATATTTTGTTTAAATGGTTCAGTAAACAGACAAAATTTTCGGTATTGTGCATCAGAAAACCCACTTTGGATTTTGGAAAGTCATACACAGTTTTCCAAGAAAGGTAACGTATGGGCCGGAATTGTGGGTATTTCAATTGTGAATTCTTTTTTTATTGAGGGAACACTTAACTCGGAAAATTATTTACACCTATTACAAAATAACATAATACCCTGTTTAACGCCCAGAACTTAAAAAACTCCAATATACTGGCAGATTCGGTATGGTTTCAACAGAATGGAGCGCCCCCGCACTATTCGCGAACAGTGCGAGAGTATCTTGACAATATTTTCCCAAAAAGATGGATAGGAGGAAGAGGTAATATCGAATGGCCAGCTAGGTCTCAAGATCTAAGGCCGTTAGATTTTTATCTTTGAGTTTACGTGAAATCGAAAGTCTACTTCAATAAGCCGGAAAATGTCCAGGAATTAAAGAATAGGATTAGGGCCGAAATACAACGAATCCTGCCACAAACGCTAAATGAAGTGTTACGAGAATTTGAAAACCGTTTTAGGTGTTTTCATGAAGTTAATGGTCAACAATTTGAACATTTAACTTGATATGTTGATGTTTTTTTTGTACATGAAAATTACTTAGAATTCAATGCAGAATTCAAAAATAAAATTAAAAAAATGTTTCCATTTGAAAAAATGAAGTTCATGGTGGCAATTTATTTCTGGCCCACCCTGTATCACTGAGTTTATCCTTACAAAAACCCCAGTCCAAAAAAAAACCGACGAGTCCGAGGGTTTAAAACCAACATCTGAATTTTAAACGAATTTGTTCCAACCCACGGGTCCTCAATGTATAAGCATACAAAACAACAAAACAAAAAACCCACCAATTTAATAGACACCACAATGTTGTAATGAATAAATAATGTGAATATTTTCTCCCTCTAATACCCTTATTTGCGGGGTTGTCAGTACTTGGAACTCTTGCCGGCGGTGCCAGTGGGGTATCCAAACCGTGATAGATGCAAAGAACGCCCACAAGAAGTTGGAAGAGGACCAGCGTCATAATTAAGCCATGGAAGAGATTGTGAAGAAAGGAAGCGGAATTTTTCTTAAAAAGTTCTACAACGGCTTCGGGTTTTACTTAAAGAAGCAAAAAAACTCCCAATAAAACTACCCAACCGAGCACTCTACAATCACGGGCTTGAGAAATATGTCAAACAATTGAAGATCCCACACTTTAGGGGAGTATTTATGCGAGACCTCTTGCCTAAACATTCACAAACAAGGGAGTCTGCCATCGTTAATTTGGATGCCAGTAGTCGTCACAGTAAGCATTGGGTAGCTTATGTGCAAAATGGAAGTTCAGTACTTGATAGCTTTGGATGTTTGAAACCACCCCGAGAATTAGCCAACTACTTTGGCAATGCAGTGAAAATCCTCTACAACAATGACTCTTATCAGACATACAATCAATCTAATTGTGGTCATTTATGCTTGAAATTTCTCTATAATAAAAACTAAATATTTTGCATTATTGTTGTTTTACCTGTACCTACATTAGCAGCTAACAAGCAGCCAATATTCAGTCATGTCTGTGATCATCACATTGAAAGGTCGCAGCCCAATAGTGTCGATTGATTTTCAACCACCTAGTCAGTTGAATCCCAACTACAACTACGGTCTTGCTTTAGTGAGTTTTCACTCTTACAACAGCATCCCAAACATTGAGAGAGGTGACAAGTTTTGTGACAAGTTGACAAGACAAAACATCACATCGGGAGCCGTCTACAACAACATTCATTAACACACCATACAGCGTTACGTACGAATTGTGCGGCAAGGAAATTGAAACCGTGAGAGACCTTGGTCGCGTGAGTACAATTAGTGGATACTTGTGCTACGACCCCAACAGTTCAAAGGACCTACTCATAGCCAGGTGGAATTTTCCACATAAAGCGTATATGAATGCCGCCGATAAAACTTTTCACATGTACATTCCATTGGGACATTTGTTTTTCATCTTCAACGACAACAAGCAGGTAATGTGTGGTAAACAAACAGTTCGTCTGGTGCAAAGTCGTAGCGATCATGATTGCCTTATAATCACGGATGCTGCTGCCAAGGGCAAAGTGACAATAAACAACATCGAATTCAAAGTCCGTCACATTTTTCCAAACGATGACGTTAAATTGGATTTACTGCAAGCCGTCAATGCGGATTCCAGTATAATTTTACCGTTTATAAATAGGAGCTAAATGAGTTGCCTGCTCTCAAAACAGGTGCTACTCGTGAAATTTTGGCTGTGAAGACGTGTGCCGCACTGGAAAGCCCTCTTTACGTTATCTTAGCCTTCCAAACGGATCGTCACAGCAACGTCAAAGAAGACCCTACGGAATTTGATAATATTCACATTTACAAGTCTTCATTGGCCTGCACTCGAATCTGTCTGATGGAGATGCCCTCTCGATGTACCGCCTTGAAACAATGTCCACATTCAGCTCTACAGGGTATTCCACCTTGAAATCGTATTGCTGTAATTTCTCCATCCGCCTGGCCAGTTGTCCTTCCGGTGTCTACATGTCCAGCAGCCGTTTGAGAGCGGTATGATCTGTTCTGATTAAGAAATGACGACCATAGAGGTATTTGTGTAAATGGTCTACAGCCCTTATTGTTGCAAGATGTTCTTTTCTGGTGACGCAATAATTTCTTTCCGGTTTCGAGAATCCATGGCTTTAGTACTCGATCACCCTCTCTTCACCATCCCAGGTGCAAGGGATAGGATGGCCCCCAAACCTGTGTTGCTGGCGTCGGTGTCTAAAATGAACTTGCCGAACTGTGTAGGAAAGGCTAGGATTGGGCTGGAACATAGTGCTGCCTTCAGTCGTCTGAATGATGTTTCGCAATCCTGTCCTGATTCCAACGAAAGGTCTCTTTCTCAGTGGTCTGCCGATGTAGAGGCGCGGCAATAGTGGCAAATCCCTCAACAAATCGCCTATAGTAGGAACAGAGGCCCAAGAAGCTTCGGTGTTCATGCTGGTCTCTTGGGACTGGCCAATCACGGATGGTTTTTATATTTTCCTCGTTGGTGCGGATTCCTGACTCGGAAACGAAGTGGTCCAAAAACTCAACTTCTTTTTGGAACAAGGAACACTTTTTCGGGTTAAGTCTCAGGTTGGCGCTATTAATTCTTGAGAATATTTCTCCCAGGTTCTTCCGATGGTCGTCGAATGTTTGACCCATGACCAGAATGTCGTCGAGGTGTACTAAGCACGTCCTCCATGTTAACCCGCTTAGGACATACTCCATTAGTTGCGGGAGCATTAGATAACCCAAAGGATATGACCGTGAACTGAAATAGCCCTTTACTAGTGGAGAATGCTGTCTTCTCTCTGTCGTTTTCGTGTAGACCAACCTGCCAATATCCACTCTTTAGGTCAAGTGTAGAGAACCAACGGGAGGCTGCTAGTGTGGTCAGAGTGTCATCAATTCGGGGTAGTGGATAGTTGTCTTTCTTGATGACGTCATTCAGCTTTCTGTAATCCACTCAAAATCGGGTGGTTCCATATTTCTTTTTCAGTAGGACGACGGGAGCGGACCATGGGCTTATGAATGGCTCAAGAACTCCATTTTGTAACATGGACTCGATGTTTTCCTCGACTGCCTGTTGTTGCCCCCTTGGTAGTCGCCTAGGTGGTATTCTGATGGGTAGAGCCTCCTTGGTATCTATTCGGTGCTGGATGATGTTGGTGCGACCGGTGGTTCCATCTTGACTGTTAAAAATGTGCCAGTGCTGTGTGATAAATTGTTTTTGGCTTTCTTCTGTTCCTCTGGTGTCAGGTGTGTCAAATGGTCAGCAAACTGTTGTAGGAACTCTTTACTGGGCCCTGTCTCCTTCACCGATGTCTGGTACCCTTCTTTTTTGATGATGGTCTCTACTGGCTCGAAACAAGCTATCACTTGCCATTGGCAATTCTGATGTCGTTATTGGACAAATTTAGGGCTCTAATTGGTATATCTCGTCCGGTTTTAACTATAGCCCGTCCTATTAAGTGGTCATGAGCTGATTGTACGGGCTCCACCATTCCAATGCAGCTCCCAGGATTGCTTGCTAGCTGCATATGCATAATCTGTTCCGTTCGACCAGGAATTCTGGTTCAGGATTTTGCTACAATTTTTATGGAGGTAGCTGAACTGTTAACGGGCCGTGTCAATACAAATTCCTCATTTAGGAACCGAAGAACATCATATCTCGGGTCGAACATAAATCCATGCTGGCTGATTAGGTCCATACCCTATGCCGGATTCTGTTCTCCCCTAGCTGTAGGGGGTGACTGACTGTTTTGGGCTGGATGTTATTGGTAACTGGCCCGATTTCGGATTCCCTCAACACCCTGGACTTGGCAATGGACACAGCGGCGCCAGTGTCGATGTTGATGGTAATTGCTCGACCATTGATGGTGCCCCTGATGGCTAGGTTGCTGCTATCTCGGCAAAATCCCCGGATGGATACTGTCCTGGGGGCTGGTGGAGGGGTAGTCAGCATTCGCCCCCTTATGCTGACTAATTGGAGTTTCCCTGGTTAGTGAGTTTGTAGTTTTGGCTACTTCTGGTGGGTGATCGTTCAGGTAGCCTCACTCTGCAGTCACTTTGGAAATGTCCTGGCCGTCCACATCGGAAACATGCCCCCCTTGCGCTAGGTCTTTGTACTGTTGTAGTAGTTTGTTCATACCTGTCAACAGCACTTGAAATGGTGACTCTGTATATTCCTGGTTGAAGGAAGCTGCTCGCACCCTCGGTTTGGACATGTTCATGACTTCCTCTACTTCCAAGGCTCGAAGTAAAGCTTCATTACTTTTTTTGACGCCACTCTTCTTTATACTTCTACATCTCTGATGCCGTTTATGAAACTCTGTGTGGCCAACTGGTCTTTCGTTTCCTCTGGCAGGTTTGGGTAGGACGGTTGGTACACTTGTACTAACCGTCGAATCTCTGCTTCGAATTCTTGGAGGCTTTCACAGGATTTTTGCATTTTTCCACTGAGTTGGTATACCTGGCTCAAGGGTTGATTGTCGTATCTCTTGTCCAGAATGGCGATGATTTTGTCGAAATTACCTTGTTCATCGACTGTAATGCTTTGGAGGAGTTCTAAGGCCGGACCTCTTAACGAAATTACAAGAGACGTAGATTTTTCTTCGTTATCCCATCCATTAGCTGTAGCCACGGCTTCAAATTGCCGTTTATACATGGGCCAAGATGAGCTGCCATCAAATGTGAGTGGTTTGCTAACGGAACCTTTGCTACTCATGGTGTTGTGGTATTTTCCTCGCTGTAGGTCAGTTGCATTTTTTTTATTTCTTATTCTACCTTGATTTGGATGACACTGTTTTTATCTTATACTTCACTTACTTCACTTTGTACCGTGTTTTTAGTGAAACTTATTAAAAATTTCACCTGGCTCTGGATGGAATCGATGTCATCTACGTTGTTTTCAAGAGTTCCAACATTACTATTTAGAATCTTTACATCGTCGTTTATGTCTTTTATTTTTTTGCATTCTTTTATTGACTGTTTCATTAACTTGCGATACTATTTGCATTAATTGTTCAAATTGCAATTGTCTTTTTTCTTCTAAAATTTTAGATTCGTTTTTTCCGGATAATTCAACTTGTTCTTGTTTCTCTTCAAACAATCAAGTTTTGACCAGAATAATAATTATTAATAACAGAGTATACATATCTTATTTTATACATAACCAGTAATTCCTACAAAGATAATCAAGTTATCTGCATGTAGGCTAGCCACTTATCCTAGGGTCCTTAAAACTAATTTAAAACTATTTTTTTGTTATGATTGTAGTTGTAAGTACAGTTCTCTTAACAGTGCTACTATGAGTAGAAAACGTATGCTTATTATTATAAATATTACATAGTGAATTTATGTCTTGCTCCTAGTTTTTTGCATTTTTATTTTATTTTACATAATTGTTAGTATCCATTTTTTCACCTTGTTTTTCCTAGAATTACTATTTTTTAGAACTTTCAGTTCAGGTGGAAGAAAGTTGAATATGCGAATAGCATTAATGTAGCTTATCTTATTGCTAATCGACCGAAGTCTAATTGGAATTTGAATATTTTTATTTCTGGTTATGCTGGTTGAGTTTGTATATGTTTTAGATAGTTCTTGATAATGATATAAAATACATTCAGCAGCAAATGACTGTTTCATATTAAGTGTATTTTCATGAATCACAGATCGGTTTTTGTTAACAATTTTTAATAATCTATCCTGTAGTCGTTGTAGGTGTAAATTGTTGTTAAGGGCACCCCCCCAAGCTATAATGCCATAGTTCGCAATGCTCTGAAAGAATGCAGAGTAGATTATACGAAGGACCTCAGAATTCAAAAATTTTGATAGTTTGTGAAAGATATAGATTAGATATTTTGTTTTGTTTATTATATAGTCAATATGATTTTTCCACCTAAGTCTGTAGTCAATTATTACACCTAAATACTTGAAGAACTCAACTCTTTTTATTTTCTGACTTTCTATATAAATGTTTATATCTTTTGGTATGCTATTGGAGTAGTTTCCGAACGTCATGAACACTGTTTTTTTCAATATTTAAGGTCAATTTATTGAAAATAAGCCACTGATTTATGTCCATCAGAAACATATTCATTTTAGCTTCGACTTCACTTTAAAATCATTTTGTCTCGTCAATTCAGTTTGATCTTGTATTTCTACAAATTTCGAGAATAATCCTTCAATTAAATTCTGTTGTTCACTTTTCATCGTGGAAACAAGGTTCTCTTGTTTTTCTTCCATAGCAGTGACAAGATTTTGTTCGCTTTTCATCGTAGAAACAAGATTTTCTAATTCTATTTTACGTTTTTCATCAAAAGATTTCACTAACCTTTGTTGAATTTCTTCTTGATGTTGTTTCTCCTTCTTGTCACGTTTTTCTAGGATCTAGGCTATTTTTTCGTCCAGTTCATACATAACCGGTTTGAATATTTTTTTGGTAGTATCGTTCATTTTTTCTTTTTCCATACTTCGGGTTTCCATAAATGAAATTGCGATTTTAACTTCACTTAATCCTTAACTTCTGATCGCCAAATTTGGTATATACTTCGTTGGTTGAATTAAAATTTAAAAACTAATTATCACTCTCACTTTCTAGAACTTTTATTTACATCAAATATTCACAACAGCTGATTCGAATATCACAATAATAATACAACATATACTCTCCGCCGCACTAACTAACTCCTGCAATGATGGGCCGCTCCTTTTAGAATCTGCATCGAATCCTCTCGTATAATCCAGTGTCAATTTTACAGCTGTCGAGTTATTTCAAGATCCTTCTAGCTGTTCTTTTTTTTCTATCCCAGCGATAGATGTTTCACGGAATGAAACCAGGGACGGACTGGATAGATTTTTATAACAATATTAAATAAATGGCTCATTATGTGAATTACAAATATATCATGTTTTTAAATCATTTGCTTAAAATATATTAACAAAACTATTAAACATCGACTCAATTCCCACTTTAGAAATTACACTATCTAAAATTTTGAAAAACATATTATATTTGTATTTTTAAATAATGTGTCTAACAGATTTAAAAATTTATTTTTTATAACTTGACCTATTTTCCCCTTTATCTTCCAATTTACAGAGCCTAAAATTCAGACAGTAGATTATAAAATGCTTCCCTGAAAGAAGTTTATGAGTAAAATAAAACTTTTGGGGGTCAAATTAGAAAATGAAATATATATGTATTTTTATAAACTTCTGTTCAGAACACTGTGTCTTTTTTGGGTTTAAAAGAGACATCTTTTATATTTATTAATGTATATTCTCAATTGCCTGGAAAAAACTCGGTGCCTTCAGCGCAATCGCGGTAAGACTCGCTGCTCGCCTCTCGTACAGTACGGATCACCCTAGAAACTCTCAAGGAGAAAACGTTACCCTATGTGCTCGCTAGTGCAACCCCAAAGTGCGTGTGTAGCTATTACTCATTTATTGTAACTCCCCTCCTGAGTGCGCATTACCCAACATTATAAACTCTAGTTGTGCCTAAAAACCCAGGGTTAAGGCCGGCTACCCGCGCCGAATGCAGACAAATACATGGATGGCAGATTTCCCAGGCTTTTACTAGATCTAACTCGTAAAAAAGGTAAGAGTTTTCTTATGAAGGGTAATTGAGTTTTTTATTAAAATAAAACCAACTCAAGACTACGGTCTACTTAACCAAATTCACTACAACATCAAAATAAGAAGTCTATGTGTGGAAAATAGAATTGTATATCTTTTATCAATTTAAAACGATCCCTTTAAAAGATATTAGCCTAAATATAAGAAAATGCACTAATTCCCTGCTTGTCTATTACTGGAATATTAGAATTTTGAAGGAGCTACAGAACCCTTAGTATGCGAGTCCAACTCGCACTTGAACAAATTATATAATAGTATAGATTAAATAGTATAGATTATCTCTTAAAAATATTGCCACTTCTGAAAAGTACTTAATCAAAAAAATCTTTAGAATGAACTTAAGTCTTTAAATAAAGAAATCTCTTCATATAGAACATCAATATTATTATTATGTTTTTGTAGTTTCAATTATATGAACAAACTGCTTATTTATGGTATTCAACGAAAAGGTTCAATTTGTGTGACTGAAATCAAACTATTTATACACTACGACTTTGTCCAAGAACAATATGAAATTTCTATAGATTTTCTGGCTAACTCCAGGTGAGGGTATCTCATCAATTTTTCCACTTTCATATCCAAAGAATATATCTTCTTTTCTTTTAATTAATTCTTTTCCAAGACTGTACATAATACTCTATACTGTATACATAAAAAAATGTTATGTTATTACCTTATAAGAATTTTACAGTTTTATTAAAATTAGTTAAAATGTAAATACAAAAATGTAAGTAAACATCAATCAAGTCATTGTTATTTAGGAATGATATATTTTATAAACTCTGCTCCTAAGCTCAGGCAATAAATGCTTATGCCTTCCCAATTTAATAATATTGTATCTATACAAGGTAGTAAGGAGAGTCATCAGCCATTTAGTTCCTACACGGCGTTTGAGTTCATGAAAATCTTCATCTAGGATTTTTTTAAAATCTTGTCAGCCACGTTTATGTTACGAAATAAGAACTAAAATCTTAAAAAATCGAAACAGGTAAAATAAAGAATTTTCACTTACTTTATTGTCTTGATAAAGTATAAAGTGTGTTCTGAGGAAATAAAGTACAATAGTTTATTATAAAGTACTGGTGGTAACTTGAATATATGATCTGCCTAGTCCAATTTTTATTTATGTTTATACTATGTTCTTTTAGTGTTATTTCCAAAATTTGGCGCTGTATTTGACACTCGTTGTTTGTCCATCAATTATTCGGTAAAAAGCAACGTTGAGGCCAGTAGCAGACATTTATTCAACACTAATGCACTGAAACATTTTTATTTTTTATGTCAGGCTTAACTTTTCAAAGGCAACCCAACTCAGTGACTTTTTTATTCTTTTTATCAAAGTTTTAACTTCCAGTAACATAATTATCCATTGACTCCTTTTATTGGTTATTTTATTTATTAGAATGCCCTTATCTTGCCTATACATTGTTTGGAAGGATCCTCTAATGTATCCGTATGCAGTTTTAATGAGAGAGTTAAATCAGGTCTTATTCATGTCTGGTCAGGGTAGTTTCGTTGAAGTAGGTAGGTATATGCCTAAAAAGGTGTATTAACTCACAACCTTAATTGGGTAATAGGGTAATATAAAGATTATAAGAATAGTTCATACTGGCAATATTGTCTATTGTAACTGTCTACCTGGTATAATATATTCCAACATTTCATATATTTCAATAATTTATTTATTTTAATGTTAAAATTGCAATATATAACTTTTACATTTAGAAATCATATAAACAGGACAAAAGTTATTAATTTATAATAAACTTTAGTTCTTACAGCAATTTCTAAAGGGTTTCAAGATACGAATTTATGCTGAAATTCTGCTTTAATCCTTTTTTAGCAGGCAATAATTCTTTTACCAGTCTTAGGTTTCCTGTAATGCACCAGTTTGTAAACTTGCTTACGAGTTCGATCTTATCTCTCTCTCCTTAATTGAAAAGGGATTTAAATGTGAACGAATCCATGTTAGTCCTTTAGGTTTAGTAGCACTAAGAGTTAAGATAGCATTTTGTATTTTAATTAAATCTTTGCTAAATTCTGGAGCAAATTAAAATATGTACTAAAATTATTATTTTTATATTTTGAATTAATTTCACTGTCTTAGGAATTCTCAAAATTAGTATTACCATAAATTAGAATAATCCCCTTAGCTATTGTACCTTGAAGACTTTTTAACAATTTTCAGTCTGAGCACCAAATGCTATAACGGATTAATGAATTAACTAAAATATCAAAACCAACAATTTATCGCTTGTTCAAAACGAGATGTTTTAGGTCGCTGTGATAGATAAATAGAAGGATACAATGATATAGATACAGGGTGTCCCACGAAGGTGAGACCTGTGACTCAAAAAATATCGATATCAAAATTCTGAAAATTTGGCATTGTAGGCAAGCCGATAGGTTCTATGTGACTAAAGTATTTTCAAAACTGTGCCACTTTTGATTATACCGGAAGTGGACCACAATTTTCTTATATCAAATACAACACCATGTTGGATATTTGCATAGTATGTTAAGTTCTAGATACATTTTATTAACCACATGTTTTCTCCAAATTTAACCATTCTCGAAATATATATATTTTTATGTCAAAAATGACAGATGCAGTCCTGGGGGTAATCGACAATTTTCTCTAAACAACTATCTGTTTTAAAACAGTTTTTTTGGCATTTCTTCTTAAAAAAATTGTTAAAATGACATTCAAGATAAGCTTAAAACTCAAAACTTTCAAATGGAAACTCCCACTTTTTTTTCTCGGGATCTTATTCAGCATAAAAATGAAGGTAAGTTTGCATTATGTTTTCCGCCCTTTAAAATATGATTTCTACTTTGCTTGGAAAAATGAAGTTAGCCGTCGCCGCTAGAAAAATAACTGGCGGTTGCGAAATGTCACATAGTTTTCCAAAATTTCCAAAAAATGCCTCCCCACAATGGCTACTTATTGAACAACTATTTAGATAGTTTTTGTTGACCAAAGAGGATTGTATACAACGAGTACATTCAGAAATTTAGAGCCTATATCATAAGAAATGCTACTCATTGAGAACAGCTTAGAAGATGATAAAAGTGGTTAGAAAATCAAGGGCATAACTGTGAACATGTACTAAAATAAGTTGTTTAAAATGTCCCTAGACGGTAGGTTTTACATGTTGTCTATTATTTTGCAGTTGTTATTTTCAGAAAAAAAACCGCATTTAATAATTTTCGTTGTTTCATAACTGTTATTATGAAACATCTAAGTCTTAATTTAAGATATTTATACATTACAAAATCGCGTATCATTTCTTTTTAAACTCCTTAATTGATAATTCTTGTCGCTTGACATATTCAGTTTTTCTTTCATTTCGTAGTAGGAAAAGGCTCCTATACTAACATTATTATTAATATTTACTCAAATTTTTCACATGATGTGATCCATTCACCGTATAATCTCAATTATTCTTCACCTATCTTTAATAGTTTAGGATAGAAATTCAAAAGACGTCAAACTTTTAGAAACTAAAAGAAATTTTGTACCCAAAATATAATGTTTAATACGGTTCCTTCATTAATTTTATGAACATATACGTAGCTTGCAGGAGTAAATAGTGTAAAAAACCTCTTTTCTATATCAATTTAATATAAAAATTTTATGTTCTATTCTAAAGAGGATTGTTTGCAATAACATCTGTGATATTTTGAGGGACAGCGAGAAAAACATGATATGAGAGTTGTAAGTAGATAAATGAAAGGGCTATTGAATGAGAAAAAGCTGTAAAATAATGTTTTGTTACTTGGATCGCTTTTGTGTTACGAAATTATGAAAGTCAGGTCTCTAAATATTTTTTTAGGGTTCCGTATATACAATATACGGATACCGTTATAATATCACTCCGGATTTCTGCCTCTGTCACATCACAGCAATTTTCTCCTAAACTACTGGACGGAAGAGGTTGAAATTTAGTACCAACGTATAGTTTGGTGATCCGGGCAGGAGTACATATCGTAAAAGAAAAAAAAATGATTTTAGGGGTACTTCTGGGGGGGAAATCTAAAAAATCGACCGTTCCCCCCCTGATCTCCGAAAAATAGCAAATATAGGACGTTGCCGGAACTTTACAGGAAAAATAAAGAGAAACCAATAATATTAATTTTGGGGAGCAAATTATAGAATTAAATAAAAATTTAAAAATAAAAAAAAATCAAACGCATCATGTAATATATCAAATGAAAGGTCTCATTCTGAGGAACACAAATATATTTTTTTAATATTAAAAAAATATATTTAAAAAGATATCAACGAAAATATAATAAAATTTACCCATTCCCCCCCCCTCTTATCTCCAAAACTATAAAACATAAAGTTTTGAAAAAAAATAGAGGTATAGGTTCTGATCTGAAGTGTACTGGAAAAATAAGGAGAAACCTCCACTTTTAATTTTGGGGTACAAATTACAGAATTAAATGGAAAATATAAAATTAAAATTATTTCTAACCCATCATGTTATATATCAAATGAAAGGGCTCATTACGACGATAACAAATATATTTTTTTATATTTTTAAAATAAATTAATTAATAGGTATTAACAAAAATATTAAAAAATGTATCCATTCCCCCCCCTTATCTCCGAAACCATATGCTGGAAAATTTTGAAAAAAATGGAGATATAGCCCCTCAACTGAACTTTACTGGAAAAATAAGGAGAAACCCCTAATATTTATTTTGGGGGGCAAATTATAGAATTAAATAG
The DNA here is from genome assembly GCA_034190945.1 of Octodonta nipae. Taxonomy (NCBI): domain Eukaryota; kingdom Metazoa; phylum Arthropoda; class Insecta; order Coleoptera; family Chrysomelidae; genus Octodonta; species Octodonta nipae. Next base: position 116,768,400 of record CM067217.1, read on the forward strand.
AAAATATAAAATTAAAATTGTTTTTAACCCATCATGTTATATATCAAATGAAAGAACTCATTATGACGAAAACAACTATAATTTTTCCATATTTTTAAAATAAATTAATTAAAAGATATTAACAAAAATATAAAAAAATTACCCCTCCCCCCCTATCACCGAAAGCATAAACTGAAAAATTAAAAAAAAAACAATGGAGGTGTAGCCCCTCACCTGAACTTTACTGGAAAAATAAGGAAAAACCCCTAATATCCATTTTGGGGGGCAAATTATAGAATTAAATGGCAAATATAAAATTAAAATTGTTTCTAACCCATCATGTTATATATCAAATGAAAGGGCTCATTATGACGAAGACAAATATATTTTTTTCATATTTTTAAAATAAATTAGTTAAAAGATATTAACAAAAATATAAAAAATTTTACCCATCCCCCCGTATCTCCCAAACCATAAGATGAAAAATTTTGAAAAAACAGTGGAGGTATAGCCTCTCACCTAAGCTTTACTGGAAAAATAAGGAGAAACTTCTAATATTCATTTTGGGAGGCAAATTATATAATTAAATGGAAAATAAAAAATTGTAATTGTTTCTAACGGGTAATGTAATAGATCAAATCACAGGGCTCATTATGACAAATACAAATATATTTTTTTATTATTTTAAAATGAATATTTTAAAATATATTAAGAACATATTTTAAAAAAATTACCCATTCTCCCCGTTATTCCCAAAACTATAAGACCTCAATTTTTTTGTTTATAGGAAAAATATGAAAAAATCCCTAATTCTATTAGTTGGCCCCCAAATTATAGAATTAAACGGAAAATAAATTATTAGATAACCCCCATAGTAATTATAGGGACAAATTATACAATTAAATGGAAAAAAAAGATTCAATTTTCAAACGCATCATGTAATATATCAGATAAAAGGCTCATTATGTGAATTACAAATATATCATATTTTTAAATCATTTGTTTAAAATATATTAATAAAAATATTAAACATCGACTTAATTCCCACTTTAGAGACTAAACTATTTAAATAGATAAAAGTATTAGATGGGGAGAATATGGGACAAGCAGAAGGAGAAGGCAAACAGTGAATCTTTATACATTTTTGCACTTAAATTAAAATTTATTAAAAAGATCATGTAATAGTAACTGATTAAAGTCAAACGGAATCCGCCCTGGGATAAGAGTGAAGCAAATTTATAAGTACAATCAAACAGTAAATTTAAGTCATGCATTTCAAAACGAATAATTTTATAAATCATATAAATTAAATAACAAATAAATATAAATATTCAGAAAACTCTTTTTATTATAAAACCTGTCGGATCTATTTTGGTCCTTCAAGAGTTAATTTATAATAGTAAATACATAATACTTTATTATAGGAGAGTTATAATATAAATACTGTGAATGGATGGATATAATGTGAAAAAATGGAATTAATATTAATAATAATGTTAGTATGTGAACACTATGAGACTAAGAAATGAAACATCAAGTGCAAATGTCAAGGGACAAGAATTGTTATTAATACGGACCCAGCTATGAAATAATACTGGATGAAAATAGTATACGACGTTGTAATGTATGACTAATTGAAATTAAGTTATTTATTAAATTATTATTATTGTTTCTTATCTTCATCATACCTCGCTAGCTAAGATTAAAATTATAGATATAATTGATATACATTTTTTAACTGAAAAAGTTAAAAAGAATGAAAGGATAGGATAGAGAAGGACTATTAACAATTCTCAATCAATAGCATCAACAGAACACAACGTTCCGATAGGTTTATGGTAATTATTGTTGTCAATTTCTAGTAAACTATTATAAATATCATTAAGGTTCTACAAATCCCTCTTTTGTTGATAATATTTGCGGTTGTTATATATATATATATATATATATATATATATATAAACCTCAATAAACAGCGTTTGAGAGTATTACTTTCGTCGATTAGTACTCGTGCGTTATCACAATCAGCTGTGTGATTATTGTCATGACTCTGTGACGCAACTGCACAACTGTTCTTTCCTTGTCTAATATCACTTTTATAGAAAGTAGTTTTTCGTTTTCGGTTCCCAGACCTCTGACCAATATTTATGCCTATACAATATTTTCAATCATTTCCTGGACTACATTAGAAATGAAATACCAAGTGAAAATGTCAAGGGACAGGAATTGTCTTTCAATTAGGAAGTTTAAAAAATTGTTATTAATACGGACCAATCTATGAATTAATACTGCGTTAGACAGAAATGATATGCCATTTTGTAATGTATGGATATTTGAAACTAAGATAAAAATTATATTGTTATTACTTCATCCTATCTTATTAAATAAGATTAAAAGAAATACAAATATAATTGATATAAATTTCTTAATTGAAATAGTTAAATAGAATGCAAGAAAAGGATGGAGAAAGGTGTTAATAATAGTTCTCAGTCAATAACATCAACAGAACACAACGTTTGGTTAGGTGTATGGCGGTTATTGTTATCAATTTCTAGTAAATAAATATAAATATTATTCTTCAAATATGTCTTTTGTTGATACTATTGGGGCTATTATGTATATAAACCTTAAGAAACAGCGTTTGAAAGTATTACTTTCGTTGACAAGTACTCATCTTGTGCGTTATCAAAATCACCTGTTTAATATTACATCTACATATAGGTAGTAATTCGTCGTTTTCGGTCACTAGACGTCTATATTACATTTACATATAGGCAGTAATTCGTCGTTTTCGATCCCTAGACGTCTGAGCCATATATATCCCTGTACAATCTTTGTATTGTAACTTTTGTAATCTTGCCTTTGGTTTTGCTGAATAGGGAACTGACAGTTTTAATGGACTTCTGTGTAAAACGGATACTAATTTCATTGGAGAAAATTACTCAAACACATGCTTTGAAACCACCAAAAGGTTTGTTAGGGACCACCCTGAAATTTTGATAGTTCAATCTGATAAAGGCAATGTGACCACGGCAATCCTGAAACACCATTACACATATCTATTAAAGAACACCTTAGTGACAATAAATATTGCCAAGTTATCAAAACAGACCCTACTTCTACCTATCAACAAAAAGCGGGGCGTTTATTGTCTGAATTGAAGAATAGTGAACAAATAACAGCATATATCGCTAAAGAATATTGTATGCATAACTCTATATGGTTTTATGTACGTACGTATGTTGTAATGTGAACTGTGATGTAGCATAAATGTGACAATTTAGTAAAACAGTATTTTTAAGATATACAAACATGAATGTCTAGTTGGTAAGTTAATGTTAAATTATATGCAATGGAAATTAAAAATTAGACCTTTTAATTGATGACAATATTTGTTGAAAAAGGACACATGTCGGTCCGAAACGTTCAAATAAAATCAAGACATATTGACCGAAAACCAAGAATTTAATTTTGCTTAAATGTGAAGTACCTTTAACGTCGGTAATATCTAAAAAAATGGTATGAAATAAAAATAATTATAATTAGAAAACTACATCTAATTATCCCATTGCACTAAAAAATGTAAAATAAATATTTATGTTACTTTTCCAACTATATACTAGGTTTCAAAATATATATCAATTTTGTTTCGGGTCACGAAACCTTCATCAGTTGCGTTTTCCACAGGAGAATGTCCTCTCGAACACCTCTACAAGTTCTTATGTACATTATTTAGAGAAAAAGTTTTTCTACATGAAAAGATTTGCATAGTCAGAAACGTATACTGTAATTATTACATTTCACTATTTCAACTGCATATGACGCTTGTTAGCAAATATGAATTTTGCTTGAAAGTAAAATACCTTTATTTTTGATTATATCAAACAGAAGTAATAAGAATTATAAAATGCATCTAATTATGTCACCTTTATTTTTAATAATAACTCAAATTGTTATCAAACAAATTTTATCCACCTAAGTTGGAATCATATGCAAAACTTTCTTAATACATTTAGATATTTAGGTATTTAGTAAGCGAGGTTGGTCAAAATAATAAATGTTGCTTAAAAGTATAATACCTTATTTAAGGCAATATCGAAAAAGTTAATTATATTTGAAGACGATAGAAGTCCAAGAAAACATTAGATTTGAAATCTGCATCCAAATAAGCCATTGTATCCCTAAAAGTTGTAAAATAAATTCGTACTTTAAAAAACTTAAACTAAAAAGCATGAATTTTTTTTGCAACAATTAAATGCTTCTTCTAAAGTCAGTGTCAAGCTAAAGTGCATTTATAAGTTGTACTTCGCAACTTCACTGTTCAACTTGGCACCGACTTCAGAAAAAGTATTTAATTGTTGCAGTAAAAAAATATTTCATGCTTTTTTGGTTAAGTTCCTTTTTTTAAAGTCGCATTTTGTTTAATCTCCCACTACAGCTCATCTTCTCCTAACATCCGATTTTCAAAATAGCATAGACACATTCTTAGCGAACCCCTCTTATAGCAGTGGTACAATATCGGTTTGCTACAGTTCATGTACACAATTTAACTAACTTACTATACTTATCGACTTCACTATATTAATAGGTATTTATAACGAGGTTAATATGCCCATTAATATTTTTTTATTTTTTGGGGGTTTTTGTGTCGGGGGTTAATTAAATTTTTAATTTGACTTTTATCTTACTGCCCAATCTCGTGATTAATCTTCTTTTAATACATATGTGTAGAATGAAGGTTACAAATGTAAACTAGTAAGGCATTTCCTCGTTAGACTTACTGTGAATGCCCAATGTCGCTTTAAATATCTAAAGATTTGATTCTTTCATTTTCTTGATGCGCTGTCCAGATATGATATTAAACTATCAGGTGTTGTGCTGAAAAATTTGATAACTACTATGTCCATTTCAGATTATTAAAAAATAAATAATTCGCAAAATAAAATGCTCTCGAAACAATATATACATTTTAGGGAAAAGCAGGAGTAATGTTTTGACTACCATTTATGTCATAAAAATGAATCTTTTTGGCATGTTTCAAAGCTCTAAAAAATTTTACACAACAGCTACTGACGGTTTGAAAACGGGCCTTTTTTAGATTATCGCAAATTACTCTCTAACTAATCAATCAAATCTGGCACTAATATTTATTATATATAACATACATGAAGGTTCCCTGACCAGAAACAATGTATGTTATATATAATATATATTGTCGTGCGTACAAAGGAATGACACCTCGAAGAGAGTATTCAATATCTCTGACAGGTGAAGGAACCTGAAAATTTGATCGTGAGATTCTTTCCTAGGAATTAAGGGAGAACAGCAATTACACGGAACGGCTCCAGGTTCGGAACCTCTGTGTACTGATTCTGTCGAAAATCCTAGATGTCGGTCTTACATCTCGCGTCTTTAAATTTAACGAAATGTTTCAAATACATAAAGAAGTGTTCGAGAGGACATTCAATTGTGGGAAGCGCAACTGATGAAGGTTCCCTGACCAGAAACAATGTATGTTATATATAATATATAATCTATATTGTCGTGCGTACAAAGGAATGACACCTCGAAGAGAGTATTCAATATCTCTGACAGGTGAAGTAACCTGAAAATTTGATCGTGACATTCTGTCCTAGGAGAGAACAGCAATTACACGGAACGGCTCCAGATTCGGAACCTCTTTGTACATATTCTCTCGAAAATCCTAGATGTCGGTCTTACATCTCGCGTCTTCAAACACTAATATTGTTCCATCTTCAAGAAAACACAATTAAAAACCTCAGAAATTTTTTGCAAAGATAAGTTTAAATAAAACGTTTAAATAAAACTAGGTTCGCTAGTTCATCTGTGTTAGTTGACTGACAACTTTTTTAAATTGTCAATGAGGTATCTGATTATATTATAATATTCGATGTATTGGTCTTTCACAGCAAAAGCATTAGACATTAAGTACGAAGTAAACTGATTTTCCGTATCACTCCTTTGAAAATGGCTAATGGACAACTGACGATGGTCTCTTAACTGAAATTATTTTTGGTTAATATAATGTGACTATGTCCACTTGTGCCAACAAAGGCACCTAATCCTTACTATTGTTGCTTTACCTATTTGCATTTTAATTATAAACTTTTATCGAATATGTTGCTGAATTAAACCTTTATTTAAATTTTACTCAATCAACCCTCTAAGCTTTTAACAAATTTAAATATGATTTCAGAATCCACGGAATTATTCAAACACCATGTTCGTCTTCTGTGTTTGACTAGCATTAATGAAATATTTATCTAGCTAGGAGGTTTTATCGCATCTGAAATTCATTTTCAATTACATGCCCGCAAGTTAACTACTTAATTTCGTTCGCTCACAATCCTTTTTTTGTTGTCTCTTTAGTCCATTAACTCTATTTTATAATTTCTATTGTTTAACTAGATAAAGACAAATTATGTACAATCTAACAAGGTAGGAAATTATTTAAAAAAAAATGTAGTAAGAATATTAAAATCACTAAAACAGTTGTAAATACTTAAAATCGGCGTCATCAGTATTATAGTTATTAGTAATTTTGAATCTTCAGACTTTTTAAACGCAAAGTCTTACCTATTCAGTTTTCCTACCTTGGTATCTTGGTATATTTTACATTCATAAATAATAATAAAAATAATAATTAAGCTGTACTGGGACCGCACGATACTGACAGACCAGACTGTTGCTCACAATAGACCAGATATAGTTTTGGTAGATACAAATGAGCTGATTTAAACCAGAATATCCCGTGCGGGTTGCGGGTAGGAAGAAAAGCTAGGTAGTACGTCAGTGGACAGCTGCCTCTATAGTAGCCTCATACGACAAGCGGTGGATACCATAGTGCTATTCTAACCCGGCCACCACTCGGGCTAAATTAAGCTGTACTGGGATCGCACGATACTGACCGATCGGACTGTTGCTCACAATAGACCAGATATGGTTTTGGTAGATACAGCTACTAGATGAACAACCTTAATTGACATAGCAGTTCCTAACAACAATAATCTAAATATTAAGCAGACTGAAAATAATGCCAAATAGAGGGATTTGGTGTTCCAAATAAAGATACAGTGGGTCATGAATAACACACGAACTCTACCAATTGTTATTTCAACAACAGAGTAGTTCCAAAACACCTACTAAATAATTTAAAATACCTCGGTCTGGACGAACATCTTTACCAACTAATGCAAAAAGTTGTGAACAACCCGGACGTTCAGAAAGTTCATGGGAAACTATAGCCATGATGCCAGCCACGGGCCTGTTAACCTGGCAGGGGCTCCCACAGAGCTGAACCTTTTTTGATATTTAGAATATCTGGGCCCCGATTCTTAAAACCATTCGACGGCTCTACCACTCGACTTGGGGCGTATGTCGTTTGAAATCTGACATAAATGAAGTTTAAAATATGGGTTAGACTTTATTTACCTCAACTTCTCATGCGACTTACATCGAAAGTCGTATAGTAGAGCTGTCGAGGGGTTCGAGAATCGGCCCCCTGGGATTAGTGAATTTTTTCCACGCCATGCTTACCTTAGGGGCAGTGGGCTGCCATACATTGTATGGTCAAGTCAGGATAATCAATTTATTACCCATGTAATGCCCGGGATATAATAACATTATAGTATCCCCTTCCTATCGTCTGAGGTTACTAAAGGAGCAGCTGTCCGCTGAACTACTACCGAGCGTTCCTTCCTTTTTTTTTATCCGAAGAGGGGGGAAATACATGCGTACTTAGCTAGCACGTGCTGGCCGTCGTGCGGGACTCCCGATGTAATGACTTCAAAGCAAGAGTAGATCGTTGCATTGAAACCAGTATACCGTATACCCGCTAAAACCCTAACCTCTTTCTCCTACAACCATGGTCCCCTGCGGCACTCTTACTCAATACTACTTCGCAAGGGTGGTTCATTGCAGATGTTTACTGCCCTTCCATTGAAAGCTTCTAAAGCCTACTCCTCGAACGTATCGCGGAGTTCTTTGAGGATAGTCTCCGCGTAATCTGATACCAAGTTCCAGGCTTGGGGGCCCTTCAGCATGGCTTCTACTAATTGTTCTGGGACGATATTAGTCTCCAGAATCCTCTCCACTTCAGCACGTTGATCCTGAAACCGGGGGCAGGAGAAGAACACGTGTTCCGCGTCCTCTATCACGTCCGTACAGTGTGGGCAGTTTGGGGAGTTTGCCCTCCTGAACCTGTGCAGGTATGCTCGAAAGCATCCATGTCCAGTCAGGAGTTGAGTGATGTAGAACCCAACCTCCCCATGCTGGCGGTTGACCCAACGACTGATGTTAGGTATCAATCGATATGTCCACCGGCCTTTAGTAGAGCTGTCCCACCTCTCCTGCCATTGCCCTAGACTCATAACTCTTTCATCGCTGTTTCCTGTCGGTTGGTCTTTTTCTAACTTCCTGCGATAAAGCCGTCCCCTTTCTGCAGCCAGGATGTCGATTGGCAGGGTAGAGGCAATCACACTCACCGCCTCGTAAGACACAGTGCGGTAGGATGATGCCACTCGAATCGCTGAGAGCCGCTGGACTGATTTCATTTTCCGGCGGTACGATGGTAGCTCGAGCGATTTCTCCCATACCGGTGCCCCGTACAACAAAACAGAAGTAGTTACTCTTGCCAGTAGCTGTCTTCTCATCTGTCTAGGGCCTCCGACAATAGGAATTATTCTAGATAATGCCCCTTGTACCCCAGCTGCTTTCTTGCTGGCCGCGATTATGTGCTCTTTGAAGTTGAGCCGTGTGTCCAGGAGCACCCCCAAATAGCTGATGAAGGGCTGCGACTGTATGTAGGTGTCGCCTATTTTGAGGGTGATGGTTTCCCTTGCCTTTCGACTGCTAACAGGAAGTGTTTCGGTCTTTTGTTCTGCTAAACTCAAGTCCGCTGCGTTCCTTCCTTAAAACAACCCGCACGGGATGGTCTGGATAAGCCCATTAGTCCGAGTTACCTGCGTCACTAGGGTCTACTGGTGACAACACCCATGAAAATGAAGCTACCGTAGCTGGGTGTTGAAGAGGTGGGCCCCTGTCGCCCAAAGAGCTACAGACCAGAAACCACAAAACCACAACAATACTCACAGTTACGTTACAGCAACAACGTGACAATCACCAACGTAGTCACACAAGAACTAGAACTCCAGCTGCAGAAAATGATGCAAAAGATCAGAAGCCAGCGCTCACTCAAGCGGGACTGAAAAGAGAGCGCATAAAATGGACTATCGCCATGAATAAATTTATAATACGCACGTTTTACCGGTTTACGAACCAGGACAAGATTGGATGTCACCAGATGCTTCATCAAGAGTTCTGTCGTGAGTACCCAGACATTCAGGTTACCGAAAAGACATTAGAAGACTGACCGAGCAGTAATGAGGGGTCAACAGAATAGAAGGATTTGTCAAGATTATAATGGACAATAACCGAATTCACTGTCAGTGGGATGGAGAAAATATCACATTTCAGCAATGTCTAGACAGTATACAACAAAAGCTCTCCGTCTACGCTAGTCGATTGAAAAGGTACAAAACTAGTAACCAACACAATATTCCGGCAATAGAAAACTCCACAACATCAATAATAATGAAACTCTAGCTGTCCCAGTAAAACGGCCATTAAGCAATTCCGAAAATCAGACAAAACAATTTCCCATAACTCCAGAGATAAGATTTACCAATAACCATTTACAACGGAAAACACATCCAACATAATGAAGCACCTCCATAACTGAAAAGCAGCAGGACCAGATGGTGTGCAAAATTTCTGGATAAAGAAACTTTACGCAACCCACGAATACTAACTTCCCTTTTAAATGACCTAATTACCCATCCACACAAGATGCCCAGTTTCGATATGCAAGGTGATACATACCTCTTACCAAAGGATAACCTATGTATACAGGACCCAGCAAAGTACCTACCAATCACTTGCCTCTCAACCGTATACTCACTTATTACATCGTGCATTAATCATCGCCTTTTACTAAATTGTGAGCTGAACAATATAATTAATGAACAACAATAGGGTTGTGCGAAAAATTCGATGGGGTGCAAAGAACAACTAATAACACACAACATTTTTTCGCACAACAAAAGGGTTGTGCGAAAAATTCGATGAGGTGCAAAGAGCATTGGTTAGGAAGTAGACTTAATTTGTTGGTAGAAATAATTGATTATCCTACAGGGAATCCGAAAAAACTATTTAGTTATTACTTTATTATTTTTAAATTAATCAGTTATGTTTGATAATATTTTGACAATGGAACGTTTTTTACGTGTAGTTAGAAGAACGTTTTAATATTACAAAATTATAAGTCCACAATTTATTATAAAGCCACATTTGATCCAGTAAAAATATTTTTTTCATCCCCTGTACAATTTTAAACTTGATTTTGTTAAAGAAAATATGAGTTACAAGGGTTTTATGTGCAAAAAATTTATTGCTTTTCATGGAATTTTTATATCTTACGTACTATAAGAAATTGTCCATATTAATTATTAACTGATTGATTCCATTTCAGCAATCAAGCCCACTCCAAACGACGAAATCTCTATATGGCATATGTGGACTACAAAAAACTTTTTTTTCCACATGACAGGAACTGAAACTCTATAGAATAAATAATTGTATTGTTAACTTTTTAGAATATGCCATGTCCACCTGGCACACCAAAAACTTTCTGAATGAAGCCGACTGTTCGATACAAACCCTATTCCAATCAGAAGGGGTATATTCCAGGGAGACTCTTTTGGCACGCTGTGGTTCTGCGTTGCCATGAACCCTTTCTCAAATAAACTGAACTCGACTAACCTTGGGTTCACTCTCAATTTGATATACATGGACGACTTAAAATTGTTGGCTTAAGCTTTAATCAGTTAATACATAGATTCACCAAATTGTTAAAATACATAACATTACAATTTTGGGACATCCGATATATACGAATTTTATAGTAATACCAGCTACTATCTAAAACTACATATTATATTTTAAGATACTGTTTTTATATTGATTTAGCTTGTTACTTTGCAAAATTCTGTTCATTTGGCGAAAATAACATTTTATAACGAAAACCGATATTCTGCACGATCCAACCCATTTCTCTTTATTACGGTGAAAAACTAAAAATTAAGTAAAAAAGTTTTAGTTTAGTTCTCTGTTTATTACGATAAAAATTTCAAGTAAACATTAATATTCCTTTATGCTCCATTATTCAGATTTTATGAAAATGGGTGCAAAATTCAATTACGTAGGTAGGCGCTCTCCTTGAACAAGAAAGTTCTTATGCTAACGACTATATTATACATTATTCGCAGGAACTTACGCTGGTGTGGGAAGGTCTCGTCTCAATATACAAAAAAATAACGGCAGTGCAACAAGTTACATTAATGAGTTTACTATTTTCATAGTTGTTTATTTCACAAAAAATTGTAGGTAAAGTTTAAGTTACACTACATATAACCTGTTAGATATCCCAAGGCGGTGTCACACCTAAACGTGATAAGTGCGATATGGGCCGTGCTATACGTCAATGTGATAATTAAAAACTGCAACTGAAGACGAAAACAAATCTACTGGGCGATGCGACAACTTAAAATTGCTGGAATCCTATGAATTTATTTTCCTGTAAGGACAAAATGAATTCTTTTATGTATTTGATAGCTTGCTGCTGCCACTTTGACGTATCGCACCGCCCGCAGAGCGCATATCGCATAGAAAGTCACATCACATCACATCCCTTCGTGAAATATTTGAACTGCTGTCGTACTGCGTCGAAGTTAAAAGAGTGTCCTGTTTGGATATGATGATGCTCGAAAGCTGAAGTGATCTGACTTTTTTATTACGAACTGTCAGAGAGTGTTCATATACTCGATGGTTGCCTTGTTGGCAATATATCTAGACCAAAGAGGATTGTTTTAAGAAGTTTATGGCCTGGGTTTCGATTTGTTCCATGAAAATGCAATGCAAGCACTGGAAAAAGAGGGATCCCAACGGGGCCCCCCGGACTTGTTTGAAAAAAGGTTGATGGTGTCAGAAAAGATAGTGTGTTTTGTTTTTATAATATTTCTGAAATGGGGGCATTGGTGAAAAGAGATACAAATTCGAACATAACGAGGACATCTTTTACTGAAATGTTATAAGCTTCTAGCATTTATACCAAAGAAGAAGAGTTGTTTACATAAGAGGATGCTTGCTCGGCTAGAGGTTGACGGGTTTTGGCTAAGTACCGGCTTAACTCTTGGGTCGGGGATTATACCGAACTGACCGTGGGCCTAAGAGGAATGTCCGGTTGATGAATCTTGGGTAGTCCGTAAATCTTCGAAATTTTAGAAGACTTTTCCAGAAGACTGTTGATATTTTTGACATTAAATCTATTTATCTCAGTAAGTGGTAGGATTATTATTAATTATTTCGTAGTCTGGAGGGTGGAGCAGAGAATTCATCTTGCGAACATAGTCCTTAGTGCTAAGAAGAACGGTCGCGTTACCTTCGTCGGCAGGACAAAAGGTTGTTTCATCGTTGTCACTTGGTTGTTTTAATTCATGTCTATCGTTAAAATTAGGTTTGATTTTGGTGGATTTGATGGGCGAAGTACTCTAGCAATGTCTTGACGAGTATATTCAGCGACAATATCTGATAGTTCAACTATAGCTACCTCAACTTGAGAAATGATTCTTTCGGTTGGGATAGTTTTTGGCATCACTGCGAAATTGAAACTAACCGCCTGGTACGACGATGACCGGTTAATAGTATCAATACGACCGATAATCTGAATTTTCTATCATTCATCTGATGACGATAGCAGATATACAGCTATTGAAACGTTTTGAGATCAACCACTTCAAGACGATGGAAGTCCATGGAAACTTCGAGGAATTAGATTTTGATGTTTTGCAGCGCTGCCTTCTCTATTCGCTCTGGCAACAAAAATGTCGGAGTGGAGTGTGCTGTGTAAACGCGCTCTAGTAGGTAACGTACAAACAAACATGAATTTATACAAACTACTACTAAGACTTGTTATCATGTTTTTTGATTTGCATGTTCATCTCATTTTGTTTGTATTGGTTGAGGGATTTTTCAATATCGCATGTCTTTTGTGATATTATTTCAAAGCGTATCCACTAAATGGCGGATGTATAGGTGAATCTTTTGTTGCTAATTTTTTTAGAAATTAATTACAATCCACTAGTGTTGACAGCAAACTAACAATTTTTTCAATATGACCGGTTTTTTAAAGTATCATTCAGCTATTTTAAGTGAGAACCAGGAAATTCGTTACTAACCATTGTGCAGGCGAAACTAAAAAAGAGCTTCGCTTTATGTTATATTATTAGGTATTATAAAAGAAGTATAAAAGATTAGTAACATTCCTAGACGCTTTGGAAAGGAAGAAAATAATATATTTGTTTTCATGGTCTCTCCTGTTTAGAATCAGACATTAAGTGAAAATTATCGAGAAATTTTCAAAACATAAGCAACTTTTACTAGTTGGCAAGATCTGCAAGAAAAATTTCTTAAATAAATATAAAGACAAACAACCAGTAAAGAGGAAATAACAATTGTTATAAATGTTATTGCTGATTAATTTACAAAGAAATTGCAAATTATTGCCTTTACAGGACGTAAATAACCAGAAAATTATACTAATTAGGTATATAGTCAGCGAGTAATTGTAAAATAAAAACCAAGTATTATTAAATTTAATTTGGAGAAGAAAAAAGCTTAAAACTGTTTCATATTTTGATTTAAGTCAATCAATTTCGGGGGTATATTGATCCTGTCAGAGTTATTTACAATTGGAAGACAATCATATGCCTTAATGTTTTCCTGTCTTTTATAAAATCTACAAATATTTCCCATACTAAATTCATATTCAAAATGGATCATCAATCACACAAAAGTTTGCTTCAAGTCAATAAAAGCGACCTTCACCAACTGAATTAAAGGGTCAGTAAGGAACTTAGGAAAATATTGATATATGTATTTTTATGGGTCAAATAAATGTTTGTAATGATGCTTCTGCTGAGAAAACCAATACTCAACAACATAATAAGAATTAGTACTTATTGTTAAAGAATAATTCACAGTTTCTGTTTCGAATTTCATGCATCATGTCAAACAACAAGAACTCAAAAGCAAAATCTTGTTGGAGATTTTCGTATCCTAATGGCAGGCTGACTTGATTTGCCTTTCTGAATTACATTTACTTTGATACTCGACAATTCCTTATTTTGTTGACAGGTTTGCATCGGTATCGACCCGTCCTTAATGACACAAAAATACCATACTTTGTATTGATGAAATATTCAAATAAGCCTTATGTTGCAAAATAAAGTTAATTAATTGCCAATAGTGAAACTATGGTCTATATTTTATTAAAGTTTGAAATAATAAAAAAATTATAGACGGTACATTTCTCGACATTGTTTACATTTGGTAGACCACAAAACACATAAAGAAAAGACGAGAGAAAGAAGAACTGAGTGCAAAACGAAAACGAGATTTATGGTACAGATAATATCCAGAGGTGGAAACGTACACTGGATGGTGGAGAAAGTGCAACATGAAAAGCCTTAGGGAGAATCAATAAAGCTAATACGTACACACAGGTGGGTTTAACATTACAGAACATTACTAACAGAATATAGACTTGGATGTAGCCAAAAACTCAGATCTACATAAACATTTAAGGACAAAAATAGAAATATATTGATTTCTAGTAAAAAAGCAGCAAAACCACTAAAGACAGACGCTAAATTTATTCAGGTGGAGTTAATGCCGAACTACTAATAAAGCGGAGAACATATATATATATATATATATATATATATATATATGTGCATGTATAGAAAAACGTCTCCTAGTATTATTTCATAAAAAGGCAGTTAAGAAGATATGCTGATTTACAGACCAATCAGTCTCTTACCGGTACTGTACAAATTATTGACTAAGATCATACAGAACAATACAAAGTACATTAGATTCCGCCCAATCAAGAGAACAAGCCGGAATCCGTAGAGACTTCAGTACAATTAATAACAAACATACTCTAAGGGAAGTAATCAGTCGAACAAATGAATATTAAATATCAATCTATCGGGCTTTCCTAGACTTTCAGAAAGCGTTCAAAACCATAATACCGTAAACAGCGCCCTAAGTGATGAAAGTGTAGAAAAGTTACAGGAAAAAATATATGGGGAAGTCAAAGCAAAAATTAAAATATATGAAGTCAGCCCAGAATTTACCACTAATAGAAGAGTCACACAAGGTGAGGTGCCATCTCACCAAAACGATTCCCAGCGGCATAAAAAAGTATCTGGAACAACAAAGGATTAAATACAGACGGCAAGTATCTCAATCATCTAAGGTTTGCTAAGGATATATCCTAATTGACCAAAACAACCTACAACAACAAATAACTGTATTTAACGCATTGAGTAATGAAATAGGCCTAAAGATAAATATCTATAAAACAAAGAAGAATATATAGACCTGAATCAATTAATACATTTATCACGTTCTCTACTACCTACCATAAATAAATAAAAAAATCAAAGTTGCATAGGGATGCTATTCGAAAAAAAAATAGTAATCTGCAAATCTAGAATGCCAATCCGCCTCAAGAAGAAAATATTTAATCAATGTGTTCTACCAGTGCTGACATATAACTCTGAAAACGGATCTGACAAGAAGAATGGAAGTCGCCCCTATGGAAAGATATGTGTCCGGAATAACACGAAAGGAGTGAAAACAAATAGAGTGGTTAAGAAATAATAGGTAATAGATACTATCCACAGAGTAAAACCTTTGAAATGGCAATGGGCAGGACATTTGGAAAGAAGACAGGATAATGGATGGACAACATGAATCACTGAGTGGTATCCTAGGGTCGTTAAAAGATTAAGGAGGCGCGCCGATATAATATGGGACTATGACATCAGAAAAATAGCAGGCGGAACTTGGTCCAAAAAAGAGAACAACAGAAACACATGGAAAGAAATGAAAATGAGACGACTATTTACGGTATGCTACACCATGAAATAGTGATATAACATAGCTGAACATGATGATGAGGATGATGAGGATGATGATATATAGAAAAGGGACTACTACTTAACTCCAAGAAAATGAAAAAACTAAACAACTATTGGATGTAGATGTACCTATATGTAAAGTTTATGTTGCTCATTTTATTTGTCACAAAATCATAAATATAGAACTTCATACTTAAAGTATAATAATTGTATTAAGGCATTTGTAACGTTTGTTTCAGAGAAGGTCGTATGATCATTACATACAACTAGAGTAATATAAATAATTTCGTTTTTGCTGTGATAATAATACCTGCCTAAACACTGACGTAAAGTTGTGACACAAATTTTTTATTAAAAGTTTTGGTCATGACTTTATTTTGTTAACAATACATTCATTAATGTAAGACAGCAACATATTTATAATTTTTTTCTAGTAATTTGGTGAAAATGTTTGTCGTATATAAAATTAACACCCCCGTGGAGAATTTCGAAATAAAGTTGATTACCCAGACAATTGATTTTAGTTTAAACTTTGGGTAGTAAATTTTTTAATATATGGAAGATATTTATTTTAATCAACCTGAAATAACCACAACGGACTAAACATTAGAAACACCAGGACATTTCTTGTTTTAAAAATTCACAACTGGACTCTACAAAGCAAGTGGAAACATTTTTCAATTCGATAAGCAACTTTTATCCAATATAAAGTTGATTAATCTCATCTTTCCTGTAAAGTGTACTAGGGCAATTTCAGAAAATTACTGGTTGTTTACCGTATACACCATGTTTGTCTTCATAGATCTACGGGTAAGGCTTCGAGACCTCTAGAAGGAACTAAAATGAAAAAATGAAGCCATTCCAATATTTTCCAAAGACAGTTGTACAAAACAAACTTGTTAATCATGTAGAATATTTTCTAGATTTCATAACAAGGGTTCAAACTGTCTCATTGCCACCACTGCGTATGAAATAACCGGTATGGACACTCTGATATAAGAAAAAGATTACGATCCTCCTAACTGTTGCTTTACCAGTTATTTATGTAGTATGTATTCTTTTAAAATGTAGTTTCTATATTTGTACCTATCAAAATTCATTTGACGCATCACCATCCAACATTATGTTCGTCAATCCCCACATAACTATTAAGCGTGATTCATTATAATTCCCTGCCTAGCTTTATTAATGAGCGGCATATAAGGTTTTCTGTCGATTTGGAGACGGAAGCATGTGGTGCAGTTTCAACAACTTAGGTAACTCGGTGAAAGCCAGAATGTTTAAACCTAATATGTATACGTCCTGCTGTTTATAACTAGATGACCCTTAATTGTGCCCAATAATTATATATATATTAGAGATATGACCCATGTTTTACATTTGACGCTCCTGAAAGATCAAATGAATATAGAGTGCTAACTCTTTATAAAGAGAACCTCCCTATAACATAGTGCAATAATTTTCATGGGTTCACAATTAATTTAATACAGATATTCTCTTTCGCTTTCGAAAACTTTATTTACACACAAATAAATCCACAATTTATTTACAACAGCTGACCTGTCGTCACAATTCACACGCAGTAGAAACCGAACTAATCATACTACCCAAAACGTACATTGTCCTTTTATATCAGCATTGAACTCTCTAGCAAATTTCGAGGATTATCTGGCAGTTCGCGTAGCGTTTTGCCGGAGTCTTATCGAAATTTCCAGGCCAGTTGACCTTTTTTCACTACTCCAATCGGCTTAAATGTTTACGATGTTTTAGTCGGAATGATGACTTCAGAAGGCTGATTAATTTTTCCACGGACAGTGTAGGTAAATTTTATAACACTGCCCCCTCTTTAATTCTGATCGTTCCGATCGAAAACAGTCTCTCCATGATAGGGAGCTAGTCGATGGAGAACCACCTTCATCTTAGCTCAAGGATTCCGACGGATAAGATAGACGTCATTGATCCTCTTGACCACCTCGTATGGCCATCCCAGGCAAGTGTGAGCTTTGAAGATTTACCTTTGCTCCTTTAGGGGGTTGTACAGCCAGACTTTATCCTTCTCTTGAAACCCAACTGAATTGGCCATGAGGTCATATCGTGTCTTCATCCGATCGCTGGTGGCCAACATCTGTGTTCGGGCTAGTTCGTGTATTGCCTGCATGTTCTGTCGGAGTTGGTCGACATAAGCGTTGACTTCTTGGGGCGGTTCTTCTGGTGCGCCAAAAGCCAGATCACAAGGTAATCTCAGCTCCTTCTCGAATAGTACCCGTGCTGAAGTTAGATCGGTGCTGTTATGGACGGCTCATCCCAATCACTCTCGTTATTGCTGGCGACCTTGGACAGATGTTTTTCCAATGTCCTATTGAATCTTTCCACCATTCCATCACACTGAGGACGCAAAGGTGTGGTCCTGATTTCTTGATACCCAGCATCGTACAGACCTCCTGGAATACATTGGACTCAATGTTACGCCCTTTGTCTTACCGGCGATATCAATGGCAATTCTCTCAAATGGGACGCCCACATGATATTGCTGCATTCTACTCTTGTTCTGGGTCTTTGGGCCCTTACTGGCTGCACAGGTGTCACATTTCCAACACCAGGCTCTGGCGTCTTCAAAGTAATTTACCCAGCGTTGGCGAATTTTTTCCAAGGCTTTATTCATACCAAGATGACATCCGTTAATCCCATTAGGTACTTCGGTCTGAATGGTTGGTACCATTTTCTTTGATACTATCAGTTATGACTTGGTTCGTCGGCCTTAAGTGATTTTCCAAACTCTCTTTAACATTCCATGCTCTACTTTAGAGAGTCCTAGCGGGCCCATAACGATATAACGCCCGAGTATCTAGCTACGTCGTTCCATCGTGGCCTAGATGCTCCTCTCTTTTTAAGTTACAGGATAGGTTCAATATCTGGATCAGCCATTTGGTCCTGGATGCACTGTTCCGTTGTCCAGTCTTCACTGGCCTGCACCCGGATCTTTAAGATGGAGATACCCTCTCGCTGTATCGTCTTTAGACAATGTCCGCATTCTACTCTACAGAGTCTTCCTGACACGGCATCGGCTTTATTATGGAAACTGCCGGCACAGTGTTCAACCTTGCAATCGTATTGCTGTCATTTCTTCATCCACCTGGCCAGTTGTCTATCCGGTGTCTTCAGGTTCAGCGGTCATTTGCGGGCAGCATGATCCGCTCTAATGAGGAAATGGCGACCATAAAGATATTGGTGGTAATGGTCTCCAGCCCTGATAATTGCAAGAAGTTTTTTTGTGGTGACACTAAAATTCCTTGCCGGTCTCGAGAATCTACGGCTGTAGTACTCGATAACCCACAATTAACCATCTTGCACTTGGGATAGGACGGCCCACGAACCGGTGTTGCTGGCGTCAGTGTCCAAGATGAACTTGCCGGACTGTGTAGGTTACGCTAGGATTGGACAGGAACAGAGTGCCGCCTTCAGTCGTCTGAACGATGTTTCACAGTCCTGATTCCAATGGAAGATCTCTTTTTCAGTAGATTTAGAGATTCGGCAATGGTGACAAATCTCTCAACAAATCGCCTGTAGTACGAACAGAGACCCAAGAAGCTTCGGAGTTGATGCTTGTCTCTTGGGACTGCCCAATCACGAATGGCTATGGTATATTGTCTTCGTTTGTGTGGATTCCTGACTCAGAAACGACGTAGCCCAAAAACTCTACTTATTTTTGGAACATGGAACACCTCTTCGGATGGAGTCTCATTTTGGCGTTCCTAATTCTGGAGAATACTTCAGCCAGGTTCTACAGATGGTCGTCGAATGTGTGACCCTTGACCAGAATGTCGAGTCGAGGTATACTAAGCATGTTCTCCATGTCAACCTGCTCAATACATAATCCATTAGCCTCTCAAATGTAGCGGGATAAGTTGCTTGGCTTTCTTATGGTGTAAGGTATTTCAAATGGTTGGCAAACTTTACTGGGCCCTGTCACCGTCACCGATGTCAGGTACACTTCTTCCCAATTGATGATTGTGTCTACTGGCTCGAAACAAGCTATTTATTGACCATTGGCAATTCGGATGTCGTAGTTGAACATATTCGGAACCCTAATTGGTATTTCTCATCCGGTTTTAACTATAGCCCGTACAACTATGTAGTCATAAGCTGAATGTACCGGCTCCACCATTCCAAAGCAGATCCCAGGATTGCTTTAAAGCGGCCCATGAATAATTTGTTCCGTTCGACCGGGAATTCTGGTAGGGGCTTTTGCTACAATGTTTCGCTGAGCTGTTGGCGGGCCATGTCAATACAAATTCCTCATTTAAGAATCGAAGAACATCATATCTCGGGTCGAACATGAACTTATGCTGGCTGATTAGATCCATTCCTAATGCAAATTCCTCCTGAATTTCCGCTACTTGGAGCCTATGACGGATTCTGTGGTCCCCTATCTGTAGCACGACATCTGCCTCATCCTGCATTGATTGACATGGTGACTGTTTTTAGTTGGATGTTGTTATTAATTGTTTGGATTTCCGATGACCTCAGATCTCTGGCTCGGGCAATGGACACATCGCCTCCGGTGTCAAAGGTAATGGTGATTGCGCGGCCACTGATGGTACCTCTGATGTATAGGGTGCTGCTATCGCGGTAAAATCTCCGGATGAATACTGTCCTGCTGACTGGTGGAGTGTTAGTCAGCATTAGCGTTCTTTTGCTGACCGATCGGAGTTTCCATGGTTGGTCAGGTTGTTTTGTTGACAACCCCTGGTTGGTGATCGTTCCGGTAGCCTTAACTTTCTGTCACGTTGAGAGTGTCTTGTCCGTCCACAACGGAAACAAACACCTCTTGTTCGAGCACTTTTTGACCGTTCCAGTAGTTTGTTCATGCCAGTCAGCAACGCTGGAAAGGGTGACTCTTGCTCTTCTTGCTTGAAAAAAACTACTCGTACCCTTTTTGGCTTGGACATGTTTATAACTGCCTCTACTTCCAATCCAAGAGCAAAGATCCGTTACTCTTCTTGATGCCACTAAATCTCAGATTTCTTTGCACTTCAACGTTTCTGATACTGTTTATGAAACTTTGTGTAGCCAATTGATTTATAGTTTCATCTGGTTAGGATAGGTGAACTAATCATCTTCAGGTATATTTCCACTGAGTTGCACTTGGTATACCTGGCTCAAGGATTGGTTTGTCGTACTGATTGACTAGGATTGTGATGATCTTGTCGAAATTACCTAGTTCATCCACTGGAAGGCTTTGGAGGAGCTCTAATGCCTGATCCCTTAAAGAAATTACAAGAGAGGTAATTTTTTCTTGACTGTCCCACCCATTAGCTACAGCCACGGTTTTGATTTGGATAGCACTGATTTCAAATTTTACGTAGCTCTGGATGGACTGGATGTCATCTACTTTGGTTTCAAGAGTCTCCACATTATTTTTTAGGACCTTTATATCGTCGTTTATCTCTTTTTTGTCTGATTCCACTATATGCATTCTTTCATTAACTGCTTCATTGACTTGCGTTACTATTTGCATTAATTGTTCAAATTTCTGCTGTTCTTTTAATTCATCAGTCTGTATCTTTTCTTTTAATACTTTAAATTCATTTTGTCTTATTAATTAAAATTTCGAAAATAACTCTTCACTTACATTTTGTTGTTTTTTTCTATGACAGTGACAAGATTTTGTTGCTCACTTTTCATCGTAGAAATACGTTTTTCTTGAATTTCCTCCTGATGTTGTGTCTCCTTTTTGTCACATTTTTCCAGGATCTAAGTTATTTTTTCGTCTAGTTTATCAGCAATACCTGTTTGATTATATTTTTTGCAAGGTTTGTCCATTTCTGTGATGCTTCAAGTTGTAGCCATAAATCAAATTACTTCCTAACCTAAACTTCCTTAATCGCACCTGACACCAAATTGCAATAATTTTCGTGGGTTCACAATTAATTTAATACAGATATTCACTTTCGCTTTCAAAAACTTTATTTACATACAAATAAATCCACTATTTACATCTGATCCCTCGATACAACTCACACCCCATATAAACCAAACTAATCATACTACCCAAAATGTACAATGTCCTTTTATATCAGCATCGAATTCTCTAGCAAATTTCGAGGGTCATCTCGCAATTCGAGTTGCATTTTTCCGGAGTCGTATCGAAATTTCAAGTCCAGTTGTCCTTGCGCAGGATCCCCATTTTTTATTTTGTAAATAATACAAATCTACTGACTTCAAAAACATTGATATAGGTTTATTCTAATAGTTGTTTGATCGTTGTAGTAATAGCAGCTTCCCTAGCTGTAGAAGGGCTAACATATTTATATGCGGTGGTTGGTGATTTGCATCATAGTGCAATATAGTCCGTGGGTCCAATTTAAAATTATAAAACTAATATTCACTTTCACTTTTCTAGAAACTTTTATTTACTTCGAGTATACAACAGCTGATTCAAATATCATAACAATTTTACATATAAGCTCTTCGCTCCACCAACTGAACTCGCGATCGTGGCCTGCTTCCTTTATAAAACCAGCATAGAATAATCTCGCAAAAATCATCATCACTCCTACAGGTGCCGAGTCTTTTCGAGAACCATTTTTTATCTCAAAGCGATTGTTGTCGTACTGAAATGAAACAGGGTCGGCTTTTGGTAAATTTCGTAACACTGCCCCCCTTTAATTCTGGTCGTCCCGATCAGACACATCCTCTCCATGGTAGGGAGCGAGTCGATCTAAATGAACCTTCAATTTAGCCTTGGGGTTCCGACGGATCCGGTAGACGACATCATTCAGCCTCTTGACCACCTCGTATGGACCATCCCAGGCGGGTGTAAGCTTTGGGGATTTACCCTTGCTCCGTTGGGGGTTGTACAGCCAGACTTTGTCCCTCTCCTGGAACCCGACTGAATTGGCCTTGAGGTCGTATCGCGTCTTCATCCGGTCACTGGTGGCCAACATCTGCGTTCGGGCTAATTCTTGTATTGCCAGCATGTTATGTCGGAGCTGGTCGGCATAATCGTCGATGTCTTGGGGAGGTTCTTCGGGGGAGCCAAATGCCAAATCGCAGGGTAATCGCAGCTCCTTTCCGAATAGGACCCTGGCTGGGGTCACGCATGTACTATTATGTACGGCAGAGCAATATGCCAACAGGAATAGGGGAATATGCTCATCCCAATCACGCTGGTTATTGCTGACGACCTTGGATAGGTGTTGTTCCAAGGTCCTGTTGAATCTTTCCACCATTCCGTCTGACTGTGGGTGTAATGGTGTTTTTCTCGTTTTCCTGATCCCCAACATCGTGCAGACTTTCTGGAATACATTCGATTCGAAGTTACGTTCCTGGTATCAATGTA
This sequence comes from Octodonta nipae, assembly GCA_034190945.1. NCBI lineage: Eukaryota > Metazoa > Arthropoda > Insecta > Coleoptera > Chrysomelidae > Octodonta > Octodonta nipae. The sequence goes on from CM067217.1 coordinate 116,791,785, forward strand.
ATTCCATCGGGACTCCAAACCTGCTGAATTGTTGCTCTACTAGCACCGTCGCTACCGTGGTTGCCGCTTGGTTGGGTATCGAATATGCCTCAGGCCATTTGCTGAAGTAATCCATTGCGACCAGAATGTATCAGACTATCGTTAGTCAAATCGCCTACATTGTACTGCTGCATTCTGCCCTTGGTCCGGGTCTTCGGGCCCTTACTGGCTGCACAGATGGCACATTTGCGGCACCAAGCTCTGACGTCTTCGAAGTAATTCACCCAGTACTACCGCTGGCGAACTTTGTCAAGAATTTTATTCATGCCCAGGTGGCCTCCGGTAATTCCATCATATACTTCGGTCAGGATGGCTGGTACCTTTTTCTTCGGACCTTTATTGTAGAGTACGTAGAGTGGCAGACACAGATCAGGACTTGACGCCAAGAATACCGCAGGGTATCCATCAGGATACGGACCTTTTTTTGAATCGAGATAATGTAAAGTTGCTTTTATACTTTGCTCACTTATATGGCTAACTGTGTAATAATTTTGAGAGAAAACTGGGTCGACTAACGATGCTGTGTTGGATGGTTCGAAAACATTACTGAAATAGTCTGAGAAAAGTTCACAGATCTCCTTGTTTGAGGTTGCTTGAATAGTTTTATAAGACATTATAGGGGGTATAGATTTGCTATTCTTTTTGTTACTAACAAACGACCAAAAATATTTATTATCCTTCTTAATATTTTCATCTGTAATTCTGGTGTATTTATTATAGTCAGCTTTATACTAATTTTTACCCTCTTTCTTAAATCCGAAAAACGATTATAATCAGCAGACTCTTTATATGTCTTCCATTTTCTATGCGCCCTAGCCTTATTCTTGATAAAATGTATGGTAGTTTTACAGAACCAAAGGGGATATGCAGATTTACTAATTATAATTTTAGGTACATAAGTATTAACAATTTCGTCTAAGACTTTATAAAATGATAGTATATTAATATCAACATCAGCCGAGCAAAAAGTTTTGTCCCAATCATGTTCTCTAATTCTTTCATTAATCACCTTGTAGTCAGCACCATGAAATTTTAATTGACTTGGTTTCTCATCCATCAGCGCTTTCCTAAACTCGCTAGACAATTCCATTGTCTACGCTTAGAGAGTCCCATTGAGCCCATAACGATTTCAGCTACCTCGTCCCATCGTGGCCTGTGTGCTCCTCTGGTTTTGACTGACAAGATTGGTTCAATGTCTGGATCAGCCATTTGGTCCTGGATGCACTGTTCCGTTGTCAAGTCTTCATTGGCCTGCACTCGGATCTGCCTGATGGGGATACCCTCTCGCTGTTCCGTCTTCAGACAATGTCCGCATTCCGCTCAGCAGGGTCTTCTGGATAGGGCATCGACATTATTGTGCCAACGGCAGGCACGGTGTTCTACCTTGAAGTAGTATTGCTGTAATTTCTCCATCCATCTGGCTAGTTGTCCTTCCGGTGTCTTCATGTCCAGCAACCATTTGAGTGCGGCATGATCTGTTCGGATTACGAAATGACGAATCCACGCCTGTAATATTCGATCACCCTCTCTTCACCATTTTGCACCTGGGATAGGCCCCTAAACCTGTGTTGCTGGCATCGGTGTCTAAAATGAACTTGCCGGACTGTGTAGGAAAGGCTAGGATAGGGTTGGAACATAGTGCTGCCTTCAGTCGTCTGAATGATGTTTCGCAATCCTGATTCCAACGGAAGGTCTCTTTCTCACTGGTCTGCCGATGTAGAGGGGCGGCGATGGTGGCAAATCCCTCAACAAAACGCCGGTAGTATGAGCAGAGGCCCAAGAAGCTTCGGAGTTCATGCTTGTCTCTTGGGACTGGCCAATCACGGATGGCTTCTATCTTGTCTTCGTTGGTGCCGATTCTTGACTCGGACACTACGTGCCCCAAAAACTCTACTTCTTTTTGGAACAAGGAACACTTCTTCGTATTGAGTCTCAGGTTGGCGTTATTAATTCTGGAGAATACTTCGCCCAGGTTCTTCAGATGACTAGAATGTCGTCGAGGTATACTAAGCACGACCTCCGTATTAACCCGCTCAGTACATACTCTATTAGCCTCTCAAATGTAGCGGGTGCATTACATAACCCAAAGGGCATGACCGTGAACTGAAACAGCCCTTTACTGGTGCAGAACGCTGTCTTCTCTCTGTCGTTTGCGTGTAGACCAACCTGCCAATATCCACTTTTTAGGTCTAGTGTGGAGAACCAACGGGAGCCTGCTAGTGTGGTCAAAGTGTCATCGATCCGGGGTAGTGGATAGCTGTCTTTCATCGTGACGTCATTCAGCTTTCTGTAATCCACACAAAATCGGGTGGTTCCATCCTTCTTTTTAACTAGCACGACGGAAGCAGACCATGGGCTGATGGATGGCTCAATAACTCCACTCTGTAACATGGACTCGATGTTTTCCTCGACTGCATGTTGTTGCCCCAATGGTAGTCGTCTAGGTGGTACTCTGATGGGTTGAGCCTTTCCGGTATCTATTCGATGCTGGATGATGTTGGTGCGGCTGGTGGTTCCATCTTGACTCTTAAAAATTTGCCAGTGCTTTGTGATAAATTGCTTGGCTTTCTTCTGGTTCTCTGGTGTCAGATGTGTCAAATGGTCAGCAAACTGTTGTAGGAACTCTTTACTGGGCCCTGTCTTCTTCACCTACGTCTGGTACTCTTCTTCGCAATTGACAATGGACTCTACTAGCTCGAAACAAGCTATCTCTTGATTCAGGACTCTGATTGGTATATCTCGTCCGGTTTTAACTATAGCCCGTCCAACTAAGTAGTCAGGAGTCGAGTGTACGGGCTCCACCATTCCGACGCAGCTCCCAGGATTGCTGTCTAGCTGCCCATGAATAATCTGTTCCGTTCGACCGGGAATTCTAGCTGAAGAATTTGCCACAATTTTTATGGAGGTGACTGAACTGTTGACGGGCCGTGTCAATACAAATTCCTCATTTAGGAACCGAAGAACATCATACCTCGGGTCTAACATAAATCCATGCAGGCTAATTAGGTCCATTCCCAGTATAAAATCATCCTCAATATTCTTCGCTACCAGGACCCTATGCCGAATCATGTTGTCCCCTATCTGTAGCACGACATCTGCCTCACCCTGTATTGACATGGACTCGTCGGTGAGTGTTCTGAGCTGGCTGTTATTGGTACTGGACTTGACAATGGACACAGCGGCGCCGGTGTCGATGGTGATGGTAACTGCTCGCCCATTGATGGTGCCTCTGATGACTAGGCTGCCGCTATCTCGGCAAAATCCCCGGATGGATAACGCTTTGGGGGCTGGTGGAGGGTCAGTCAGCATTCGCCGCCTTATGCTGACTGGCTGACGATCCCTTCACATGTGGCTGTTCTGTTGGTTACCCCTGGTCGGTGATCGTTCAGGTAGCCTCACTCGACATTCACGTTGGAAGTGCCCTGTCCGTCCACAGCGGTAACATGCCCCTCTGGTGCCAGTTCTTTGTGACCATTCTAATATTTTGTTCAGACCAGCCAGCAGTGCTTGAAATGGTGACTCTAACTCTTCCTGGTTGAAAGAAGCTGCTCGGACCCTCGGCTTGGACATGTTCATGACGGCCTCTACTTCCAAAGCCCGAAGCAGAGCTTCATTACTTTTCTTGATGCCACTTAGTCTTAGGTTTCGTTGTACTTCCACATCTCTGATGCCGTTTATGAAACTCTGTGTGGCCAACTGGTCTTTCGTTTCCCCTGGCAGGTCTGGGAAGGACAAGTGAACTAACCGTCTAATTTCTGCTTCGAATTCTTGAAGGCTTTAACCGGATTTTTGCGTTTTTCCACTCAGTTGGACTTGGCATACCTGGCTCAAGGATTGATTGTCATATCGTTTGTCTAGGATGGCGATAATCTTGTTGAAATTGCCTTGTTCATCGACTGGAATGCTTTAGAGGAGTTCTAGGGCCGGACCTCTTAACGAAATTACCAGAGACGTGGATTTTTCTTGGTTATCCCATCCATTAGCTATAGCCACGGCTTCAAATTGCCGTTTATACATGGGCGAAGATGAGCTGCCATCAAATGTGGCTAGTTTGCTAACGGAACCTTTATTACTCACGGTGTGCTGGTATTGTCCTCGCTGTAAGTCCTGATGCATTTTTTAATTTCCGTTTCTACTTTACTTCGAATAGCACTGATTTCAAATTTTACCTGGCTCTGTATAGAATCGATGTCATCTACTTTGGTTTCAAGGGCCTCCACATTATTTTTTAGGATCTTTATGTCGTCGTTTATCTCTTTTATATCTGATTCTACTATTTGCATTCTTTCATTAACTGTTTCATTAACTTGTGATACTATTTGCATTAATTGCTCAAATTGTAGTTGCCATTTTTCTTCAGTTTGACCTTGTTTTTCTGCAAATTTCGAGAATAATCCTTCCATTAAATTTTGTTTTTTTTTCTTCCATGGCAGTGACAAGATTTTGTTGTTCGCTTTTCATTGTAGAAACAAGATTTTGTTGTTCGCTTTTCATGGTGGAAACCAGATTTTGTTGTTCGCTTTTCATCGTACTGACAAGATTTTCTAATTCTATTTTACTAACCTTTGTTGAATTTCTTCTTGATGTTGTTTCTCCTTCTTGTCACGTTTTTCTAGAATCTGTGCTATTTTTTCGTCTAGTCCCTCCGTAACCTGCTTGACTATTTTTTTGGTAGTTTCGTCCATTTTTTCCATACAACGAGTTTCCATAAATCAAATTACGATTTTAACTGCACTTAATCCCACTTCTGACACCAAATTGCAATATAGTCCGTGGGTTAAATTTAAAATTATAAAACTAATATTCACTTTCACTTTTCTAGAAACTTTTATTTACATCTAATATACAACAGCTGATTCAAATATCATAACAATTTTACATATAAGCTCTTCGCTCCACCAAGTGAACCCGCGACCGTGTCCTGATTCCTTTATAAAACCAGCATAGAAAATTCTCGCAAAAATCATCATCACTCCTACAGGTGCCGAATCTTTTCGAGAAGCATTTTTTATCTCAAAGCGATTGGTAAATTTCGTAACAATAGCATACTCATGCTAAGGAAACAAACAATATGTGTATACTTTTTTAATTCTTACGATGAAGCTTTCACAGGATCTTCCTCATTGTTACAAATGCACAGAGCATACAGGATGCTCGATACTCTTTGGATAGACAGTCTCGCTGTCTCGCATTCACACAGCGTATGGGTTGTTAGATATCTACACACAAAATAATAAATGCAAACAATAACACGTTCTGTTCAAATCAAGTACCTACTTCAGTGGCATATTTTTGAAGTTATGCCAAGCAATAAGTAACTCAAAAACATATTTTGAAACATGACATCTGTTGCATGTTTGTGAATGTACCTGGAAAAGTGGTAGTAGTCCTTTCATTCTTACATATGTATTCGTTTGGAGCACCCTTTCTGTAGTTGCTGTTTAAACAATGCACCGTTACATTTGCTTGACACCGACTTTAAAAACAGTCTTGACTTGAATTAATTTTTACATAATTAGTACATGCTATTACTTGTTTTTATAGACTTTTGTGTATCTGGCAATATGATATTATTTCTTGTAGTGGTTATATGTATAGAAACCTAGTACCTAGGTATCTACATATAAACTGTATTTTGTCGTTAAATATAGTCGTTTGAACTGGCTTCTTTTTTTAAACTTTTATACAAATAAGGCTAATGGGTTTACCCTTCAATGCAAGTTTCAACCTCCTATTCCAATAACGACAAACCTCACTTCATTTTGAAGATCGAAAATGGCTATTAGTTTTCAGAAACGACAAAGCTTTTTATTTCAACGTTGCATTAGATAAGTGACAAAACTTTAATCTTCGCCATAGACGAGATTATGGGAGCATTGAAAGACTAATAGAAATTATCGGAGCTTTGAATGAAAAGTTTTTCCAATACCCGTCCATTCAATGAAGTCAAAAGCTCTTAAAAATTTTCCGATTAAAAAAACGAATGGTCGCGACGAAAATGGAGGAACGAAACAGAATGTCACGGGTCAGTACCTACTCGCCGGTAACGGGGATTTAATTTGAAATCTAGAGAGCACTCAAACCCGCAATATCGGAACTCTATCACCCAGATAAAATCGAAACGTTTTTAAAAGAGGAAACTTACTTGTATACGTATGAGAGCTCTTGCGTATTTTCGACCAGGATGCGATTAAACGAGATTTAATTAGAGATTTTTATGTTAACCTTATTTTTATTGTCACATGTCAAGCCGATAAATATAAGGATGGAATTTAATCCATCTTAACTTGTATGCCCAAGAAGGCAGTCCGGTTGTTTGCAATTTAAGGTGAAATGATATCCACGTTGTTGCGAAAATATATAGTTTATTAATGTAGAATTTTTATGTGCTTCGGAGAATTAGGGGTAACTAGCACTCATGTTTGGGATTCGTAAATTTCACGAACGGGGTCCCTTTGGCATTTGTTCGCCTGTCACTGCCTATTTACTCGGAATATATTTTACGAAATAGATAATAGTGCCAACACCCTTGCTTGCGGATAAGAATTTAAAAAATTATTTCCCTCCTTATCGCCAAAACATTTATACGGAAATATCACGTATTATTGCATCTATCAAGGTTAGAGGGAAGCAGCAATGTCAAAACTAATTTCTATGACCTAAAATTTTTAATTTTAGAAATAATGAAAAATAGAAAAAAAAATAGAACGGACTTAGTATAATACATAAAATGAAATGGTTATGAGAAATATAAAATATAATTCTCATTTAATTTTAAAATGTTGAAAAATCGACGAATTCCGCCAATCCCGCATCTACTGAACCTAACAAAATACATAATATAAGTCCTCACACAAAGGTTAGGAGAATGAAAATCGCATGATATAACGTGTCAAATGAAACAGCCCGTTTTGGGCAATCCAAATACTGATTTTTAGATTTTTTAAATGTATTGTTAAACAATTTTAAAACGAAACTACTGAGCCCAAAATTTGGAAAATATACAGATTATCGGCCATCGCTCAAAATTTACAGGGAAACCTAACCGACATTTTGGAAGTTACAGTAGAAAATTCACCCAAAAATTCAAGTGCATCATGTGAAATTTCAGACGTAAAAACGTCCACAATTTTTTTTTCGAAAGAAACAAAATAACTAACATATGGGCAACTGGTTTTATCTCGGACGGCCTCAAAACTCTAGATGTGACAATGGTTGGTTGACCAATGAGTGGTAGTTTTACTTAGCAGTTTCTGGTTTAGCAGCTTAGGTGCGCTGAGCGGTGACATTCTACCCTGTTGTCATTGGATTGGCGTTTCCTGGATGGTCATTGTTGTAATAGCCTAACTCTAGTGATCCTCTTGACGTGGCCTGTATGTGCTCACTGTTAAATTTTATGGCCCTACCCTGTATCATCTTTTCCCATACTTCCTTATCTCGGAAAGTTACATCTAGGTCCCCATATACTTACGTAAATGTTTTTGTCACATATGTGGACATATTATATTTTTATAAATTCTCCTATGTCTTTTTTTTATTATTCTATTTATAATTCACGAAAGAGTGCTTCATTATGCCACTGAGTCGCAATTTTCTGAGTACTCCTCTGTTTCTAATGCTATTGATGAACTTTTGAGTACTAAACTGTAAGTTAAATTCCTCGGCTGCATCTGGGTAGGTTTAAATGCCATGCGTCAAGTTTCAGTATCGAATTCTATGTAAAATCTTCAGATTCATCGCCATACCTTCTATAGATGACTGAAATAAAAAGCTTACTGTTGCTCTCCAGATGCACTCTGTTAGAATTGTACTGCCGAGCCTCTCAATGAAATAATAAACTCTGCTGTACAAGAGAAAGCGAAAAGAAAGGAACTAATTGTTCGATGGAGACTGTTTACTGAATAGTGCAGTAAAGTATATCTTTCACTGGCTATTGCGAAACTTTGCTCCGAAAAAATCCCCAAGAATAATAAAATTAACCAAATTCAAAAACCTTATTCATGAACCAATACCAAATTGAATATAAAACATATCATATGTAACATATTTATTTTGCTCATAAAACAGTTTCACATTCTTTCACAATTTATCATTTTATAGGTTTCCCCATAAATTGTCACCTGTATGTTGTGGCTAAAAACTGAAAGTGTTCTGTGTGTGATCTTTGGTTATTAAAAAATCGTCAGGCGTAACAAATATTATAAGTATATGTCTGTAACAATTTTATATTTTATATTAGTGTTTATGCACTTGTTGGGAATAACACTACTACTCTAGGGAAGTTAGTATTTGCAAATGGAAAAAAAAATCCACTGATATTTGATTGGCTTTTCTTGAAGAATGTATATAGCCTAATACATAAAAACTGTTTTTTTTACTTAATTAATTATACGGAGTGTTTTAATTTGCAAAAATCGCAATTTTAGCAGTTTTTGTAAATTGTCAACATATGAATGAAAAGTTCTAGGGTCGAAACTAAGTTTGTTTTATACGTAATTTCAATAGCGACTAAATGATAGGTTCATATAGCCGATTGGAAAATTAGTTATTGAGTTATTTGGAAAAAAACTGTAAAAATACGCAATTTTCAATCGTCCATAGTTTTTGTATAAGATACGTTGAAATTTTGAAACCCGGCAGAATCTTTCATTTCTACGAGGTAAATAACAAGTAAGAATCTCAAATTTACAGCTCAGAAGGTTTTTTTTTGATTTTTTTCCAGGGCTTTTGATTTCATGTGAAGTTTACAATACTCCCATTTTGAGCTAAATTAATATTGTTACGAAATTTTCCCAAAGCCGACCCTGTGTCCTTTCAGCACGACAACAAACGCTTTACGATAAAAAAATACGATTCTCGAAAAGACTCGGCAGCGGAAGGAGTGATGGTTATTTTCTACTGGAGAATTCCACGGGGATTATAAAAGAAGCACGCCACGATCGCAGTTCAGTGATACCGCGTCGACTAGCTTATATGGGATTGTTATTGTATTTGAATCAGATGTTTGAATGTAAATAAAGTTCTAGAAAAGTGACAGTGAATACTAGTTGTTATAATTTTTAAATTGAACCCACGAAGTATATTGCAATTTGGTGTCAGAAGTAAAGGATTAGTGCAGTTATGGAAACTCAAAGTATGGAAAAAAACGACGAAACTACCATAAAAATTATCAAACAGGTTACAGAGGGACTAGACGAAAAAATAGCACAGATTCTAGAAAAACGTGACAAGGAGGAGAAACAACATCAAGAAAAAATTCAACAAAGGTTAGTGAAATCTTTTGATGATAAACGTAAAATAGAATTAGAAAATCTTGTCACTACGATGAAAAGCGTACAACAAAATCTAGTCTCCACGATGAAAAGTGAACAACATAATTTAATTGAGGGATTGTTCTCGAAATTTGAACAAAAACAAGATCAAATTGAATTAAATCGACACGAAACTGAACAGAAAAGACAACTGCAATTCGAACAATTAATGCAAATAGTAGGACAAGTTAATGAAACAGTTAATGAAAGAATGCAAATAGTTGAGTCAGATATAAAAGAGATAAATGATGACATTAAGACCATAAAAAATACCGTGGATACTCTTGAAACAAAAGTAGATGATCTTGATTCCATCCAAAGCCAGGTAAAATTTGAAATCAGTTCAATTCAAGATACAGTTCAAGATCAAATCAGTTCCATCAAGCAAACAGTACACACTGAAGTACAAGATAAAATCTGTGCCATCCAAAATAAACTAGAAACAGAAATTAAAAAAATGCAACAGGACTTACAGCGAGGAAAATACCAGAACACCGTGAGTACCAAAGGTTCCTTTAGTAAACCACCCACATTCGACGGCAGTTCATCTTGGCCCATGTATAAACGGCAATTTGAGGCCGTAGCTACAGCTAATGGATGGGATAATCATGAAAAATCCACATCTCTGGTAATTTCCTTAAGAGGTCCGGCCCTAGAACTCCTCCAGAGCATTCCAGTCGATGAACAAGGCAATTTCGACAAGATCATCGCTATCCTAGACAAACGTTACGACAATCAATCCTTGAGCCAGGTATACCAAGTCCAACTGAGTGGAAAAACGCAAAAATCCGGTTAAAGCCTTCAAGAATTCGAAGCAGAAATTAGACGGTTAGTTCACTTGTCCTACCCAGACCTGCCAGAGGAAACGACACAGAGTTTCATAAACGGCATCAGAGATGTGGAAGTACAAAGAAATTTAAGACTGAGTGGCGTCAAGAAGAGTAATGAAGCTCTACTTCGGGCTTTGGAAGTAGAGGCCGTCACGAACATGTCCAAGCCGAGGGTCCGAGCAGTTTCTTTCATCCAGGAAGAGTCAGAGTCACCATTTCAAGCGCTGCTGGCTGGTCTGAACAAAATATTAGAACGGTCACAAAGAACTGGCACCAGAGGGGCATGTTACCGCTGCGGACGGACAGGACACTTCCAACGTGATTGTCGAGTGAGGCCACCTGAACAATCACCGACCAGGGGTAACCAACAAAACAGCCACATGTCCAGGGACCGTCAGTCAGTCAGCATAGGGGGGCGAATGCTGACTGTCCCTCCACCAGCCCCCAAAACCTTATCCATCCGGGGATTCTGCAGAGATAGCGGCAGCCTAGTCATCAGAGGCACCATCAACGGGCGAGCAGTTACCATCACCATCGATACCGGCGCCGCTGTGTCCATTGCCAAGTCCAGGGTTTTGAGAGCATCAGAAATTCGGCCAGTTACCAATAACATCCAGCTCAGAACAGTCACCGGCGAGTCCATGTCCATACAGGGTGAGGCAGATGTCGTGCTACAGATAGGGGACAACATGATCCGGCATAGGGTCCTGGTAGCGAATATTGAGGACGATTTTATACTGGGAATGGACCTAATTAGCCAGCATGGATTTATGTTCGACCCGAGATATGATGTTCTTCGTTTCCTAAATGTGGAATTTTGTATTGACACGGCCCGTCAACAGTTCAGTCACCTCCATAAAAATTGTGGCAAAGTCTTCAGCTAGATTTCCCGGTCGAACGGAACAGATTATTCATGGGCAGCTAGACAGCAATCCTATTCGGAAAGGAGCTGCGATTACCATGCGACTTGGCATTTGGCTCCCCCGAAGAACCTCCCCAAGACATCGACGACTATGCCGACCAGCTCCGACATAACCTGCTGGCAATACACGAATTAGCCCGAACGCAGATGTTGGCCACCAGTGACCGGATGAAGACGCGATACGACCTCAAGGCCAATTCAGTCGGGTTCCAGGAGAGGGACACAGTCTGGTTGTACAACCCCCAACGGAGCAAGGGTAAATCCCCAAAGCTTACACCCGCCTGGGATGGTCCATACGAGGTAGTCAAGAGGCTTAATGACGTCGTCTACCGGATCCGTCGAAACCCCAAGGCTAAATTGAAGGTGGTTCATTTAGATCGACTAGCTCCCTACCATGGAGAGGATGTTTCTGATCGGACGATCAGAATTAAGGGGGGGGGGCAGTGTTACGAAATTTTCCCAAAGCCGACCCTGTGTCCTTTCAGCACGACAACAAACGCTTTACGATAAAAAAATACGATTCTCGAAAAGACAAAAGACTCGGCAGCGGAAGGAGCGATGATTATTTTCTACTGGAGAATTCCACGGGGATTATAAAAGAAGCACGCCACGATCGCAGTTCAGTGATACCGCGTCGACTAGCTTATATGGGATTGTTATTGTATTTGAATCAGATGTTTGAATGTAAATAAAGTTCTAGAAAAGTGACAGTGAATACTAGTTGTTATAATTTTTAAATTGAACCCACGAAGTATATTGCAATATTTTATCCATCTGAAAGGAACATATTAATTATTAGTTCTTTGAGTACAATCCCACATAAATTAATTTTCTTTTAGTTTTATAGTTATATATATATATATATATATATATATATATATATATATATATATATTTGTTTTTAAGTTTTTAGGTGGTTTCCGAAAATTCATCCGCGTAGTTGATAACTGATCCCTGCCGGGATCCATGGTAAAATGAAGACGTTTCGGCAGAGTCACATCTGCCCTCTTCAGGTCGGTTCGCATAATTCTCGTAGCCTTCTGCTATCGCTTCTAGTGGCTTATAGTGGCGGCTCGGCGCCTATTGGTTGGCACCGTGAACGACTGCGTGTGATTGGCCCTGGGCGCTCAGTGGGCACCGCTCCCCCCTGCTGATTTGTTATTTCCGGTTGAGTTGTTATTGGACGGTTCCGGGCAGGTAAGGTGTTTAATAGAATTTTCCAACAATTCGATAAGTTCTGAATTTCATTGCTTGCGTTTAGACGGTGAGGCCTCTTCGCTATTTCAATTGCTTCTCTTATGAGTCTTGATTTCGGATGTTCTATATTTGCCAGTACTCTGGTGTTCTCAAAGTCTATTCGGTGTGACATCGTGGTGGCGTGTTCCGCAATGGATGTTGTTTTTTCCTGCTTTCTTACAGCGTTATGGTGTTCATCACGTCTAGCTTGAATTCTTCTATTTTAGTTTGCCCCACATAGGTTTTATGACAGTCTGCACATGGAATCTCGTACACTCCCTTTTGTTCTAAAGGTATCCTCGTCTTCGAAGTCCTTAACACCGTGCTTATTTTTCTGTCTGTGTTGAAAATAGTATTGATATTGTGTCTCCGTAGAATTCTTGCAATACTGTCCGTGGTCCCCTTGATAAATAAGCTTTGGTTATTGGTGTCTCATGCTCCTTGTCTGTTTGTCTCGGTTTTGACTTAAGGCTCTTTGTATATTTCGGTCTGTAAATACGTTTTGTCTCAGAGCTGTTTTTAAACTGTCCATTTCCTGTTTGATGTTATCCTGGTCAGCTAGTCTTTGTGATCTGGTTACTAAAGTCTTGACGACGGCTTGTAGTTGGGCTGGGTGGTGATGAGAATTAGCATGAAGTTACCTGTTGGTCTGAGTTGCTTCCCTATATACTGTATGGCCAAGGGTTCCATCTTCCTTCCTATTAATGAGAACGTCAAGGAACGGCAGTTGATTGTTGGCTTCAACCTCCATGGTAAATTTTATTTTGTGATGGATGTCGTTAAGGTGGTCTAAAAAAGTATTGTGGTGTTCCCTCACATGAGGCCAAATCACAAATGTATCATCCACATTTCGCAACCATAAACTGGGTTTAACAGTTGTTGTTCTTAGTGCCAACTCCTCAAAGTCCTCCATAAAAAGGTTCGCTATAACTGTTGAGAGTGGCGATCCCATTTGAGCTCCTTCCACTTGTTTGTATCGTTGGTTCTCATATACAGAATAGGTGTTCATCAGACAGAGCCTTGTTAAGTCTACATGGTGTTGAGGTGGTTTGTATTTTTCTATTATGATATCCAAGGGTTCGTCGATAGGGATGTTGCTGATAAAGGAAATGCGACTGTAATTTTAGATACAGCGGATTATTCAAACAAAATTCAAACATTGCTACAAGATCCAGCATATAAACAAATTACTACTGACCCAACAACTTATTTGGAGAAAACAACTAAGGCCAAAGTCCAAGCAAGTAGGATCGACAAAAATCTCCAACTGCAACTCATTCCGCGTGAAAAGTCATCGAGATGTCCGATATTCTATGGGTTGCCAAGAGTACATAAAGAAGGTGCACCTTTGAGGCCAATAGTAAGCTCAATTGTATCCCCAACACAACACCTAGCCAAATATCTAGCCCAACAACTTCAATCTTTTGCAGAGGAGGCAGACTCATTTGTGAAAAATATTGGATATCATAATAGAAAAATACAAACCACCTCAACACCTTGTAGACTTAACAAGGCACTGTCTGATGAACACCTATTTTGTTTACGAGAACCAACGATACAAACAAGTGGAAGGAGCTCCAATGGGATCGCCACTCTCACCAGTTATAGCGAACCTTTTTATGGAGAACTTTGAAGAGTTGGCACTAAGAAAAACAACTCTTAAACCCAGTTTATGGTTGCGATATGTGGATGATACATTTGTGATTTGACCTCAATACTTTTTTAGACCAACTTAACGGTATCCATCACAAAATAAAAATTTACCATGGATGTTGAACCCAACAATCAACTGCCGTTCCTTGACGTTCTCATAAATAGGAAGGAAGATGGAACCCTTGGCCATACAGTATATTGGAAAGCAACTCACACAAACAGATACCTTCATGCTAATTCTCATCACCACCCAGCCCAACTACAAGCCGTCGTCAAAACTTTAGTAACCAGATCACAGAGACTAGCTGACCAGGATAACATCAAACAGGAAATGGACAGTTTAAAAACAGCTCTGAGACAAAACGGATTTACAGACCGAAATATACAAAGAGCCCTAAAGTCAAAACCGAGTCAAACAGACGAGGAGCATGAGACACCAATAACCAAGGCTTATTTACCGTATGTCAAGGGGACCACGGACAGTATTGCGAGAATTCTACGGAGACACAATATCGATACTATTTTCAACATAGAGAGAAAAATTAGCACGGTGTTGAGGACTCCGAAGAAGGGATCCCTTTAGAACAACAGGGAATGTACGAGATTCCATGTGCAGACTGTCATAAAACCTATGTAGGGCAAAATAATAGAAGAATTCAAGCTAGACGTGATGAACACCAGAACGCTGTAAGAAAGCAGGAAAAAACAACATCCATTGCGGAACACGCCACCACGATGTCACACCGAATAGACTTTGAGAACACCAGAGTACTGGCAAATAGAGAACACCCGAAATCAAGACTCGTAAGAGAGGCAATTGAAATAGCGAAGAGACCTCACAGTCTAAACCCACGCAATGAAATTCAGAACTTATCGAATTGTTGGAAAATCATATTAAACACCGTACCGGCCCGGACCCGTCCAATAACAACTCAACCGGAAATAACAAATCAGCAGGATGGAGCCGTGCCCAGTGAGCGCCAAGGGCCAATCACAGGCAGCCGTTCACGGTGTCAACCGATAGGCGCCGAGCCGCGACTATATAACAGCGCGAGCGCTTCTGAAAATCTTAGTATTCGAGTAACTAGATGCGAAAGCAGAAGGCTACGAGAATTATGCGAACCGACCTAAAGAGGGCAGATGTGACTCTGCCGAAACGTCGTCATTTTAGCATCGATCCCGGCAGTTATCAACTACGCGGATGAATTCCCGGAAACCACCTAAAATATATATATATATATATATATATATATATATATATATATATATATTTATATATTGTTACGAAATTTACCCAAAGTCGACCCGGTTCATTTCAGTACGACAACAAACGCTTTGAGATAAAAAATGGTTCTCGAAAAGACTCGGCACCTGTAGGAGTGATGATGATTTTTACGAGAATTTTCTATGCTGATTTTATAAAGGAAGGAGGCCACGATCGCGGATCAGTGGATGGAGCGAAGAGCTTATATGAAACATTGTTATTGTGATATTTGAATGAGCTGTTGTATATTCGATGTAAATTAAAGTTTCTAGAAAAGTGAAAGTGAATATTAGTTTTATAATTTTAAATTGAACCCACGGACTTTACAACAACTTTGGGGATCAGAAGTAAAGGATTAAGTGCAGTTAAAATCGTAATTTGATTTATGGAAACACGGCATGGAAAAAATGGACGAAACTGCCAAAAAAATAGTCAAGCAGGTTACCGAGGGACTAGACGAAAAAATAGCACAGATTCTAGAAAAACGTGACAAGAAGGAGAAAGAACATCAAGAAGAAATTCAACAAAGGTAAGTAAAGTTTTTTGATGAAAAACGTAAAATAGAATTAGAAAATCTTGTCACTACGATGGAAGAAAAACAACAAAATCTAGTTTCCACGATGAAAAGTGAACAACATAATTTAATTGAAGGATTATTCTCGAAACTTGTAGAAAAACTAGATCAAACTGAATTGATGTGACAAAATGAATTTAAATTATTTGAAGAAAAACAAGAACAAGTTGAATTAAAGCGACAAAATGAATTTAACATAACTGAAGAAAAACGACAAATGCAATTTTGAACAACTACTGCAAATAGTAAGACGAATTAATGAAACAGTTAATGAAAGAATGCAAATAGTTGAGTCAGATATAAAAGAGATAAATGATGACATTAAGACCATAAAAAAATACCGTGGACACTCTTGAAATAAAAGTAGATGACCTCGATTCCATCCAAAGCCAGCCAGTTGAAATCAGTTCAATTCAAAACACCGTTCAAGACCAAATCAGTGCCATCCAAAATAAGGCAGAAACAGAAATTAAAAAAATGCAACAGGACTTACAGCGAGGAAAATACCAGAACACTAGGAGTACCAGAGGTTCCGTCAGCAAACCACCAACATTTGATGGCAGTTCATCTTGGCCTATGTATAAACGGCAATTTGAGGCCGTGGCTACAGTTAATGGATGGGATAATCAAGAAAAATCTACGTCTCTGGTAATTTCGTTAAGAGGTCTGGCCCTAGAACTCCTCCAAAGCATTCCAGTCGAAGAACAAGGCAATTTCCACAAGATCATCGCCATCCTGGATAAGCGATACGACAATCAATCCTTGAGTCAGGTATACCAAGTCCAACTGAGTGGAAAGACGCAAAAAGCCGGTGAAAGCCTCCAAGAATTCGAATCAGAGATTAGACGGTTAATACACTTGTCGTACCCAGTCCTACCCGAAGAAACGAAAGACCAATTGGCCACACAGAGTTTCATAAACGGCATCAGAGATGTGGAAGTACAAAGAAATTTAAGACTGAGTGGCGTCAAGAAGAGCAATGAAGCTCTACTTCGGGATTTGGAAGTAGAGGCCGTCATGAACATGTCCAAGCAGAGGGTCCGATTAGTTTCCTTCAACCAGGAAGAGTCAGAGTAACCATTCCAAGCGCTGCTGACTGGCCTGAACAAAATATTAGAACGGTCACAAAGAACTGGCACCAGAGGGGCATGTTACTACTGCGGAAGGACAGGACATTTCCAACGTGATTGTCGAGTGAGGCTACCTGAACGATCACCGACCAGGGGTAAGCAACAGAACAGCCACATGTCCAGGGACCGTCAGCCAGTCAGCATAAGGAGGCGAATGCTGACTGTCCCTCCACCAGCCCCTAAAACGTTATCCATCCGGAGATTTTGCTGAGATAGCGGCAGCCTAGTCATCAGAGGCACCATCAATGGGCGAGCAGTTACCATCACCATCGACACCGGCGCAGCTGTGTCCATTGCCAAGTCCAGGGTTTTGAGAGCATCAGAAATTCGGCCAGTTACCAATAACATCCAGCTCAGAACTGTCACCGGCGAGTCCATGTCATTGCAGGGTGAGGCAGATGTCGTGCTACAGATAGGGGACAACATGATCCGGAATAGGGTCCTGGTAGCGAATATTGAGGACGATTTTATACTGAGAATGGACTTAATTAGCCAGCATGGATTTATGTTCGACCCGAGATATGATGTTCTTCGTTTCCTAAATGAGGAATTTTGTACTGACACGGCCCGTCAACAGTTCAGTCACCTCCATAAAAATTGTGGCAAAGTCTTCAGCTAGATTTCCCGGTCGAAAGGAACAGATTATTCATGGGCAGCTAGACAGCAATCCTGGGAGCTGCGCTGGAATGGTGGAGCCCGTACACTCAGCTCATGACTACTTGGTTGGACGGGCTATAGTTAAAACCGGACGAGATATACCAATCAGAGTCCTGAATTTGTCCAACAACGACATCAGAATTACCAATGGTCAAGAGATAGCTTGTTTCGAGCCAGTAGAGACCATCATCAATTGCGAAGAAGAGTACCAGACGTCGGTGAAGGAGACAGGGCCCGATAAAGAGTTGCTACAACAGTTTGCTGATCATTTGACACACTTGACACCAGAGAACCAGAAGAAAGCCAAGCAATTTATCACAAAGCACTGGCAAATTTTTAACAGTAAAAATGGAACCACCGGTCGCACCAATATCATCCAGCATGGAATAGATACCGGAAAGGCTCAACCCATCAGAACACCACCTAGACGACTACCATTGGGGCAACAAACAGGCAGTGAGGAAAACATCGAGTCCATGTTACAAAATTGAGTTATTGAGCCATCCATCAGCCCATGGTCTGCTCCCGTCGTGCTAGTTAAAAAGAAGGATGGAACCACCCGATTTTGCGTGGATTACAGAAAGCTGAATGATGTCACGAAGAAAGACAGCTATCCACTACTCCGAATCGATGACACTTTGACCACACTAGCAGGCTCCTATTGGTTCTCCACACTAGACCTAAAAAGTGGATATTGGCAGGTTGGTCTATACGCAAAAGACAGAGAGAAGAAAACGTTCTCCACCAGTAAAGGGCTGTTTCAGTTCACGGTTATGCCCTTTGGGTTATGTAATGCACCCGCTACATTTTAGAGGCTAATGGAGTATGTACTGAGCGGGTTAACATGGAGGACGTGCTTAGTATACCTCGACGACATTCTAGTCATGGGTCAGACATTCGACGACCATCTGAAGAACCTGGACGAAGTATTCTCCAGAATTAATAATGCCAACCTGAGACTCAATCCGAAGAAGTGTTCCTTTTTGCAAAAAGAAGTAGAGTTTTTCGGCCACGTAGTGTCCGAGTCAGGAATCCGCACCAACGAAGACGAGATAGAAGCCATCCGTGATTGGCCAGTTCCAAGAGACAAACATGAACTGCGAAGCTTCTTTGGCCTCTGTTCATACTACCGGCGTTTTGTTTAGGGATTTGCCACCATCGCTGCCCCTCTACATCGGCAGACCACTGACAAAGGGACCTTTCATTTGAATCAGGATTGCGAAACATCATTCGGGCGACTGAAGGCAGCACTATGTTCCAGCCCAATCCTAGCTTCTCCTACACAGTCCGGCAAGTTGATCTTAGACACCGACGCCAGCAACCCAGGTTTGCAGGCCGTCCTATCCCAAGTGCAAGATGGTGAAGAGAGAGTGATCGAGTATTACAGCCGTTGATTCTCGAAACCGGAAAGAAATTATTGCGTCACCAGAAAAGAATTTCTTGCAATAATAAGGGCTGTAGACCATTTCCACAAATCATGCAGCACTTAAATGGCTACTGGACATGAAGACACCGGAAGGACAACTAGCCAAATGGATGGAGAAATTACAGCAATACTACTTCAAGGTGGAACACCGTGCCTGCCGTTTGCACAATAATGCCGATGCCCTATCCAGAAGACCCTGTAGAGCGGAATGCGGACATTGTCTGGGGACGGAACAGCGAGAGGGTATCCCCATCAGGCAGATCCGAGTGCAGGCCAATGAAGACAATGAAGATCTTGTCACTCAAAACGAGAGGAGCACACAGGCCACGATGGGACGAGGTAGCTAGATACTCCGGCGTGCTGAAATCATTATGGGCTCAGTGGGACTCTCTAAGAGTAGACAATGGAATGCTCAACCGAGTTTGGGAAAGCGCTGATGGACGAGAAACCAAGTCCCAACTGGTAGTTCCGAAGAAAAAGGTACCAGCCACCCTGACCGAAGTACATTATGGAATTACCGGAGGCCACCTCGGCATGAATAAAACCCTAGACAAAGTTCGCCAGCGGTACTACTGGGTGAATTACTTCGAAGACGTCAGAGCTTGGTGCCGCAAATGTGCCACCTGTGCCGCCAGTAAGGGCCCGAAGACCCGGACCAATGGCAGAATGCAGGAGTACAATGTGAGCGTCCCATTTGAGAGAATTGCCATCGATGTCGCCGGTCCGTTTCCCGAGTCTGAGAGGGGGAACAAATACATTCTGGTCGCAATGGATTACTTCAGCAAATGGCCTGAGGCATATGCGATACCCAACCAAGAGGCAACCACGGTAGCCATGGTGCTAGTAGAACAACTATTTAGCAGGTTTGGCTACCCGATGGAACTACATTCAGACCAGGGGCGTAACTTTGAATCGAATGTATTCCAGAAGGTTTGCACGATGTTAGGGATCCGGAAAACGAGAACAACAGACGGAATGGTGGAAAGATTCAATAGGACCTTGGAACAACACCTATCCAAAGGTCGTCAGCAAAAACCAGCGAGATTGAGATGAACATATTCCCTGTTGGCATATCGCTCTGCCGTACATAATAGTACAGGCCTGACCCCAGCCAGGGTCCTATTCGGAAAGGAGCTGCGATTGCCCTGCGATTTGGCATTTGGCTCCCCCCAAGAACCTTCCCAAGACATCGAGGATTATGCCGACCAGCTCCGATATAACATGCTGGCGATACACGAATTAGCCCGAACGCAGATGTTGGCCACCAGTGACCGGATGAAGACGCGATACGACCTCAAGGCCAATTCAGTCGGGTTTCAGGAGAGAGACAAAGTCTGACTGTACAACCCCCAACGGAGCAAGGGTAAATCCCCAAAGCTTACACCCGCCTGGGATGGTCCATACGAGGTGGTCAAGAGGCTTTAGTTTACAGTCCAAAACCTCGGAACCCATCGAGCACATATTTTTCTGAAACCAAGTTGATCAATGATAATTGATTGAACACTTCCACAGCTGACACCCAATTCTAAGAAAATTCCTCCACGGTTAATTGGCGATCACGTTCAATAAGCTGTCGAACACTATTGGAATTTCAGCTGTAAGGTTTGTTCTTGTGCGTCGATCATGGTTATCATTCTCGTACACCTTTAAATTTTCTCACCCACATATACACATAATTCTGAGACAGTGTACTATCCCCAAACTGTGCCTTCAATGAGTTAGAATTTCTGAGGCTTTAACGCTTTTACTTTTTTTAAACTTTATGATAGTCATGACTGTACTCTGTACAATAGGTATTAAGAACAAAGCCAAGCATACGCGCGTACCCGGCTGGTTCCCCAGTGTCCATATACCAAACATCTACTCCAAACAACATAATCTAACTCGAAACTGCATTCTAATCAGAATAGCAAAATTACTGTTTATATTTGATTTACCTTCGTATATAACGTAATTTGCTTGGAAAAAGCATTTTAAACGTCATGCCATTTCGAAGACAAGCTATTTTTATTCTACCGTGAGGGGAAGTCAGGATCCCCTCTACTAATATGTATGCGTTGGCGAAAACCAAAATGCAGAATTTCAAATTAAATTTACAGACAATAGAACAAACCCAAAAGAATATTAATATATGATTAGATGTAAACATCACTAAAAATAAAGAGCTCTCGATAAAAAATTACATTTGTGAGAAAAGCATTAAACCCAAGAAGTTGAAATTTTAGAAGTTATTTTAGATAGACAAATGAAACTTTTTGCCAAGTATTATCGTTCTAAATTTTTTTTACATAAGAGTTACGAGTGATTGAAAAATGCGCCTTATTTCACATTTTTCGCGAATAACCAATTTATTAATTAACCCATCCTATCAATCAACATCTCATTTAGTAGGTTCTAAAAATGCGCATACAACACACTTACCTTTGATTCTTTAAATTTTTACTCTGTTGTTAATTTAAACACCTAGTATAATTAACTAAGAAAAAAAAATGTTTTAACATAACTTTTTTGTGTTCCGCGGCGTACCTTCTTCAAGAAAAACCATTCCAACACCCTTTTTGCAAAAATGGTATTAAAATAACGTAAGTTCCAAGCCTTCAGGGATCTAGTGCAAATTATATGTACTTTCTTTCCCAAGAAATCATAATTAAATTTAATTCATTACTTCGAAGAGGAAAATACATGTGCACAGAAATATGTTACAGAATCTTATATATGTGATAAAAGCTATAAATATCACCAAGAATGATAGGAAAACGAATTAAAATCTTGAAAGAACAAATTCAATAATATGCTTTGGTATACGATATCGATAAAAAAAAACAGAAAGTAGAAAGCTATAATTTTTCACTTCTCGCTCAACAACTGTCGTAAATTTTGTTATTTCTCAGATGTCAGACAGATTGCAGAAAATTGGATATCCGTCCGACCAATCCTAAAGTGCTCAGCCCAGTAACATCTGCAGCAAGAGCAACGTACGCGACAGCAAAGTACAAAGTTCTGTGTTCAATGTTCTGCCATCATTGCTGCCTTGTGAGAGAAATCTTATTTTATTGCCTTTCTACTCACAGTTCATACAAAGAAAAGTTAGAATCACGAATCGTGGCTGTAATGTACTTTACGTAGGTGTGCAATATAAAGTTAAAGTTGTAAATAGTTTAACAATATTTCCCTTATAAATCAATTTAATTTAACAATTTGTATCAAGTTAAGAATTAGGGTATTACAGTGTCGGTGATTTTAATTTAGTTTTACCTGTTGTAAAAATTTGAGACCTACGTGGCTAATAATATTTAAAAAAATTAAGTGGAATCTGCTCTCATCCTGTTAAGTTAGAACATATGTATCGTTACCAGTACATAAAAAGTTAGTCTGCATAATCATTAATTTTATTACGCGAATAATTCCATTGCCGTTGGATACTATCGGCAACGCTTCTAGAGAGGTTAATCTTATTATATTTGATAAAAAATTTCTGCCTAAGCGGAATGGAGTGACACTGGTACTTCAAATCAGCTACACAGCCACGACCTTAAATATTCCTACTTAATGTTTGACAACCGCATATATAACTAAATCGACGGAGCAGCAATGGAATCCCCCCTTTCACCAGCGTTGGCTAACCCCATTAAGAAAAACCTAGAGTGAGCACTTGGACCACACCATATACAGAAAGCCGACATGGAAGAACAGTCCATAATTTAAGATCCCACCACCACCCTTCTCATTTACAGGGAGTTGCCAATACGACTGAAAGACCACAATAAAAAAACACACGAATTAAAATAGACGTTAAAAGTTAAAGTGAATAATTTGTCTAAATTTGATTAAAACCCACATAATCTATTGCAATACTAACAACGGATTTATTCCCCGATAAATATTTCTTCATATTATTCCTTCCGTGAAAGCATACGACTAGACTTTACTTTTCATAGCTATATCATTCAAAGCACGACAGCTCTTTCGAGCTGGGATTTCTCATCAGGTACACTTTCCTGAATGACATAGTTATGAAGTGAAATTCTTCGATGCTAGTAAGCCCCTTACCCTTTCTGTTTATAGCTACCCCACTCAGGAAAGTCAGGAAAGAGTACTTGATGAGAACTTCCAGTCCGAAAAACTAGGGGAATATGGTCATCCGAATCACGCTGGTTATTGCTGAAGACCTTTGATGGATGTTGGTCCAGCGTCCTGTTGAATCTTTTATCATTCCGCCTGACTATGGATGTATAAGTGTGGTTCTCGTTTTTTGATTCCCAACATAGTACAGACCTTCTGGAATACATTGAATTCAAAGTTACGCCCTTGGTCTTAGTGTTACTCGAAAGGGACACCAAACCTGCTGAATAACTGTTCTACAGTCGCCAGAGTGGTTGCATATGCCTCAGGCCATTTGCTGAAGTAATACATTGCGACCAAAATGTATTTGTTCCCCCTCTCAGACCTGGGAAATGGACCGGCGACATTAATGGCAGTTTTCTGAAATGGGACGCCCCCATTGTCAGGTGTCACATTTGAAGTCTTAGAAGTTATTTACCCAGTTATCCCATTATGTACTCAGGTTAGGACAGCGGGTACCTTTTTCATTGGGACTACCAGTTGGGACTTGGCAGTCATTCCTTTCCCAAATTCTCTTTAACATTCCAGTCTCTACTCTTAGAGAGTCCCGTTGGCCCATAATGATTTCAGGACGCCCGAGTAACTGTCACCTCATTCCATCGTGGCCAAGATGTCTCTCTCTTGTTGAATGACATTCTTAATTCTGAAAAATACTTCTCCAAGGTTCTTCAGATGGTCGTCGAATATGTGACCTATGACCAGAATGTCGTCGAGGTACACTAAGAATGTTCTCAATGTCAACCCTTTCAATACATACTCCATTAGCCTCTCAAATGTAGCGAGAGCATAACATAACGCATGACTGTGAACTGAAATAGCCTTTACTGGTGGAGAACGGTGTCTTTTCTCTATTGTTTTCGTGTAATCCAACCTTCCAATGTCCACTTTTTAGGTCTAGTGTGGAGAACCAACGGGACCCTGCTAGTATGGTCAGTATGTTATCGATTCAGTGGAGTGGATAGCTGCCTTTCTTCGTCACATTGTTCAATTTTCTATAGTTATCGCAAACACGGTTGCTCCTTCTTTTTCACTAAAACAACAGGAGCAGACCATGGGCTGATGGATAGCTCAATAACTCAATTTTGTAATATCAACTCGATGTTTTCCTCGCCTGCCTGTTGTTGCCCCAATGGTAGTCGCGTAGGTAGTATTCAGATAGGTTGAACTTTCCCTGTATCAATTCTGTGTTGGATGATGTTTGTACCACCGGTAGTTCCATCTTGACTAATAAAAATTTTCCAGTGATTTGTGATAAATTGCTTAGCTTCTGCTGTTCTTCACTGTCCTGTCTTTTTAATTGAACTGATTTCAACTTTTACCTGGCTTTAGATGGAATCAATTTCATCTACTATGGTTTCAAGATTATCCACGGTATTTTTTAGGATCTCAATGTCAGCGTTTCTCTTTTATGTCTGACTCTCCACTATTTGCATTCTCTGATTAACTGCTTCTTTAACTTGCGTTATTATTTACAGTAGTTGCTCAAATTGTCGTTGTGTTTTTAATTCATCAGCCTGTCTCAGGTTGTTCTTGTTTTCCTTCAAATATTTTAAATTTATTTTGGCTCTTTTTCTATTTTAAAATCATTTTGTCTTGTTAATTCAAATTTCGAAAATAACCCCTCAATTAAATTTTGTTGGTTTTTTTCTTTGTTTAGTTTCTCATTTTTGTGACGTTTTTCCAGGATCTGAGTTACTTTTTCGTCTAGTTTATCAGTAACCTATTTGAATTTTTTTTCTTGTCTCTTCCAATTCTGCCATACTTCAAGCAGTAGGCACAAATCGATCTACGATGTTAACTTCACTTAATACTACACTTCTAGCAGCAAATGACAATAGATTATGTATGTTCAAATCAAATTTACACAAATATTCACTTTCACTTTTAACGTCTTTATGTTTAACTACATAAATCCACACTTTACCGATACTATGAGTTATACTACAGCTGACTTTTTCTGTCAATTCAATCTGCACCGCAATGATTATTTAAACTACTCAACTTGTCCTTTAAATAGCTACCTCAGAACATACCCGAATGCTATAATTATTTCTTTGTTGCGGGAGCGTGTTCAGGAACCCTCTCGAAGCTACCTTTTTTACACTCATATAAATTCCGTGATAGCCATTATTGCTTTATTATTTCAGGCGATTTTAGGTGTATGTGCTCTTTTTTTGTCGAAACGATTCATTTAGAAGTTTTTTTTAATTTTTCTTCTTAACATCCTAAAATGAATTTTATAACAACGTTTCATACATACTCACAATAATGTTTGATGTCGTTGATTTCTATAGGTTCATTTCACTTACATTCGTCCTATAAGGTGCTTATTAGCATCGACAAACTTCAGTTCATAGCTACGCCATTCAGGGGAGCGAACCTGATGACAACTCTCAGGTCGACATGGCCGTCGTGCTTTGAATGATGTAGCATATTTGCTTGTTACATTTTGCTTTAACTCAGGAACTGGCGTTGATCTCTAGAGGTTTATGGCTTTTACACACACACACACACTCACACACACACACACACACACACACACACACATATATATATATATATATATATATATATATATATATATATATATATATCTGTAAGGACCTCGCCACCGAAGGCTTCGCCTTCAGTAGCCTCATCAAGTAAGACACAAACTCTTAAACCGGTGCTAGCTAGCAAGCTAAAGCCCGGTAAAGAAGGTTGCGAGAACATCGGGCAAACCACCCAGGCAACAACAAGTAGGGTGGTCAATTCAGAAGCGAAGAGAAACAATGGATTAAAATCCAAGTTTAAACCGCAGACCAGAAACAAACCTTCAAACCAGTTGACTGACTGGCAACTGGTAAAAAGGAAAAAGGCCCCGAGGACCAATAAGCAAAAACCAGCGCCACATTGTACGCTGCTTATAAAGAAAGGCGAGAAGAGCTCCCATGCAGATATCTTTCGAGATATCAAAAATGATCCCACCTTGCAGGATATAGGCAAAAAAGTCAATAAGATCCGACGAACAGCTAAGGGAGATCTCCTGTTTTTATTCGCGAAGGCAGACGCTCAGGAGATGGAGCGCTACTGTAACGCCATCAAGAATAAGCTCCCAAGCGGGGCCACTGTACAATCTCGAATACCGCAAATCGAGATTGAAATTAAAGACCTGGATGAGATCAGTACAAAGGAAGACGTGGTAAAGCTGCTCAAAGATAATATCGACGGCCTGGCAGAGATCACTGAGGAGGCAGTGAAATCACTCCGACGGGCATATAGATCAACACAAACGGCAGTTGTTTGTCTCCCAGAGGTCCAGGCCAAGAAATCCATCGCACTTGGAAAGCTGAAACTTGCGTGGGGCACAGTACGTGTTCGCGAGAGGATCAGCCTTCGACGGTGCTTCAAATGCACTTTGGGCACAACGCCCAGGCGTGCAGAGGCAAGACTGACCGAAGCAGTTGTTGTCACAGATGCGGAGGCGCTGGTCACAATGCCTCGGCTTGTCAACAACCTGCCAAGTGCTTACTCTGCAAAGAGAAAGATAGTAGGTCAGACTGCCGGCACGTTGCGGGAAGTTGGAAATGTCCGATCTACCAACAGGCGATGAGAGCAGCACAAGCCCGTAAATGAAAGTACTGCAACTCAACCTCAACCATTGCGAAGCAGCCCAACACCTACTGGTACAGCGGGTGCGGGAATTAGATTGCGACGTAGCCATAATCTGCGAGCAGTACAAAAACTTCGACACCCTGTCCTGGGTAAATGACACAACGGACAGAGCAGCGATATGGGCTTGCGGTAAACTTCCGTTCCAACAACTCCCAAATACCCCCGAACCATGGCTTGTGAGAGCCAAAGTGGGAGGGGTTCACTTCTATAGCTGCTATGCACCTCCTAGTGCACAGCTCGAGGAGTTCGAGTTATTCTTGGACACCTTGGCGGAGGATGTACGGAAGCGTGAATCGGTCGCCATCGCAGGAGATTTCAACGCCTGGGCAATTGACTGGGGATGTCGGGAAACGAGCGCGAGAGGACGAGCTCTCCTTGAGACCATGTCTTCGCTCAACCTGGTACTCCTCAACACAGGAGCCGTAAGCACATATCGCAAAGGCACAGCCAGCTCCATTATCGATCTGACATTCGTTAGCAGCAACCTAATTAAAGGGGGCTGTGAGTGGCGGGTCGATGAGGAGTTTACTAATAGCGACCACCAAGCTATTATATGGGAAATCAACACCACTCCCAAACGAAGATTGTGTGTCAGTCGTGCGAGGTCACAGCCAGTCGGTTGGAACAAAAATGCTTTCGATGCTGATTCATTCGCCTTGGTTATGGAGCAGGAACCATTGTCAATAGCAACAAGCGCAGAAGCCACTGCCAAAGAGGTAATGACAAGCGTTGTCAAGTCCTGCGATGCTTCCATGCCAAGGAGACGGCAGAACAACAGCCGCCCACCAGTTTACTGGTGGAACGACACATTCTCACAATACCGACGAGAGTGTCTGAAAGCACGAAGGCTGCATCAACGAGCACGGAGACGCGACAGGGTCACAACAAAAGAACTAAGGCTCGACTATGAGATCAAAAGACAACAACTACGAAGAGCCATTCTCTCAAGCAAGAGATCCTACTGGAAGGAGTTGTGTGACGAAGTTAATCAAGATCCATGGGGAAAACCGTATAAAATCGTGATGCATAAAATTAAGGCCCCTCCCATGACATCAACGAACTGCCCCGAATCATTGCCCCGCATTGTCACTCACTTGTTTCCTGCGAAGCCTGAGCTACCCGCTTATCCTTCGTGGCAGGTGAGGAACGAAGATATACCATCAGTGACTATGAGTGAGCTGATGGGCGCGT
This sequence comes from Octodonta nipae, assembly GCA_034190945.1. Taxonomy (NCBI): domain Eukaryota; kingdom Metazoa; phylum Arthropoda; class Insecta; order Coleoptera; family Chrysomelidae; genus Octodonta; species Octodonta nipae. The sequence goes on from CM067217.1 coordinate 116,819,794, forward strand.
GCAACCGGCGCCAAAACGGTAAGGCTCCCGGTCCAGATGGCATACCTAACATCGCGCTAAAATGCGCCATAGCCAATAGGCCTGACATGTTTCTACACATGTATGAGACCTGCCTAAAGCAGGGGGTTTTCCCGACTAAGTGGAAAAAGCAGAGGCTTGTGCTCCTCCCTAAAGGGGGAAAGAAACCTCCCGACGAACCGTCATCATATCGTCCCCTCTGTATGTTGGACTCTACGGGAAAACTCCTTGAAAGGATAATAGCAGATAGGCTGGAGCCCTACGTTGAGCCGAAACTTTCCACCAACCAATTCGGGTTCAGAAAGGGGAGATCAACCATCGATGCCGTGAAGCTCGTTACCAGCATCGCCAGAGAGGCTATCTCGGGAAAGAGATGGAGAAGAGGTGGAAAAAAGTACTGTCTAATAGCCACCCTGGATATCAAGAGCGCCTTTAACTCGGCCCGCTGGGACCGCATTTTGGAGGCTCTTGTCAGGATGGAAGTTCCGCAGTACTTGTGCAGAATGGTTTCAGCGTATTTCAAGGACCGCATCTTGTTGTACCAAACTGAAAATGGACAAGTAGACTATAAGATCACACGAGGTGTACCTCAGGGCTCTGTTCTTGGCCCCCTCTTATGGAACGTAATGTACAACGACCTGCTCCTGCTCGGTCTGCCTGAGGGCGTCAGGCTAGTGGCATTCGCCGATGATGTGGCATTGATCATAGTGCGTAAGCACATAGAGGAGATACAAACAACCTTCTCATTCGCTATAGCCACAATTCAGCATTGGATGCTCGCAGCGGACTTGAGTTTAGCAGAACAAAAGACCGAAACACTTCTTGTTAGCAGTCGAAAGGCAAGGGAAACCATCACCCTCAAAATAGGCGACTCCTACATACAGTCGCAGCCCTTCATCAGCTATTTGGGGGTGCTCCTGGACGCACGGCTCAACTTCAAAGAGCACATAATCGCGGCCAGCAAGAAAGCAGCTGGGGTACAGGGGGCATTATCTAGAATAATGCCGAATGTCGGAGGCCCTAGACAGATAAGAAGACAGCTACTGGCAACAGTAACTACTTCTGTATTGTTGTACGGGGCACCGGTAAGGGAGAAATCGCTCGAGCTACCATCGTACCGCCGGAAAATGAAATCAGTCCAGCGGCTCTCAGCGATTCGAGTGGCATCATCCTACCGCACTGTGTCTTACGAGGCGGTGAGTGTGATTGCCTCTACCCTACCAATCGACATCCTGGCTGCAGAAAGGGGACGGCTTTATCGCAGAAAGTTAGAGAAAGACCAACCGACAGGAAACAGCGATGAAAGAGCCATGAGTCTAGGGCAATGGCAGGAGAGGTGGAACAGCTCTACTAAAGGCCGGTGGACATATCGACTGATACCTAACATCAGTCGTTGGGTCAACCGCCAGCATGGGGAGGTTGGGTTCTACATCACTCAACTCCTGACTGGACATGGATGCTTTCGAGCATACCTGCACAGGTTCAGGAGGGCAAACTCCCCAAACTGCCCACACTGTACGGACGTGATAGAGGACGCGGAACACGTGTTCTTCTCCTGCCCCCGGTTTCAGGATCAACGTGCTGAACTGGAGAGGATTCTGGAGACTAATATCGTTCCAGAACAATTAGTAGAAGCCATGCTGAAGGGCCCCCAAGCCTGGAACTTGGTATCAGATTACGCGGAGACTATCCTCAAAGAACTCCGCAATACGTTCGAGGAGTAGGCTTTAGAGGCTTTCAATGTAAGAGCAGTAAACATCTGCAATGAACCACCCTTGCGAAGTAGTATTGACTAAGAGTGCCGCAGGGGACCATGGTTGTAGGAGAAAGAGGTTAGGGTTTTAGCGGGTATACGGTATACTGGTTTCAATGCAACGATTTACTCTTGCTTTGAAGTCATTGCATCGGGAGTCCCGCACGACGGCCAGCACGTGCTAGCTAAGTACGGAATGTATTTCCCCCCTCTTCGGATAAATATATATATATATATATATATATATATACATATATTATAATTATTTAATTAATTTTGAATATTTTCTTTGAATTCATGTTGGGTTGCCCATTATACTGTTAAAATTTATTTTTATTTATTTAATTAATTAATTTTTGGATATGTCCTTTTATTCATGTTGGCTAAGCCAATTATACTAATATTAATTATTATTTTATTTATTTTGTTTTATTATAAAATTAATTAAATTTTTCAATGAAATTTTATAATTTTTATTTATGTTTTTAATTTTTAAAATTAATTTGACTTCATTAACATTTTTTAATTATAAATTTTATTAGATCTTTAAACTAAACAAATATTATTTATTTTTGTACAATTATTTAAATGCATATTTTACTTTATAAATGTTAATTTCAGAAATGTGGAGCTTTCAATCAAAAATTATCCATATGACTTATTATTATTATTTATACCCTAATTACTAAAATCATAAAATATCAGCAATAAACATTTTCAAATAATAAACATATATACAAAATTCAATTAAAACACATTATTCATTGTTTTTATTTTAAATCATTTTGGTTTAAATACTTTGTATCACTTTGTTTAAGTGTCCGGCTGAAAACGCTCTTCTCATTGGGCGTGTTGTGTTACTCCACGGCTCTGTTACTGCATGTTTGGTAAAGATCGTTTATAGTATGATCTTTTTATATCTGCTGCTTTTAATAGTCTAGTATTTGTAGTCGTTCTCTGCTCCATATTGATCTTTTTGACTGATGACATTTTTATTGTTAGTATGCACTTGCAATATTTACTTGTCTTTGTTTCATTATTTTTCAAACTCCCCTCGTAATTTCGTTAAACGATCAGTTCGGTTTTGTTTACATTCGGGTTTTAAATGTCACTTTCACTTTAGTTTTTCAACATGGCGATTTAGCCAATAAAATTCGATGCACTTTTGTTTATATCACCGTTTACTTGATTTGTTAAACAAAAATGGGTCCATGTGCACTGCTGCATCGATGGATAAAGACTGGAAAATTTTCAAAAGTTGACAGGTAATTTATAATAAATACAAAAACATCTGACTTCTATGACAAGATTTTCAAATTGACATAATTTATGAAATAAAAATTTTAATTAAACCCTTTGCATTTTATATCATTAAAATCTAGGAAAAATACTAGTTTTATTGATATATAAAACTTGTCTTACAATTAAGTTTTAGTCTCGTATTTTGCAATAGAAATTCTATATTATGACATTTTTTTGATCTTGAATATCTCCTTCTAAAAATTATTTCCCTTTATATTTTCTCTTGAAATGTATTCTTTGGGTCTTCCTGTACCTTTTGATATAATTTTACACTTTGTATTTGTTTCTTAACTTTACATGGAATTTTGACATTTGATACTTTTTATTATTTTCCCCAAAATATAAGTTTATTGAACTGTTCTTGACCTATTCTTGTTAACATTATACTATTTGAATCTCTGCAAGAATTTTTAACTAGTTTCCTATCTCTTTGCTGTTATATTGTTACAATTATTTTTTACCTGATAACCGGTTTACCCTAGCTTTTTGATGTTTTACCCCCTTAATCTTGATCAATTCAACTATAACTCTTTTTATTTGTTCAATTTGTTGCCTACTATCAGAATTTTATATATTTTTCGCCATATATGTTATTGATTTTCTGTTTTTAACCTTTTTATACATGGTACTTTAATCTCTAATTTAGATATTTCAATTCTGCTTCTCAAAATTAGCTTTAATTCCTGTTTAATTTACATTCTAATATGATTTGGTATTCTTAGCTACTATGAATTTGATATGAAGATGTGTTTTGACTATGCCATACAAGATTTTCCCTGATTTACCTGATGCTATTGAATTTTGAAAATAATGATCATCTTTTGGACTTAAGCACTCAATTGTAAGTATACCTTATATTTTCCCCACTAGATCTATGATATTTAGGGTTTTTACAATATATTTAATCATATTCATAATCACAATGTCATGTTTCCCTTGTGGACAAACATGCTAGCTTTGGTATTACATATACCCTAAATTTCATATCTGGTTATCAATATCTTTAGTTAAATTTTAATTCTTTGAACCTTTATTATTACACTCAAACTTTATTTCATTAATTTCATTACAATATGTATATATATATATATATATATATATATATATATATATACATATATATCACCCTATATAACTGTTTTATACAACATTTTTTGAATAACTGTAAGTCTCCTTCACCGTATATTGCAACCATCCTGTATATGCTGCTGTTTATTTGTCACCCAATATGACTTATGGTCTAGGCTGTATAACAATTATTTCAGATATTTTTGAAACCACCTTTTAAAGTCCAATTTTTCTTAACCCTATATTTTAATCACCCTTTATATGCAACTGTTTCTAACATTGTGTTAAACACACTCTAAAACTATAATCTTGCTTCTCCCCATATTTCAGATTTTCCATATTGTAGAATGCAACTGTTCATGGTCTACCCTATATAACAATTTTTTTGATGCACCCTAATGGAAATACCTGTGGAACCCTTGGTGTATCACAAATGTAAAAACACAGTTTTGCACTCTAACACCAAACTTTTTTTTAAACACTCACCCAAACTGCAACTGCTTATTGGCTACCCTATATAACAATTTTATTCAACATTTTTTAAACTGCCTTGTATAACTAACTCTACTTCCAACTACATTAAAGGCATCCTGCATAGACCGCTGCCAATTTGTCAAACATTATAACTTATTTTTGAACCATCCTGTATAACCATAATTTTAATCTACAATTTGGATCACCCTGTATGTGCATATGCTTTGGGCCCACCAAATATAACATTTTTTAAACTCTTAACTATAAATCTGGATTACTCACTATCTTATATATGCAACTGCTTATGGACTACGCTACATATCTATTTTTTTAACCACCCTTGAAAGTATAATCTGTCTCCACCTTATATTTCAAGCACCCCTTATAAACTTTATTTAACATTCTTTTAATCACACTGTATGAACTATAATTTTACTTCGATCCATGTTTCAGATATTGCATATATACAACAGCTATGTTCTATCCTTAAAAAAATTATCCAACTTGTTTAACTATAATTATACTCCACCCGCTATTTCAACCACCTTGCATATGCAACTACTTTTCGGACACCCAGTATAACATTTTTTGTACCACCTTGTATAACTATAAGTCTATCAATGCCCAATATATTTCACCAAAACTGCAACAGCTTATTAGACACCCTATATAACAGTTTTGTTCAACATGTTTTTGAATCACCTTGTATGTATTACAACCATCCTGCAGACGCACTGCTTATTGGTCAACCAATATAACATTTTCTAAATAATTAACCATAACACTTCTCCACCCTTTATTTTAACTATCCTCCTATATCTGCAACTTATTATGAACTAACCTATTTCACTATTTTCCTCATATTTTTTCAACAACTTTATAACGTATAATTACTCTCCACACTTCATTTAAACCATCCTTCATTTGCAACTATTTCTAACCTTGTATGAATCTCACTGTATAACTATAACTTTACCTCGCCCCATATTTCAGGTACTCACTATATGCAACTACTATATAACAAAATTTTTCTAGCATTTTTTTAATCACCCTGTATAATTATCACTCTACACAACGCTATATTTCAACAACCTTTTATAAGAAACTACTTATTTGCCACCAAATATATCATTTTTGTACCACCCTATATTTAAACCATCCGGTAAATGGAACAGCTTGTAGATCATTAGATTACTTTATAATATTTTTTAAACCCACCTGTATTACTGTAATTAACTCCGCTACATATTTCAACCATCCTATATGCAACTTCTTGTGGATATAAAACAAGTTGTTAACCACAACATAAACTATAATTCCACTCCATCTTATATTTCAAACACTCTATAAATATTCTACCCTTTTTCAACCACTTGGTATGTGGAACTGTTTATGCCCCATAAAACTTTTTTGGACCACCCCGGATAACTAATTCCACTCCCCCTTATTTCCACCACATTGTGTATATCCAGCTGCTTATAGAACACCAAATATAACTTTTTTTAGATTTTTTTAAATCCATGTAATTCTACTCCTCTCTAAGTTTCCTATATACAGAACACCCTCTAAAATTACGGTTGCTATATCAGTTGATTATTGTTAAATCGAAACATATTACATTTGCACATTCCGAATTTTGAATAAAAGCTAATCTGATGCCAGTATCTAATATTTTGTACGTGCGGTGGAACCAATTGGGTGCTTGTATTACCCAACATGGTAGACGTTTTTTCGCTATATCTACCGTTTCTCTCAATTTCGAGAAATAAAATGTCTGCCAGATTTTAAGTCAAACTATAGGCTTCGCAACAAAAAAATATTCAGCACAATCAGTTAAGTAGTTCTTACCTGATGCCCGAACAAACAAACAAACAAACAGACAAACTTACAATTTTATAATAGTATGGATACATTTTAATTTCTGATCATGGCGCTACAATATATATATATATATATATATATATATATATATATATATATATAGAATTTATAACAAATTACAATGATAACTGGTGGACAGTCAGATATCATAATAATGAAAGCAAAAAAGTAGCAAAGTCTCTAAGATCATGTAGAACAGAATGCAAAGACTCCGCTCAACCTTGAGAACAAACTGATTTACTGATTGCCTTCAGCACGATTAGTCACATACCTGACACAAAGAATCCAAATCTATAGACTAAATAAGAAATAGGACTCAGATTAATGTTATTCATCAATCAAGCCTCTGAAATATCAAGAGGCAGACGACAGGACAAAAACTACTATAGATTTCTTTTTATTATTCAAATTTTGAGAATACATATTTTCGGAAAAGTAAAAAAAATCACTATCAATTAATTCATTCTATGTAAACGTTTTTAAAACAATAATTGAGAACACAACATATTTAAGGCCGAGGCTATTAAGAATAATTAATTAGTATTATAATAACACAAATAAGTACGGGGTGTTTCTAAAAAGCATTTTATTTACAAATACTTAGAGAAATCATGGCACAGACATATTATCAATACCGACTCTAGTCAATAAAGTGAAAACCTCGAAACGGAACATTACAGTGAAAAAACAATTTTCCAATATCCTTCACTCATCAGTTTATTTTAATTATGTGGCTCCCATACTGCTAGGTTTGTTAGGCAGTAGGTTGGCTTCAGATTAATCTAGCCAATTTATTTATCCAAACATTGTCTTATATCAATTAAGCACACACTTCTTTGTTAACACGAAAAAAATAGCCCCACATATTGCCTAAGCGATTAGTGTTCACGTCTATCTATCCCCGGGTGTCGAACGACGGCTCTGCAATAATTTCTCAATGGGTTTTCGTGGTAAATAACTCAATGTTGAAAAGGAAGGACAACATAGAGAAAAAGAAAAAAAACTCTCTGACGCAGGTTTCCTATGTTGCTACGATATACCAAGATTAATGGCGCTTTATACACAGAAGATGGAGAAAAACGGGTACAATGTCTTTACATCTTGGGGTCATAAAAAGAACGTCTGAGTGAGGAGATGTGAAAAATCGCCGAAATTAAGATTAAGAAAGATGACAATTTATTTATGTTCGAATTTATATTTCATATAGAATGACTTTTGATTTGAGATGGAAGACGTTTGAGGAAAACTCGTCGGTTTGTCATAAACGTTATTGATACCTATCCTATTATAAGAAATTCAATACTTGCATTACTGGCATGAAGTCTAAGTTGATTACCATAACTGTGATCCCAACTAGCGTTGATTCATCGAAAATAGATAACTATTGGTAACTTAGTCCTTGAGATTAGATTGCAGTAACTTATATTACGAATTTTTTGTTTCATTGTATTAAGCAAAATTTTCACTTCATCTTTTCTTCAACTACCTCATGAACTATACAAAATCATAACTTTCGAAATAGTGTTCACCATACAAAAGATATATATATATATATATATATATATATATATATATATATATATATATTATAATAGAATGTAATTAATTATTTTTTTTTTCTCAGGGTCATTTTCGCTTGGGTTCAAATCTTCAAATGTTAAATAAATAAATAAATTTTATACTTATCTTGTTTATCTTACAATTATCTATTTCTCTTCTGGTTCACTTACACTTTTTAAAATTTTGAAATTCTATTTGCACTTTACTTTTTCTACTTTAAAATTTTAAATTACTAATAGTCAAATTTCCAAAATTTCAATTAAATTACAATTTATTTAAAATTTTCACAATACAATATTTATATTTTCTTTCAAAACAAACAAAATAAATTTCCTCTTCACTTGACTATCAAATTATTTTACAAAACTGTTTATCATTCAGATACAACTATTATAATTATTCTAAATTTTGAAAAACTTTTATTATCACTGATTAACTAACCTTTGTTTTATGATTTTCTTTTAAACAATGTTTCAAAAACTCACTGTTGTTGTTTTCCTATTCTTTTCTTCTAATTGTTGACCTTTATTAAAATTCCAAAATTTTAAATTGAATTTCTCGTGCTGGTTTGCAATTGGTTTTCTCCAAATACTTTTGATTTTTTTTTAAATTTTTATACCATTAATACCATCATCTTCTTATTCTCGACCATTTATAAAATATATTTTTTAATTCGCCTTTCCAAATAAATTTAAATTAAAATTTTCAGGTTACTCTTCTCTTTCTGACATGGAACACTAAATTTGTTTTATATCATAGGACATTGACTTCGTTGTCATGGAAACTGAATTTATGAGAACGATATTTTTCACCTTATCTGCTCGACGTTTGACGACCAAAGAGAATTTGTCAAAGTCAGAGTTCCTATTTATGTGATTTATTTTGCCACCTGCTATTTCCATTTCCGTTTCTATTTATTTTACTCATTTCCAACTGTTTTCCTTTTAAATCATATCCAAAAATCTAAACAAACTTCAACTTAAATTTCAATACCTTTTACTTTCATAAATTTTACCCATATCATTTAATTCATATTTTCAAAAACATTGAGTTGACACTTGTCACCTGTACCCACCAGTCATTTAACAGGTTCTTTAAAAAAATGGATTTTATTAAAATTTACACTTTATATCTTTTGAACTATTTAGTTTTTATAAACTATGCTCTACGCTCCATCTATTATTACAAATTTCTTTACTGTTCCATCAATTCTGAATACTTATAACGGTTTTTATAATTTTGACATTTCGATCCTCTATTTACTAAAGAATTTATGTATTTAAAACTTGATTTCGATCTAAAATATGTTTTATTTGGTGTTCTCATGGCCTTATATGTGATCTATACATGTTCTACAAACTCTATTATGATTTTACAAGTGAATTTAACCTTTTTGATGTTTGACCTTATTATGAGTTTTTTTTTCATATATTTCTTTATGTAAGTATTAATCTTTTATTAAAATCTGCATGATATAATATCTCACTTAATATGCCCCCTTTTATCCTTCCAACAATTTGCTTTTGAAACATTTTTTACATTGTTTGTATTTTTAGGCTATCTCTATCTTATATGATGATTCCTTATTTACTTACAAATACTTGTCACTTTAATTTTTTACAATTTTGATTCCTGCAATTTCCTTTTTTTGTTATATATGTATGCATTTTATTTACATTATCCCAATTATTTAACTATTCAATTTGCTACACTTTTTATATGATTTCATGTTTGTTTAAATCCATTTATATATATATATATATATATATATATATATATATATATATATATATATTGTTGCGATATTTACCTAAGCCGGTCGTGGTTTCATTCCAAGACATCAATAGCTAAGAAGACAAAAAATGAATCTCGAAATAATTCGACAACTGTAAAATTGACACAATTGTACGAGAGAATTCGATGCTGATTTTAAAACGAGCGGCCCATCATCGCAGCAGCTAGTGCGGCGATGCGGCGAAGAGCTTATGTTGAATTATTATTGTGATATTCGAATCAGCTGTTGTGTATATTTGATGTAAATTAAAGTTCTAGAAAGTGGTAATGAATATTATTTTTTAAATTTTAATTAACTGAACCCTATATATATATATATATATATATATATATATATATATATATATATATATATACCTTAAGAGTATAAGGTTTGGCAAAGAAACATCTTATGGGAATTAAAAAAATATCTTTCGGTAACAATTCTTAAATGGAAATAATTCACAACTCTAATAGGTAGGTACTACAATATGAGCACGGTTTATATATGAACTGAAGGTGAATCTGTGCTGCTTCTTTTATTTATAGTTATCTGAGTGACATAACTATTCTTCCTGCCGACAAAGGTAACGCGACTGTTCTTCTCAATACTAAGGACTATGTTCACAAGATGAATTCCCTACTCCACACTGCAGACTACGAAATAATTAACAATAATCCTACTACTTACCTAGAGAAAAAGACTAAAGAAATCATCAACAGGAAACAACTTCCTCTTGACATCAAAAAGATCATTCCTCGTGAAAAGTCTTCTAAAATTCCGAAAATTTACGGACTACCCAAAATTCATAAGCCGGACATTCCTCTTAGGCCCATTGTGAGTTCGGTACAATCCCCGATCCAAGAATTAGCCCGGTACTTGGCCAAAATCCTTCAACCTCTAGCTGAGCAAGCATCCTCGTACGTAAAGAACTCTTCTTCCTTCCTAGATATGTTAAGTGCTTATAGAATTTCAGAAAATGATATCCTAGTTAGCTTCGATGTTGTATCTCTTTTCACCAATGTCCCCAATTCAGAAACGTTAGATATTCTAAAACCAAAACACAATATCGCTTCTGACATCATCAAACTTGTACAACACTGTTCTTCCAACACGTATTTTTCATTTCAAGGCACTCTGTTCAAACAAGTCCGTGGGGCCCCCATGGGTTCACCTTTTTCTCCAGTACTTGCTAACATTTTCATGGAACAAATCGAAACCCAGGCACTAAACTCGTCTAATTTAAAACCCTCCTGTTGGCTTAGATATGTACATGATACTTTTGTCATTTGGCCTCATGGCAGAGATTCATTAGACTTCTTTCTACAACACCTCAATGGTATACATTCTAATATACAATTTACAATGGAAATCGAGTCCTATTCTTCTCTCCCGTTTCTTGATCTCCTCATAACAAAAACCAACAATGACAGATTCTCACATACCCTTTATAGGAAACCAACCCATTCCAATCGATACTTAAATGCCCAATCACACCACCACCCTGCCCAACTGAGTTCTGTAATGAAATCTTTGACTCTTAGATCTATTCGTTTAACAGATATTGATAATAGACAAAACGAACTTAATAATCTTCAACAAATCCTTCGACAAAACGGTTATCATCCGGGCTTTATTGCGCGTATTATTCATCAATCTGAAGAACCCCCAATCACACCAACCCCGTCAGAAACAGACCAACAATATCGAAAAGCCGTCCTTCCGTCCATTCGAAGAGTCACTGACAAAATAGCATGGATTTTACACCTAGATCAAATAAAGACTGTCTTCAACACCACTCAAACTACAGGCAACTTAACCGGTAACCCCAAAGACAAAGTACGTAACGAGGATCGAGGAGTTTACGAAATTTCATGTCGCGATTGCCCACAAAGCTACATCGGTCGTACCACTAGGCGCGTTAACCATCGAGTATATGAACACTCTCTGTAAGTTCGTAAAAAAGATCCGATTTCAGCTCTCGCGCATCACCATATTCAAACAGGGCACTCTATCAACTTCGAGGACAGTAAGACTATCATATCTCTCAATTCTCTTAGGACATTCACTATTCGCGAAGCCATCGAAATAGACGCGATGAAAGCACTCGCCTTCCCACAGCTTGGACCTCCGTAATTGCTAGATTAAACAAACCAGACACGCCCACCAACACTCAACCAATTACCGCACAGCCCCTTCATCACGCGACATCCCCTCTTAATCGACCGATAACTATAAATAAAAGAAGCAGCGCAGATTCACCTTCAGTTCAGTTACCTAGTGACTCTTCGGGAGTAGGCAGGTTGAGGCCCCGAGTTCGATTTAGAGTCTGAAACTCTTTTTCATTTTTTGTCTCTTGATAATGGCTCCGAAGCAGGAGTCGAAACGTCGAGTATTTAATAAATTCAGACGCGGTTCTCACCCAGAACCTAGCCTACTTCATATTTAGATATATATATATATATATATATATATATATATATATATATATATATATATATATATATATATATATATATATACAAATATATGTTAGATTGTAGTCCTTCACGGATGGACCAATGTAATTTTTTTTGTTGTATCCGGTGTATATCCATCCTTTTCACGGTTTGTGCTCTGAAACGAACATTCTACCTGACGTTTCGCCAAAATCTCATTTGGCAATAATTAGCTTTTATACCTTGAATAACTTTACCTTTTGTTAATAATTGGAATGTAATCAAACTTTTAAAAATGTACATAGCAGACCAATGTATAAAGCATTTTTATTAGGGTTAACCATCATAGTAGAATATGATGACAAATGTTTGGATTTGAAGGGAAATCATGTAGCAAAATATGTGATGAATTATCACATAAACTTACACATTTATATTTTTTGGGTCCAGGCATTTTTGAATATTTATTGAATATCGATTACACTATTTTAAACATTTAAAAACGTAACTCATTGATTAACAGACCCAATAAAGATTTTTAGTTTGGTGTAGTCTTTTTGATGAAATCATGTTTGAGTTCCTTGTGAATTTACATATTTATTATTATAATTAAATTTTAAAAAATCATAGGAATTAAATTTCGTTTCGTTTAGTAAGTGATCGTCTCAGGAAAAATATATTTATAAACTAAACTGTTTATGTACTAAGATATATCAAATAACAATAACATTTGTAAATTCCTACACTTCAATTTCTACTGTAAGTATTTTTACAAGAGGAGTTTCACTATCAACAGTTTACCAAATCATTTTACGATATTGGGGTACACACAATTACTCTATTTAGCTCAGGTCATTTAAAGAGAAAAGGACCTTATGCTCACAAAATTAATAGTAGAACAAAACCTACATCAACGTCTGATAAAACATGACTAGTTGACATAAAATTCAACATTTTTTATCGATGAGTTTTTGTTTTCTTACGACAAAACCTCATAAAATTGGTAACAATTTAGTTTTGACCTCTACACAAAATCTACCAGTGAAAACGGATTTCCTACTATAGGCAAGGTTGTAGAGAAATGAAAACCCACATCTTCGTTAATTGGATCCTTACGTATTGGAACTTTTACTCAAAATAACAAAAAACAATTAATCGTTTATTTGTATTAGTTTTATAGAGAAAATATTCCCCAATTTATATTCTAAAAATAGAAATTCGAATAGTTTTTGCCAAATTTTAGTCAAACTTATGCAAGACATTTTTTTAAAAGGCCATTTTACTTCACCTGATGCGCCTATCATTATGAATAAACCAGCGTTGGAAAGTAGCAGAGTTGATCTAGAGACCCCTCATCTTAGCTTTCCAAACGGTATAAATATATGTACGCAGTGAAAACACAATATTAGATTAAATTGTCTATAAAAAATATAGACTGGAGAGAAATTATACTTTACAAGCAGTTGCATAGAGCATATAAGGTCTTGAGGTCCACATAAAAGAGCACATACGATATCGCAACAAATCAGCATTTGGACACCATTTAGCAATTAATAAATACGCTTTCAACCCACATTTAAACTCTATTCTCAAATACCCAGTTGCAAATAACAATATCACCAGATTAGAAATTTTGGAAGACATAGCTAATCTGCCGGGGACGTCCTATCTTAAAACTGTGACAGGTGTTCGAAATCAGAGTGTTCCACAGACTAGAAGAAAAATGCTACAGAAATATTCGAATAGAACTTGTACTTAAACCAAAATCAAGATGTTCCGACAAATTTACCCAACGCAACAGTCACAAAGATTAATTCATATAAAGATACAAAACTTTCATATCTTTTATGTTGACAGCAGCGAGCGTATAAGTTGTGCCAAGCCCGGAAGCCACGGCCATTTTCCGTTCACTTTCCACCAATAAGAATCAACTTTAAAATTGACAACACGAGCCCTTCTGTGTTATGCAACCTTACAGATCGGTGCACATTTTTCTAAAAATCATGCAGGGTTGGCAGACTGCTTAAAGAGAGAATATTGTTAATAGAGTTTTTAAAAAGTTTCTGAAACCTAATTGGGGCAGTTAGTTTCATTTGAAAATTCCCCGACCACCATAAGTACGCAAATAGCAACTCTCAATACTTTGTAATAAGCAAGTTGTCAATTAAAATCAGGTTGATGCTGCAATAGGATAACTGAGTAGGTTGTCAATTGTTTGCCTAACCTGTTTGGGGACGGGAAGTACTGGGCCAACAAAAACTATTCGACAGTTTAGCTGGCTTAGAGTAAAATAACAAATAAGTCAGACAATTTTGGAGGGTTAATATCCAATCATACTACCTCAAATTTATATTTTTTAAAATAAATTGTGATTAATTCATGCTGAAAGTTTTTAATCGATGCATTTGTTGAATATATTCAATAATATTCACCAAAACTCTTTTGCCGGGCAATATATAGCTATAAGGAACTTGTAATCACAAAATATTACAGTGAGTATACGCTTATATCTAGGTGCTTTGTTATTGTGTTTTGTTTAATATATTATGAAAACATTATCGGATAAAAATGGAATATAAGAAATACATTCCATTTTATGTGATTTGTTCAAAGAAAAATGCCGAGAAGATTAATGCATTTTCCGAAACTACTTTAAAAAATACGTCAAGACCATAATTAAAAAAAAATAGTGTGGTTATACTGTTAAAGGTGTCTTCTACTAAACGCTAGCATCCACAGTATTATTTGAATTTCACAATTTTAAAGGGAAAGTACAAGAATTTATCAACAAATTCAACAGAATATCCTTCACCAAATAATTTACTAAACAATTTTCAGGATAAATCCTGAGACGGTTAAAAATATGATTTTAATTTTATGAATGTTTACATTATAGTGAAATATACAGAGTAAACCATCTGTGAATATCATCGACATTTTTTAAAATAAAATACAGTTTATTGTACATTTCAAGGCGATTACAACAATGTATCATACCTATGTTTGGTAATTAACATTGTTGAATGTACTATCATTTTAAAATCAGTATCTCTATATAGTTTTCGAATCAATATTGTAAATAGTTGTCAAATGTAAATAGTTGTCAAATGTAAATAGTTGTCAAATGTTTAGTATTCACTGGGATGCTATAACAAACAATCAATACTGACAGTCCCCTGTTTTGAAGTAATCATCATTTAAATCGCTTTCTATTTGATTGTACACGTTTAAATAAATAATGAAGGTATACAAAAAAAATCAAACCTAGTTTTCTGAGTAGCTCCTCATTTACTTTCATTTGTGATTGGCAAAAAAAAACACGCGTTGCCCCCCTACAAATCTGATAAATGTCACACGGAAAAACTTGCTGCAGCTCTCGATCTAGCACTCTGACCCCATTAGGAAAAATACGTAACTACACACCCATGATTTAACGACTTATTGTTTGTGGAAGTACTGGATACACTGGACGTCATTATTGTATTTAAATTAAGCTTCCCGCATTGGATAGATAGTTTGTTCCATGTTTTTATTATCTAAATCGAATACTAGTTTGACATTTCTAGCTAAAAATTTAGAGATAGTTTTTTACCTGTTATACATGGAATTAAGGTTAATTTATGAAAAAAATATATTATGTTAATCTAGTTCCTGATCAATAAACTAGAATTTGTTTCCAAATTTGTTTATTTGTGAAGAATCTGTGGCTAAATGTGTTATATAATTGTACAAGATCACGTGTTCAGTAGTCAATCGTAGCGTAAAGTACGACCACAACTACAACGATGATCGTGGCTCTCACTCTGAACTATTACTACCCGTACTATCTCTCCAGGTAATATTTATAGTACACCTTTTTTATATGCGCAGTACCTCGCGTCCCCAAGCAGGTTAGGCAAACAGTTCCTACCGAATCATCTATGCTATCTACACCACCATGTAAAATGTTAGCTTGAATCAAACATTTCATGAAAAATGGGTCACTGGCTCTCCAACTAACAATAACAGTACTAACAAAACCAGAAGCATGCCATTTCTAGAAAATAACGAGTTCGAAGATTATTTGTTACATTCCATTGTACCATCTCTCAATATCGGTTAGTGTCAAAGAATCAGGATGAATGAATTATTTCCATAATATTTATTTATTTAATAACTCATACACAGCACATATTAAATCACTGTTAGGTAATAATACAATGTTATTTATTCTTTAAGAAACAGAGGAACTCTCTGTACACAGGAACTAGAAAAATCCAAATAAAAAATAAAAACTAACACAAAATTGACTTACATACTAAAATATATTGTTATTTTTAATATACTAAAAGATATTTTTATTTTTAATGAGTAGCAAGACGTTACATTAGAGGAAAAAAATATATCCTCCTACTATGGCGAACATGACCCAGAGATCCTAATTGCTAATTACAATAACTGAGTTAGTACGTTCTATCAGAAATATTATATAGGTATCGCTTACAAATACAAAATACACACAGACTCTTAAATATTTACATCAACAGTGCTGAAATTAATTTCAGTATATTTATTGAATTGTACTATCTAGGCTAGTTTTAGCTTTTTTACCATATTTTTTCTATAGTTCATCGCTTTAAATATTTGGTTTAGTTTGTTGAAATCTTTTAAGCTGTCATAATGAAACCTGAGGGATCCTTTTATAAAACACTGTCTTATGCTTAACGGAATTTGGTCTCTTGTTAGCTTATCTATTTTGGCTCTTTTTAGTAACCTGTTTTGTATATTAATTAGTACATCAAGCACTTTATTGTACGCTCCTCCCTATACCAGTATACAATAAGTTGCAATATTATGAAACAGTCCCTAATAAGGTTCTTGCATGCATAAACTCAGAGAGGTTTTTAAGTATGAATATTAAATATGTAGTTTCACTAACTGCATGCTCTATGTGTTTTTCCCATTTCAGGTGTCTATCGAAATGTTGCTACTCTTTTCAATTCTTGGCCATCTACATATATTTTTATATGTTCTGGTATGCTATCTATGGAGCTTTCGAAGTTACATAAACTGTTTTATTCAAATTAACTGAAAACTGGTTACTTTGCGGCCATTTACTGATTATTTTGATGTAGTTCTCCATAATGAGTTGGGTCTCCGTCCAAGAATTATCGCTGCTAATTACTACGGTATCATCTGTTTATATAATATGGAATTATTGGGTAATCTAAACAGCAGGTCATAATAATAAGATAAGAGTAATGGTCCCAATATGGTGCCTTGTGTTACTTCCGTAGTTAATTTTTACAATGACTTGAGTAATACAGCTAATTACAAATTTACACTTTATTTAAAAACTTGTGACAATTGTTTAGCGTTCGATGGAGCTTATTCATACAATGAATTGTGTTTTGCTACAAAGTATTCAATCAATCCTGACTAATATCATCTTGTTTCAATGTGTCTATATTAAAATCACCTGCTATTAGGAGATTTTTCTTTTTTTTTATTATTATTCAGAAATGTTTTTATTGCAGCTATAAAATTGGTTTTTCTACCGTCCTGACTTCTATACAACGCCGATTTTTTAAAGCCATTGGTTTTATTACTTTTATATCAGCATTTAATATTCTATAATTATTTACATTTTCTGTATAACAGTTATGTGAACATTTTTATGTACGTTATTACACCGTCAGATTTATTAATTCTACTCTCATTGTAATACATGTCAACCTCTAAATTACTAGCGAGTTGTAATTGGTTTTTATGCCTCTTATTGTTTAACTGTATACTGTTAAACGTTTATTTTTATTTATGCTTTTATAAATCTCACTGTTATCACTAAGGGATTGAAACTATGATTCTGTTATCCTGAATTGATTGAGTTCTTTATTGAAAACCATTATTTATTTCTCTTACGTTGATTTCGGGTTTTGATGGCGCTGGTCGATTGCATTGGGTTGCTTGCTTTGCCTGGTAGATTCTGTTGCTTTGTTTGTTGCGATATAAGTCAATATTGCTAATATGCGCCGCTATATTAGGCTCCACGGAATAATCCGTATTGTCAATTATTTTAATCTGATTTTTTAGCACTTCACAATTATGTGTATCACTTAATAGGTAATTCACATCTCTTATGCATTGTATTCGTCATTTGCTAAAGCATAATTTGGACACTTTACTGAAAATTCTTCTGCAGATGGTTTTGTTTCTGCACTTTTTACCGTTGTGTCCGAAACGGCCACAGTTTAGGCAAGGTTTAATATTATGATCATCAAGTGCTCTACAATTTTGGTATCCTACAAAAATTCTGTGATTATTTTTACATATACGATCATACAACTCTGATTTTACTTCAGTAATAATTGTTTGTTTTTTGGTCTTGTTATTTACAAAACTGTGAACCATCCGACAATTGCTTTCAAAGCCAGTGAAGTTTCTTTCGTTAATGCCCCTCTCGAAGTCTTTTATATCTAGGTTTAAACAATTATCAATTTCAACTATTTTTAGTCGAGTTTCAAATTGCAGAGCATATTAATCCTCAAAATGTTCTTTTACCATTTTTTACACTTTTAATACAATTTTTTCATTCATACTTTTTTTATGATAGTATCGCCATTACCTGTATATTATTGTTTCATATTATTTTCTGTGCAATCGAATTATAACATTTTTGTTCTTTTTTCTAATGGTGATGGTCCGCGCCCATTTTGGGTATTTTAAGTAGTAGTAATATCAATTTCTGCAAATGTTTTAGTCAGTTCTTTTTCTTTGGTTAGATTAAGCATGTCTTTCATTATTTTGTTCTTATCTTTTAACTCTTCGTTCATTTGGTTTAATAACACATTCTCAGTTTGTTTGGAAATGCGTTCTTGGTTTGCCTTTTCTGTCTTTGTCTTTCCAATTAATTTAATTTCGAAAAGATTGTTGAGGAGGTCTTGAATTATTTTGTCTGTTCATTGGGTTTTCTCTCCTCCAATTTTTTTTGCAACAGATAAGTATTTAAAAATTGTATATGTAGAACAAAGTGTAGTAAGGCAATTTCGTAAAATTGCCCGGATTACTGGCTGTCTGTACAGAGATTCTTCCTCACAGTTATTCTGAGAGAAAGAGATTTCTACAAAATGATCAACCAGTCAATCGTTTAGTGTTGTTTTCGAGGTTTTTTTCTAAAAAATTTTCGCTTTGATCTTGAATTTGTTGTTTGTCAAAATTTTTTTTTGACAAACAGTAGTCCGGGCAATTTTACGAAATTGCCTTACTACACTTTGTTCTACATTTACAATTTTTAAATACTTATCTGTTGCAGAAAAAAATTTGGAGGAGAGAAAACCCAATGAACAGACAAAATAATTAATTTAATATTGCCAATCAGTTTTTTAGTGTTTTCATCAAGCTTTATTTCTGTTTTAGAGGTTAGGTCCAGATCATCATGCAAATAGCATATCACTATAGTTTCGCCTAGATATGTCACATTCCTCATTTTTTAATACTCATCTGGATGATATACACATTCGCATAATAGACATACTACTACATTAAGTTGTCTACTGGTGTGGCAATTCAACGCCTTATCCGGGAGGTTGTTGCGTATCTATCATTTTCAGTCCATTCTTTTATTGACAGAACATGTTTCTGAGATTCATTTGTGTTTATTAAAAATTGTGGTGTTGTTCGTTCTCACGTATAACTGGTTCTTTCCCTTTTTTTGAAGTAAACTAATCTTGACACCGTTTCAAGTTCGTAAACTTACACGACACATATTGGGTTATGGCTGAGCGCTGCAGTGAGTTTAGGTTTTCACGTTTAGGAACACTATCACTCAATACATAAATTTATTTTAATTAATTACCCTCAGAATACGTAAGGTACAGGGATGTTTAATTGGTAATGTTTTTTTTTAATTTTATATGCCGATCTATTGTTTTCGTTGAGATTATATCGATTAACCGAAAATTCGGGAATTTTGTACGAGCCTGACCATCCCATCCAACGCGACGACTGTCCGAAATTTGTTGACGATATCAGGAGAATATTAATTAGTATTTTCTAAAAATGTTGAATGTCAATACTCTACGCGAATATAACATTTTAGGCAATGAATTAATTGCATTACTTATATTATATAAAAATCCTTACACCGGTTTCCCACTAAAAGGACAGTTGACTTTATGTTTTGATTGTGTTTTCTGGAGCCTGAAAAGCAAAAACAAAACTGAAACAAACCGAAAACTCTCGTTTACATCAAGTTGACTAAATTTTTTGGGAGTTTTGTTTTTGTTTTCGGTCCGTTTCCACTGGTTATCACCAAGAAGTTAAAACACATTTATTCTTCAATGAACAACTAACATGTTTAGAGATATTATGTTACAAAATGAGTACTATGAAAAAAACTTTAAATACTCTTTCAACGAGTCTCATAAAATGAAATTTGTTGTGAACAACAAAATAAATTTCAATCAGTATAGATGAAGATTATATAATAACAGTAAGTAATTCGCATAATATCATTTTTGGGAAAAATCTCTTGGGCAAAAATAAAAAACACAACACAACCATTTCCACTAAACAGATTCGAGTTTCAAAACACGTCGAAACCATTTGATGTTACCGCTTCCGAGCCGGACATGAAAACAAAACTCCTACGTTCACAAAACATGACAGTAATCAAAATGTTTCTGTTTCATTTTATTCGTCACGAATTTGTCTTTTGTTTTTGTTTTGTGTATTTAGTAGAAAACCGGTATTACATTGCATATGTCTACTTAAGTATATCCTACCTTATTAGACTTTTGAGATGAAAGATGATATTAGTCATAAAAGCTCATAGGCAATACAAAAGTGCATTAAACATGTTTTTGTTAATGGAGTAAATAACAAAACTGTTAAGTTTCCTTTTACTCTGTGTAATGGAAATCTCATTAAGACTTTACAATAATAAAATATACATCACAAAAGATAATTAAATTTATCACCTTCCCTGCAATTTTACCGTTATGTGGATTTTTACTCCATTTTTTATGTACAGCTACCAAATTAATTTTTAATATCCCTTTGTGCACAAACAATTGAAACGTCTGTTATTTGTCACAAGGTTTTTGGTTAACCAATAAAGCCAATTTGTTTAATATCCAAGCAATCAGCAACAATAAGCTGACATAAATTGAGAGTAAATAGTGATGAAGGTTGAACAGTATTTCAATAGAATTGATTAATTCAACCATATTAATCGTTAATCATTGTCATTTTTCTTTGATGACAGTTTTGATCATTTACTTTTTATTGACCTAATAGGAGTGAGTTTTATGTGATATGGTTTAAACGAAATTCCGCTAAGACATTAAGTAACGCAAAATTTAATTTATTATAGACAATGAATTCTGATTAGATGTGTTTAGTAACTAATGGAATTCATAGAGAAATATTTAGTGAAATGAAATGTGTCGTTGTTTCGTTATTGGTTCATAACCTGCAAAATTTTAATGTTTCTTTCAAGCCGATGAATAAACGATACGCAACTAGATACCATTTATAGTCACGTCACTATATTCTGGGTTTCCCCATATAGACGAACTTACAACGAAATACATTAATTCTTATCCATAATCAAACCAATTTTCAAAGACATCATAGCATTGTAACAATTTACAACAAGTAAGTATGCTACGGGCAATAAAGCACCTGGATAACAAAATACAGAGAAAGATCGGATCGGAGACGCAGATAGAACAACTCTGAGGGAGTCAAGTAGCAAAAATAAATAAAATAAGCGAAGATCAAGCAAACATCAATCAAATAACCACTAACCCAAATGCTCATCTGTTCGAAATAGCAATAGAAGTTGCAAGAAAAACAAAATAAAAACAAAATAAAAAAATAATAGAAATAAATTGCAGGATGAAATGTTTGAGATTAACATTAAGGGAAAAAACTATTAAACTAAACTCTATTACCGATAGCAAAGGGATAGAACAATGAAATGTGTATCAAATCCACATGTGACTCTTACTACAAAGTACTGTACACCTCAAAAAAGAACCTGAATTATACAAATTTAAAAAAAAACAATTTAAAACATAAATTCAGAACAAGAACAGAAAAATATGAAATTCTCTTGTTCAACTAAAAAATAGTCAAATGCGAAAAGAATGAAAGAGTAAAATTATGGATGCATTATTATTTTTTTACCAGTGCATCCTTGAGGAATAACTTCCTCAAGAACGGACCGGGGGTGATCATATTATTATTATAAAAACAAGATACGGCCTACAAAACTGCAAATTTACGATGATACTCTTATTAAGAGATAATAAATTACTCATTTGGGTAGTAAATAATCAACTAACCAGTAAATTAGGCGTATACCAGACGATAGACTGGACCATGTTCACGAAACGCTGCACTATCGGTGGTCATTACCTCACAATAAGAACACTAATAGAAATTTACTACACCTTCATTGCCTATGAAAGAGCCTTCGTAATTGTAGAATTATGGGCAGCAGAAAATTCCATCAATAACTGTAAGCAATGCTATATCCCCAAAGCTACTTACTGTGGCCTTAGAAGATATACTTGGGTAACTTATTTGCAGATATCGGACTTTGCGAGTTTCCCTACGTGGCAGACATTTCTTGAACTCGAAAACTGGATTTGCTAATATTTCAGATACTGAAAAATTAGTGAAGGTAATGCAACATCCGTTATTGATTTCATTCGTTTTGTATTTTGCCTAAATGTCTCTATACTTTCTGTGGTGTCACAATCGGATAACGTTTCTGACTCAAACTCGTAAGTAACAATCACTCTCTGATCTCTCAAACCGTTCAAGTTATTATCGTCTGACATCTCTTGAAAAAATCTTGGTATTTTTGTAACTGACTACTTCTTAGTTTACGCTGACATATGTAATAATAAAAGCATCAAAATAATCGCGTAAAAAACATTAAAAAAATATAACCGACTTCCACCTATAACTAAAAAGCTGAAAATTATTAAAACAAAATACAACTCCAGCAAATAAATAACACATTCAATGTTATTAAGTACATACCCAGAAAGTAAAACATGTAAACATTAAAAGGTTCTAATTCTGTACAAATTAATTACCTACAAATCTTTTTGAAGTCGGTGCCAAGCAAATCTAAAATCCTGCATTGCGAACCTGTCTACTACTTCATCAAACTTAATTGTTGCTTGGCACCGACTTCAAAAATATACTAGATTGGTAGGTAATTAACTTGTACAGAATGAGCACCTTTTATGTTTACATTTTTTACTTTCTGGGTAGGTACCTAACAATATCGAATGTGTTATTTATTTGCTACAGTTGTAATTTGTTATAATTATTTTCAGCTTTTTAGTTATAGGTGGAAGTCGGTTATATATTTTTTAATGTTTTATTTTCAACTTTTTAGTTTTTTTGTACTCAGGTAGTTTTCATTCTTTATTTTTTTATTTTGTATGTATAACCTTAATAGACAGGACTAACATCGAAAGCCCCAACATTTTCATTTAAATTGACAGGTAAATGTTTACGAACAAAATATAGTACGCGTTGACTTAATAAGCCCAAAATATATTTATGCCTTTTTGACAACCCTGTATAACTATAGATTCTACTCCACCCTATGTACCAACCATCCTGTACATACGACTGCCTACGGGCAAGCATAAATTTGTTAGCTGCCTTCTGTAAATTATAGGACGGAGTAGAATCCATCCCATATTTACGAAGTCAAATCCGTCCTATATTTCAACCATCGTATATAACTCCTTGTGGGCTACCCCATAAATTATTTGATTTTTAACATTTTATATTATCGCCATGTGTAACATCAATTCCTCTCCACACTTTATGCAACTTCTTATGGGAAATGAAATAAATAATTTTTTAATCACCCTATATAAATATTATTCAACCATCCTGTATATGATTTGTTTACGTCCACATCATATAACAGTTTTTTAATCACCCTATATAATTTAAATTGTTACATTTTTTCCAACATTTTTATACCACCAAATGACCACTCCACCCTATATTCCAACCATCCTGTATTTTCCGCATGCCTATTGACCCTTATCATATTACTCCGTCCTATATTTCAATCATCATATTATGCAACTCCTTCTATCTTTTTACTTTGTGATTTTGTTTGCTATAACTAAACACCCTGTGTATAATCGCACCAAATAGCAGTTTTGACATGTGTTGTCACTGAATTTTCTATTAGGCAGGGAGAATGTGACACCATTCATTTAAATAGGTATTTGCCTGGTATACAAACATATCGAGCTTGGTACTCATTGATTTAAGGAGCCGAAAATACTATGCTTTACTATCTATATGTTTGAGCTGTACATAGAAAATTTTCAAATTCCCAATTAAATCTTTCAGTGCCTACAATTCCCGCACTATTACGTTGGAATTAAAATATTAATGAGGAAATGTCCGTTACGTCACTTCCGATGAAATTTTTGATAAGAATATTGGAATTTTCAGCGATTTTTGCAAAATTGCTAGTTGCACGTCGCAGAAAAGTATATAAGATGACATAGAGATCTTCCTTAATAGATTAAACGTTAAAAAACTATACACATCCATAAGGAGTTTTTGAAAAATCGACTAATATGTACAAATTTCATCCCTTTACCAATAGAATTCTTTTATCAAATTTGAAGTTTCACCAAGCCGGATATATACTCTATTCAACAAGACCATATTCAGTTCACCACAAGAGAAGAAATCAGGTAACATACATACAAAAAAAAGAAAAAAAATACGCGACGAATTGATAACCTCCTCCTTTTTGGAAGTCGGTTAAAAATAAAAATTGCCACCTATGGTATTTAATAGTTTCGAGGACAGAACTATAGAAACAATAAAACTTAGTGTAACACATATAGTTTATGAAAAAAATATATATAAAAATTGTAAATTAATGGACCAACCACATACAAATTACCACACACTTGAATCTGTCCGAGTTGACTAACATATACTTTTCAGTTTTTTCTTCCATAATAAATAAATATTGACGGATGTAAAAAAAATACAATACAATAACATAATAGAGTCAAATGTATGAAAATTCGGTAGCCTAAGTTGTTGACAGCCTGTTGTCAAATGTCCTAATTGAAACTACATTTCATAGTCCTTGCACTGTTAAACCATTTATTACGATTGAATTATAATTGGGGTTTTATAAATTAATTGATCAGTTAATTCAACGAAGCTAGTCATAACATACATTTGAAAACCAAAAATTCAATTTTTTAAACCTTCGCGGAGGTATTTCCTGAGCAGTTTTCTTTTTCCGGCACATCAAACAGACCATTCATGTTCTTATTTTGGTGAAATGCTGCCACTTTATGACTCAATATTTTTTGTGATGTCGCCATGCTATACATCCTCCCTGTCATATTTTAATGGAGGTAGTACAAAGCGAATTGAAAAAGATGCTGCCTGAATGTGTCAAACGCAAATAATATTGTTCATCTACATATTATACTTTTTCACAGAAAGAGGTTCTTTTATGTTAGAACGAAAAGAAATGTGAAGTGTGAAACGACTGTTTTAATTTATTTCACTGAAATGTCGTATATTGAGGGGATAGGTGAAAAATTCAGTTTTGTGGTGAGCTATGAATGTCTTGTTTTTTTATCCTTTTTGCAGTTATTGGACGAAAATGGTGTTACAAAATTTCTTTGCTATAACTTCTATACTGTAATATATAGGAATATGTGAAGCAAATATTTCTTGTCTTTAGCTTTTCCAAGACGTTAATAGGATTCTTCTTAAAACCTTAAGCATCTTTTTTTCATTTATTAGTTCTAGTTTTTAACAAACTTTAAATTATTTATCACCTATCAAATCTCGTTCCTTAAATTTAACTCCCTTCCCGATGTTCTAAAAGGAGTCGGAGACAGATTTGCTTTATATTTAAGAAACAGTTTTAATTGACATACATATCCTAGACAAGTAACTGGAAAAGGATTCTTACTGAATTGGAAAAAAATGATTCGAAAATAAACTTCCATTTTTAATTAATCAAATCTTGATTAAAAAACATTTTTGTTATCAAATCTTTATTTAAAAACATTGAATTTGCACTACTGTAAAAAAAATGTCTGTGTTACATATACTAACCTGGCGTTAAAAATTCGCACAATCAATTGCAATTGCATTAAAAGAAACATGAGGAGACATGAGTCATGAAGAGAGACGCATGTAGCGCCCTTTTTATACTATTTAGAGATAAACTACAAGATATTTTAATCTATGTTTAATATCCAAGGGAGTTTACGTGTTTATCTGGATAAGAATAGAAGAATTAATGACGAATTGAAAAAAATAATCTAATATTTTTAATTAACAAATAAAGATGGGAAATGGTTATTTTTAGTCAAATGTAAAAACACAGTTTTGCACCCTAACATCAAACATTTAAACACTTAACGCCGTTTCAACAACTCTAAGTTGTCATCATCAAGGAGTAAACCAAACTGATTTGGGTTTACTCACAAAACAGATTAAACTTGTGGTCTAACGTTGGGGCACTTGGATAGGAACCTCTTGAGAGAGCATACGGATGCTGGCAGATTATATTTGCGTATAATTTTTCAGATAAAGTTGCCATACGAATTATTTATTAATTCCTACAATTTCACTAATCACAGAAATACTTAACCGCCAGTAACGATGGAACCAGGCTATGGATTTTTTCTATATTGTCTATTTTTGAAGTTTTTTTGAAAACTGTAAAACCAGTCAAAACACGTGCACGCGATAAACATTCAATGTCTACACTTCTTTAAAAAAAAATTATAAGCTTCAAGTTTTACTGGAAATTTCGCAATTCTGTGCTACATTTACCATTATTTCGGTGAAACAAAAAATAACTCTCATGCGAATCACAGCATTCGTATTTCTTCTGTAGCACCACTATTCTCGTAATTACAACACTTCGTATGTGATTAATGTCTAATTTTGAAATTCTAAATGGTCTAAATCTCAGAGGATTAACAGACAAAAATTGCAATCTGACAAAGAAAACAAATTTTAAAATGCAGTTGGTTGTTCATGCTATAAGTTGAGATTTTCCGGAATATTACAGAAACAAGGCACATAGAAAGTTTATTGCAAAAATTGACGAATTCCTATTTAGCAGTGCAAAATAAAGTTTATAACAGTATAAAGAACATGAAACAAACTTAGGTTATCATAAAAACATTTAGTGACGAGATTTTAAAGTAAACTCTTGAACAACTTTTATTAAGTACCTTCAATTTAGTTATTTTACGTATTTATAATATTAGATTTTTGATGATTGTCAAGAAAGTAGATTGATTGAAATATTCTAATTTTTAATTAGTATAACGTAGAAATTTGTATATAACTACGTTAGAAAGGTGTATAAATTGGTTCCTAGGACGAAATCAAAATATGGTTCACAAAATATAGCAGTTGATGCAGTTTAACCTGAATAAGAATACTAAATTTGAAATTGGAAATGAAAATGAGAAAGAATTAGTGAGGTGAGAATTAGTGATTGGTGAGCGCTAAACTGTGAGTAACTAAATTTGACTTTTGGTATAAAGACAGAATTTGAATATATGTGTCTATTTAGTAGATGATAGTAATAATAATTTGTGACATTAGATGAAATTAGGAATGAATGTGAGTTTGAAATGATTATTTTAGGTAAGGAAAGGAAACAACATATGAAATATTATTTAATAAATTTCTTAGTAAAATCTACCCAAATATAAATTTATTTTATATATATATATATATATATATATATATATATATATATATATATATATATATATACAAAAACAACCTTTACAACGAAAAAAATCTATTTATTTCAACAACAAATTTTGACAATCAGCACTACACTATCTACTTTTAAGGAGTCCCATTGAGCCTACAATGACTCCAGGACGTCTGAGTATATAGGTATCTCATCTCATCGTGGCCTGGGTGCTACTCTTTTCTTGAGTGATACAATAGGTTCAATGTAAGAGTTGACCACTTGTACCTGGATACATTATTCCGTTGTCCACTTTTCATTCACCTGCGCAAGAACCTGTCATATTGGTACTATCCTGAAGGCTGGTGATGGATTACTCAGTATTTGACTTCTTAGATTCACTGGCTGATTGCTCTGGGTGATGGTATAGTTTCGTTGGCTTACACTGATTGGTGATCTGCCTGGTAACCTCACTCTGTAGTTACTTTGGAAATGTCCTGTATGTTTACAGCGATATCATATGCTGGTGGTTCTTCATTTCTTACTGACTAACGAAACCATTGGTTTGGACATGTTCATGATGGCGTCTATTGCCAAAGCAGAGCTTGAGTCCTACTCTTTAACCCACTAAATCTAAGGTTTTATTGAACGTCGACATCTCTAATACCACTGAACAAGCTTTGTGTAGCCCAGTGATCTTTAACATCCTCTGATAGGTACGCAGTGTTAAATGACTAACGTCGGCTTTTAAATCCTCTCCAGCTTTTTGTGTTTACCCCCTCGGTTGCACGTGGTGTACTTGACTCAGTGATTGATTGTCATATCTAATAATAAAATCATTTTTCCAAGTTACCCTGTTTGTCCCCTAAAATGCACTGAAGAACAAATTACTAAACATATGTACTTTTCACGGTTATTCCAACCATTAATTTTGGCCACAACTTCAACATGTCCTTTGTACATAGAAGTATCAACAAAAGTGGGGGGTTTCATAAAGGAACTCTTGGAACTGATATATTCCTGCTGCAAGTCTTGTTCTATGTTTTTAGTCAATGTTGCCACTTGAATTTTGATAGAACTAGTTCACATTATACTTTTCTTTCAATTGGAATGATGTCGTATTAAATCATCTTTTCAAGACTATCCATTGAACTTTTTAGAACTTGAATTTCATCATTTAATTGTCTTTATGTCAGATTCCATAATCTGTATTGTTTGAGTAACTAATTTGATACCTTTAATTACTACTTGCATTAGTCCTTTTTATACCATCTTGCCCTTTTTCTTTTAACACTTTAAGTTCATCTTGTTTCTTTTCATCTGCTTTTTGTTATCACTTTGAATTTTAGAAAATTACACTTCAATTAGATTTAGTTTGTTTCGTCAGACAATCCAGTAAGGGGAAAAATCAATCAAAAAGTAACAACAAAATCAAAATGAATATACAAATATTTAGGAAGTTGAGCTACGCCCCATGAAAGAAAGTGAAAGCATATTTATCGAATTTTTAACAGCATACCGTCTCTGCGAAATATATTTCACCAAAAAACAGCAATGAAAATGAACTTGGGCCAGTCCAGACCTCAACATATAAAATGAGATAGACTGTCACATCTTAGCTCAAATAATCTTATCTAGGCACATGAAGTTAAATGGTAACCATTTCTACTTTTCTAGGTCTATTTCAAATAAATTAAGTATTTTTAACATGCAGACCAGTCCTATACCTTTTCTATATTTTATAACATTTTTTCCTTATTAGCATTTCCACAAATATATTTTCATAAACCCTATTCATACTATGAATAAACCAAACTGCAAAATTACTATTCCTACTTTCCTTGGTATTTTTTGTTTTATAACCTTCGTAGTTTTTTCCTGATAAAATTACTGTGGCTTCATAATTCACTAGGGTTCTAAATTAGCCTAATGAGAGAGGGAAACACAGACTAATAATATCGAAGTAAACTACTTAATATAATATATACATAAAACGACTAACTGAACCTATTTAGTAAAGTTAGTTAAACAGTTAACTTAAAAAACTCATTAAAATACGTTTCTATTATGTTTATTTTTCAAATAAGTTTGTTTCATTTTTCTGTACATGTTTTGCAGAGTATTAGATGAGCTGGAATAATAATAATAAACGAAACATTTAAATTTTAAGGAATTTGCTTACATTTAATTGCTTTACAGGTGACATTATTGTTTTGTATACTTTTATTGTTGAGGAGGTCTTGGATTATTTTTAACCGACTTCAAAAAGAAGGAGGTTCTCAATTCGTCTGAATCTATATTTTTTTCTACTTTTTTTATGTTTGGTCATCGATTACTCGGAAACGGCGTAAGAAATTTCGACCGTTTTACTGAATCCTGTTTCAGGGGACCGCGAAGTGGTCCCATATATATTTTTTCATAGCTTGTACCTTTTCTTAGAAAAATGGGAAAAACTATTTTACTTATTCTCATATACTCTATGCCTTGGTGGAGTCGTCAGATTAAAAATTTGTAAAAAAAATTTTTGGGAAGATGGGACAAATTGAAAAGAAATTGGATTAGGTCCAGGATATCTCAAAGTGGTTCCATATATTTTTCAATAACATAGCTTGTTTCGTTTCTTAGAGAATGGGGAAAAACGTATTACCTATTTTCTTATAATCTATGCCTTGGTGGAGACGCCGGTATTAAAAATTGGGGAAAACGATTATTCGGAACATAGGACAGATTGAAATGAAATTGGGTTAGTTCCGGGATATACCAAAGTGACCCCATATTTTTTTCAATAACACAGCTTGAATCGTTTCTTAGAAAATCGGGGAAAACTTTTTTATCGACTTTCTTATGAAGTAAACTCTGGTGGAGTCGCTGGTATCAAAAACATAGTTCGGAACATGGGGTGTAATAGATTAAAAAGGAATTGGATTAGTTCGGGGGGATCCCGAAGTGGTCCCATATTGTTTATCAATAACATTGCTTGTACCGTTTTTTAGAAAATCGGGAAAAACTTTTTTAACGAAATTTTCATACAGTAAGCTTTGATGAAATTGAGGGTATTAACTGTTCGGAACTTGGGGTAAATTGTAAATAAAATGAATTAATCAAAATATATGTCAGTGAATATGTATATACAGTGTGTATTCATAAAACAAACGATTTTTTTTTAATAATTTTAAGAGAAAAAGTTATACTTCACAAACAGATTTATATGGTCTAAAACGTAACGTAACTTTTATAAATGTAGACAAGGTTTCTCTTGAAAGAGGACTTTTTATTAACAAATAAAATAACTACATTTCTGTTAAGATGTAAAATTGTTATCAAACAGAAGTAATTATAATTAAAGTGCATCTACCTATGTCATTGCACTAAAAATTGTATAATAAGTATTTCTGTAATTTTTCCAACTATATACTAGGTTTCAAAACATATATCAATTTTGTTTAAAAGTGAACTTTCTTTTTTTATGATATCAAATTGTAATCAAGTAAAATTTATTAGAATTGAAAACTTCATCCAATTGTGCTGTATTATTAAAAATATTATTAAAAATTGTAATAAATTGAAAGTTGAAATAAATCCAAATAAATGTCAGTTAATCAACTTCAAGATAAAGGATCTCAGTTGGTTTCTATATATACTGTGTCTTCATAATTTGATTTCAAACGGAAAACGTTCTTATGAATATTGTTTAGAGAAACAATTATTACATATACTGTAATCATTACATGTCACTTTTCCAATAGTATACGAAAATTTGTCAGCAAATATCAATTTTGTTCAATTTTGCCTTTGTTTTTCATAATATATAAAAATCTTATCAAACAGGGAAAACAACAATTATAAAATGCAACTATTGCTGTTCAACAATATAACACACTACATAATTTGCTCTAGATCGTCTGGCATTATAGATATTTTCGTTCTGATAGTAACAGTTTTTGCTTTTTTTAGACTAGTTGTTGCGTCCCCGCAATTTGTTTAGTATATTGTTTAAATTTTATTGAATTACTTCATTGATTTTTAAACTTCTGCACCTTTTCCAAAACCTTCCGTCGCGCTAATGCTAATTTTAAGTGTTTTTTTGCGTGTAAAATAAAGACAGTATTCGTGATTTGTGTATTGACTTCCAAGCTATTTGATTCCGTCTTCAGACGGCCGCTTTTTGTTGTTATTGTGTTACTATTTCGCGAGTTATAGTTCCGGTCGTAACAACCGCTAAACCGCTTTCATTTTGTTTCTTTTGTGTTAACAAAAGCGCATCATTTGTTGTTAAACCCGCATTTTTGTTTTCTCAATCAATGAACATTACGTCGCTATTTTTTGTATAACGTGTTGTCCAGACGAAGCTCTAAAATCAGTTCCTGCTGTTGCGGGGTTAGCCTCTGAAGAAAGAAGAACCAAGAAAACACCATCTGCGGAGCTTCGACTTAAAAGGTCACTGATTAACTTTTATTTGGTGATTCATTTACGCGACGGCTCGTGTTTTATTGATTGTTCCGCTAAAGGTCCTTCGTCAATTATATACTTGCACTGAACCGGTATTGAACTAAAACCGCAACATCTGATTCATACATTTTTTTGGATATTAATATGTAATGTGTCATCGAAGACATTAGACTAGTGATTTGGGTCTGTGTTCAGTATTCTACTGGACTGTGTGTTGGTGCTATTTCGCGACAATATCACTCATTATGTCATATCAGTAAAGTGCTTTAGAATGCGCGAACATGCTTTACAATTATGGGTAATGTAGAGGAAATAGTGTTCCTGCATCTAATATGTATCGTGAAAGATACTAGAACGAGTTGAAACCATTCTGATTATCAGATATTCATAAGTGTTTACTCTTACCAGTACCAACCATATTACGTGGAAGGAGTGCATGCGTTACTCCCCCTAATATGAAAAACTTGTCGCATTTTGCAAAACATTGATGAGAAAACACAGGAAAGACCTAGATAATTTTTTATGGACTGAGAAAAACAAATTAAAAAAAAATGCCTCAGGAACATTCTTCTGATGCATAATTACGCAATTAGAGACCCATATTTAATGTGACAAGAAAGGTTACAGTATTGCTTTAAAGTGTATTTGGGGACCGAAACATGGAACGGCAAAGTAATTGGCCATTTTCAAGTGCTCAAGAATGTAAATGGTAATCTTTTAGAGGATGTCTCTTTGGTAACACGCAGAGCAATGTGGATTGAAAATGCTATCTTTCCAGCTCATGCACGGCATGTAGGAAATTATTGAAACGAGACTTATCCATACAAATGGATCGGCCGTCTGGATATGTGCGTTAAGCTAGAATAGACATTTCGCAATGCTCAAAATTTATTGCTAATTTATTAGTGAAAAATAAAATTTATTCCTCCAATCGTTTCCGAAAAACAGTCGCTATGCTAACCTTATTATTATTTTGCAGATGAAAATATCGGAGTAGTTTTTATTGCTAATCTAGGTAAAAAAAATATTGCTCCAACCAATTACTAGAAAAAGTGGCTATGCTTTATCTTTAAATTAGCATAGCCATATCTATATCACCGGAGATAACAAGGCTGTCGTGGTGATCTTGTGGTATTATTTATTGCTATATAGTTGCTGCATCACGGTAAATATCAAAAAGTTTCTAGTTCATTTCGCACTCCTTAAAGATTAATGAAAACTTATTTTTTACGTTTCTCAATACAAATATCGGAGAAGTATTTATTGGTAATTAATTTTTCTCAGTTATACGTTGTCCAACTCATGCCGATAAACAATGGTTATGCAAGTTTTAGATAAAAGTTACCTAAGTATCAATATCTCCGGTATGAACAAAGATGCTAGGGTGAAATTGGGGGCTTATTTATTTAATAACTAATTGCTATCGGATGGTACCAAGCTAAACTCCTAAAACTATCACCTTCATCCCTCAATTAATTAATACGTTTCTACGTTTCTACTAGTAAACAATATCTATGTCAGTTATAGACAAAAGATTGCTAGCTATGCCTCTAGAAAGGAATGAGTTTTAGGGATGAATAGTTGTTTAGTGTTTTCACAAACTAATTAAATTATCCGAAATGCGCCAATGAATGTAAATGTCGCCTTAATCAGGAAAAAAATATGTTTTTCTCCTTTCGTATTAAAACCATTTGTTTATTGTCGCTTATCATTAATAAAAGAGTTGTTGGGAGTTGCATGTAAAAATTAGAATTCTAGCATATCAAATTTTGTTGCTACGACACTTGAAAAACTTATGTGAGAAGTCAATTTTCCCAAAATTCTTTACAGTGACATCTCCAAAAACCTAGAGACTCTAAGAGCATATTTAATTTGCTGTATAGTTATGAGCTGACCAATTGGCCCTCCAAGCGATATCGTTGAAGATGAAACCAGAAGTCGTTTTTTTAAAGTAGGAAGTGCCCTTTTTCTCAACGGATTTGAATTTATTGATGAAAAATAGTTTTGTTTGAATTTTTTTCGATAAGATGTCATTTAAAACCTGTAAATTAGTCGAGTTCAGTTTGTTTAAAAGAGGATTCATGGCAAGGCAGAACCACAGTGGGCTAAGAGAGTCTCCCTGGAACATACCCCTTCTGATTGGAATGGGGTCAGTTTGTATCGAGCAGTTGGCTTCATTCGGTGAGATTTTGGTTTGCCAGGTGGACATGGAATATTCTAAAAAGTTAATAATACAATTATTCACTTTATAGAGTTTCAGCCTTTTTGTAGTCCACATATGCCATGTAGGGATTTCGCCGTTTGGCGTCGGCTTGATTGCAGACAACGGAATCAATTATCAGTTGCTCTTTGCAACCCATCGAATTTTTCGCGCATCCCTTTTGTTGTTGAGTAATTATGTTGTTCAGCTCACAATGTTTGAAAATGCGTTTGAATAATTATTAATGTCATTATCAGGGGCGGCTGTCCCTTAAGTGCACTCGTGCGCTGAACCACCAAATTAACTAAGCTTTTAATAAATTTAAAAATCAACACATGTTTAATAAATATCATTTCAATACCAGCGAATTTATCAAAAAACAATTTAAACTCTAATCCAAACAGGTATTAAGACTTATATTCGCTAGAAAGAATATTTCACCATGCACTTCGGCTAGCGCACGGTGAAACTTACATAGCTTCTATGAGATACGATACAATACGCTTAATGCGTGAGATAGAAGCTAGTTAATGCATCTATATGGAGTAATTGGCTGATTCTCCTACGCCACACGGAGAAACCGAGCTCTGCTGATATTGACCGGATGTACTCGAACGTTTCAATAATTGAAATTTTTGTTTAGGTGATTTAATTAGTGGTTGCTTTGTTTTTGTCCTCGTAGTCTAAGAAAGAATATTTAACGTGCATAGTGTGTTTGTGTGTTTACATAATTATGAAAATGAGTATCAACTTTAACATTGATTATATTAAAAACAATAATAAATTGTTTCAAAACAAATATAAAATTGGCTGATCCACCTAGGCCATATATTAATTGAAAACAAGACTGCAAAATGAAAAATAAATATTAACACGGAGTTTTATAAGTGAAATTTATAATAAAAAGAAATGGTTTTGTGGATGTGATTGCATCAATACATTATTTTGTTTCACTTGCATTATTTATGACGGGGAATTAATTTGGACGGAAACAGGAGTGAAGGATTAAAACGTTTCTTAGAAGTACGATGCCTAAGGACTGGCTAAATGCTCTTTCTGTGCATAGAATTGAAAAAAATATATTCAATCAATGCCAGACTTTAATAAAAAGGTCATTGAAAATTTGGCTTCCGAAAAAATTACTTTAATTAATTAAAAATAAATGCAGTAGTAGCAAAGCTATGGTTTGAATTATTGCATCTTTGAGTCCTAATATTTGACCAGTAAAGTGCACCACCACCACTGGTCATTATTATAGGTTATAAATTGATGAAAATATGTAGCAGCATTAGAATGTGCCACTTTGAATATAAATATCATAGCTAAATAAAAAATGCAGTCTTTTAATAGACAAAAACTCGACAGCAGTTAACATTAACTTGATTGGTGTTTGTCTATTACATTTTAATATCAAACACATTCCTCTGTTTTATAGTTTTTGTAATAAACCAATTTTATTCGAGTCAAATAGCGTTAATAAACTTCGGCAATACACAACATGTAGTTGGATAATAGTTTAGTATACCAAAATAGCTGAATTTAATGTTACATTTTTTCCTGCAAAAAATATATAATTTCTGAGATATTCTACTGTGAATATAATTAAAATGGCTTTTCATATTTAGACAATTAACAATTAATACTCCTATATACTTTAATTCTTTAACAATTTCAATCCTTTCCCCTTTGTTTATATTCTGTAGTTATAATCATCGCCTTCATTTTGATTGCATTTAATGTAAGAAAGTTTTTGTTGAAATACCGAGATATATTTAAAAGGCAATAATTCATTTTTTCTATAGTTCTAACTAGGTTCTTATCTGCAACTGTAATCAAAGTGTCATCTGAAAAAAATTTAATAAAATCAAAATTTTTAATAAACTAATATCATCCAGATAAAGAATGATTAAAAGTGAACCCAACACACTACCCTAGGGTACACTACACTCATTCACTTTAGTAGTAGATTTAGAATTATTTATCTTGGTACATTGTAATCTGTCTCTCAGATAGCTTTTCGAACCAAAGTAATGCTGTACCTGCTATACCATAGTAAGAAATTTTCTGTATTAATATTTGAATGTCCATTGTTTTAAATGCCCTTTTAAGATTTAAAAAAACTGCTATTACATATTTCTTGTTATCCATATGATATTTCCACTCTGTTAATTTCAAAGCAGTTTCATAACAGTGTTTTTTGCTGAATGCTGATTGACATTCTACTATCTGATTATTAATTTCCAAATATTGTGACAATTGTTGATAAACAGAAATTTCCAGAATTTTTTCCAACTGAGGCAGAGTATTAATTGGTTTGTAATTTGTAGCTTCTTT
Source organism: Octodonta nipae (assembly GCA_034190945.1). Taxonomy (NCBI): domain Eukaryota; kingdom Metazoa; phylum Arthropoda; class Insecta; order Coleoptera; family Chrysomelidae; genus Octodonta; species Octodonta nipae. Next base: position 116,856,787 of record CM067217.1, read on the forward strand.
GGTGTTATTTAATTCAGGGATTTGTACAACAGTTGAAATGGACCAGTTCTTAGAGATGTATTTATAAAAATCAAAAATGCGTGTCCGAGTACATGAAAAAAAATTTTTATGACCCTTGAATTTGCAAAATCCGAATTACATTTATTATCTAGTGAATTTATTATTTTACGTAGATCAGAGAATGTTAATAATGAAAACTCCTTTAACTGAGATTTAACTATGGGTACCCCTTCTGAATCCAAGAACCACATTTAGGTATTGATTCTGTAATTTCTTTAACAAAAATTATATTAAATAGTTCAGCTTTCTCTTAATCAGCATTTGTTAATGTTATAAATAATTTCATCTGGCATGGAATCATTATCACATTTAATTAACATTTTCAAGACTGTCCATAGTTTTTTCTAATCATATGAATTATTAACAATTTGATTTTTATAGAAACAAGTGTTTTTTCTGCTTAAGCATATTTACAATTTGATTTTTACAAACTTTGTAAAAATTCCAATTTTTTTTTTACTCCATGGTCATACCAAGGAAGTTCATTACTTTTTACAGTGTACGTTTTTAGAGGAGCAACTTTATGTACTTCAGACTGTAATATTTTGATAATGTCTAATGTAATCACATCAATGTCAGCAGTATTCATATTCCAGTTATAGGTCTGTAAATTATCGTTAAGTTTATTTAATATTTCTACACTAAAATTTCTGTATGATTTAATTATGATTTTATAGTGTAATTAGTTTTCTGTAAAGAAATATAATTAATGGTATGATCTGTAATTTTTGCAATGTGTTATACCGAACTAAAAATATTCTGCCTGTTAGACAGAGCTAAATCAACTAAAGTTATCCTTAGTTATTCTAGTAGGTTCGGTAATAAGTTGGTCCACCCACATTGTTGAAATAAAAGATTGAAACTGTTTAACATACCCCTGTCTGAATAGTCAAGATTAAAATCTCCAAGCACAACACACGTACAATTATGGATAAAATACAATTCTGTCAAATCTTCAAATTCATGATAAAAACTATAATAATTAGAACTTTGAACTTTTGCGTATATGACGTCTCAATTATAAATTAAATTACTTTTTAGACTATTCAGTTTTTTGTGTGTGTCTTGCCAACAATGGTAGGTTCACCATTTATATATTTTAATAGTTTTATTTACCCTTGAGCTATCAAATTATTTACCTTTTGTTTGTGATTATTGAAATCGTCTGTCTGCATTTTGATTTGATCACCCGAAAGTTTAATTTCAGGAATACTTATGCTGTTTTTGCTTTTAAGTATGGATCGTCCTGTACCACTGTCAGACAGAACAACTTTCAGCATACTATGCTTGTCAGGACTATATTTTTCAAGTCTAAATGTTTTTTTACATATATATTAGGAACAATTTTCTCCAACAGTTTTTTGACATTCGTAGTTTCCTTTTCAGCTCTATCAATATGACTTAGCTTTTGATTCTTGTATATTGGTGACAATTATATTACTTCACCTAGATATTCTTGCCTCAATTTCCGTAACGATCGAAAAATCACTAATTGTAGTTTGGTTTGTCTTTTCATTTATTTCTTTTTCTAGTTCCAAATTTTTTCCACAATTTTTTTGTGTTTTCCCCAATAAATTTTTTGATTAAATCTAGCTTTTTTTGAAAAAAAAATTGCAATCAAAACAAAAGCAGAACAAAGTACGTTTTCTCAACTGCATCACCCTCACTTTAGAAGATGTAAGACTTGATTCTTGTAAAGTATTAGCACAATCATCACAAACAAATTGCTGCTCTTTTTCATCATCTATTTGCTTATCACATGCATTACACATAAATTTGCCCATATTAAATGTACAGTCACTGGACTATATATAATACCTGGTTGATCAATAGCTTTTAGTTTTTTTTTGTATATGATCGCAAAAAACTGTATGTAGTTTTTACGCTTATAAGTTCTGTAATTACTTATTGAAAATAAAAGTTGAACACTTTTTTTTTCTAATTTGAGAAGAAGAAGAATAATAATGCCGTATACTCTTATTAAATAAAAGTGAATTACGAATATGTAGTACGGCAAAGGTTAACACAAAATATATTAGGTCTTACGTATAAGAAACTGAATTCTCAAAATCAGTACCATTCTCATTGATGCATGCCGTTACTCTTCCAGAAAAAAATATAATATTCTAAAAACTTTGTCAGTGGACAAAGATCGAAGGGCTTACGTATTATCCGTTGAACTGGGTGTTTCATAATGTAATATGCCTTTATTCTACCCCACAAATAATAGTCGAGAACGGTAAAGTTAGGTGCTAGAGCTTCGACTTAAAGGTTAGTGATAACTTTTATTTGGTGATTCGTTTATGTGACGGCACGTGTTTATCGATTGTTCCGCTAAAGGTCCTTCGTCAATTATATACTTGCATTGAACCAGCATTGAACTAAAACCGCAACATCTAATTCATACATTTTTTTGATATTATTTTCTCTATATGTAATGTTTATCGAAGACATTACATAACAATAAGTGAAAATCAATGAAAATTTAAGAAAAAAATTCTTAATTTTCTAAATAAATTTTTTTTATCATTTTACAAAAAATTACATCAGACCATTTTTATGGATGGTGTTTTAAGGAATAAATATGAATTGGCACCTCTTCCATTGGCATTTTTCGCAGAGGATGGCATGAGAAAAAGTACTAAGTGATCTTTATTTAATGCTTTTACACCGGTGGAACTATTCCCTAATATCAATGCCAGGAGTCATTTTGTTATCGACGGTGAGTTTCTTTTTCATAAAGTGGTTTGGGATCGAAATTCAGCTTTTAATGACATTACTAAAACATATATCAAATTTGTACAAGAATATTTCGGGTTCTCTGCAAGCATTGTATTTGACAGCCACCCATACGACTCCGACGTCGCAAGAACAAAGTCTTTGAGTTTGCGCCGCACGAAAAAACACCAGCCGACAGAAGTAAAATTCTACAAGATCACGATACTAATTTTATCACAAGAGAAATTTCTTAGTAATGAGAAAAACAAAGCTCATTTTATTATACTTCTCAAAACTCCATTCTCGAAGGTGTGTTTTGGTGTCGACAAACCAGAATCAAATGCAGGCACCCTCACCGCTCGATCTGCCCTTGCTGCATCTCAATTATTTGACTCAGTTACTGTTATAGCTGAAGATATTGACATACATATCTTGTTCACAGCACTTGGTTGAAAACAATCAAATGTATTTTTTTAAACCATCAAAAGGACGAACCGCAGAACAATTATATTGTCCGTCAGGTTTTATATACGGAGACGTCATTGCGGATAACTTGCTGTTTCTTCATGCTTTTTCAGGATGTGACACAACCTCAGCGGCTTACAATATGGATAAACTTAATTTTCTGAAAACCCTGAAGTTAGCAAGTGGAAAGGCGTTGTTCCTCAACAAGAGAGTTTACCCTGCTTCGCTCACTGTCATTTGGAATGGTTTTTTATCTCTTCATATGGTGGTAATAAAGATGATATTTCTCTTGGCAGACTAAGACTATAAACAATTCGCCAAGTCAATGACAACGAGTACATTTAATTTATGTTCACTTCCTCCAACACAAGATACAGCTCGCTTTCACAGCTTCCGAGTCGTGGCTTAGTAATTATAACGATCCTAAAGACTGGGGCTGGAAAAAATGTGGAAAAATTTCGATGCCAGTGTAGAGCTAAAAACCTCCAGCATATCATTAACTTCTAAAATTAATGTTCTGCAGATTCAAAGGGAACTGCGGAGCGATGTGTGGATGACGAAAAGAAGGCCTGAAATGTTCTGTAGTATGCCTCCATTGTTTTGGGGAGACATAATATAGCTCTCAAAATTAATTGAAGAAAATGGTTTTGAAGATGAACCGCCGACAAGAATTTAAAATAAAAAGCGAACCAGTTGCCGAGCAGCAGTCTGGTCCATCAAAAAGACCGAGGACAGTGTAGTTATGATTTAGAAAATCACTGTAGATTATACCTACTGGGCGAAAAGCGTGAGTAATTAATTAATAATAATATTGCATTATCAATAATTCACAAGAGTATCAGAAAAAAAAATAAAAGATGATTAAAAATTATTGCAAATCATTAATATTAATGTGTAGTAATGAATACTGAAGAATAGCACTGTAAAACCTTAACTAATGAATAAATTTAAAAAGTTTATAATGAAAATTATTCCTTAAAACACCATCTATAAAAATGGTCAGATGTATTTTTTTTTTGTAAAATGATTAAAACAAAGTTATATCGACATATAGAATTTCTATTCTCAAATTTTCATTGATTTTCACTTATAACTGTTTTATTTATGGTACCACGACTAAAAGATTCTTAACAAAACTTGTAGTTAATTTTATGTGCAACAAAATATGTTAAATAATTTTTTTGAGACAAACTATAGTTTGTTAGATAAACCATAAAAAGCATTTGGATCCCTTTTTCCAAGATGGAGGCCGTAGAACTTGGATTTAAGTTTACACTCGCCCCTCCTTGATATCAAATCAACCCCAAATGTAACTTTTCAATGGACTAAGGTCCATGAAAGTCATGAATACCAATCCATCTATATGTTCCTATCTTACATTCGTCGAACATAGACATATGTGTGTGCATTTCATCCATCTTGCTGGAACCACATGTTACAAAGTTTTTATTGTTGTTCTTAGAACCTAGGGCCTATGAATACCGGGTTAATAGATTTTCAGATTCACAGAACTTCTAATCTGCAGAAAAGGTCTCATTCAGCAATTCTTAGATACCTATCCACAAGAAATAGATTAAACTGGTTTTTGCGTCAACATATTTCTCATAACTATAAAATAAAAATATATAAATATCCAAGCCATTCGAATTCTTATGATATTGTTGTTAAGTTAAATTTTTATAACCTCAGATATTTATGTGATTGAGAAAGGATTAAATAAAATCCGAAAGCTCTCATAAGTATAAACAGTACACTTCTTGACCCTTTGTCTCATCGTTTTTTTGGTTTGTGCTTTGAAAAAACTGTTAATCTGACATTTCGCCATACCCGTATTTGACATTTTTATAGGTGAAATTCTGAAGCTAAAACCCGTTTCAAAATTACAGAAATGGCGGTGGTAGCTAACTGATCCAACGTACATGTATTGTACGCAAACGTTTCACCAGCATGTCTCTGTGCCGTATAGGGGCCCCATACAACAAGATAGACTTCACCACCTCATACCACAGCCCCCTTTTTGCCGTTCGAGACCCATTTACGTTTGTGAGTAGCCTAGCCAGAGCTGCAGCCGTTTTTGCGGCTTTCGTCCTGACAAATCTGACATGATGGTTGAAAATCAGTTTGTCATCTAAAATAACTCCCAGAGACTTGACTGTTTTACCTGACATAACCACCCTCTGTCCACAATTGAACCCTATCTCCCCTCTTGAATCGCCTCGTCTCCCGTCTCCCTAAGCACCTCCTTGTTCATTGCTTTCACCACCACTGACAAATCAGCTCCATAGGCCAGCGTCTGACACCTCTCCGGCAACATTATAAGTAGTACCGGATCATATAATAAGTTCCATAGGGTCGGCACTAGCACTGATCCCTGTGGTACACCCTGTGTCAGCTCCTTCTCCCTGTCTCCTACTTTGATCTTCCACCATATAAAGTAGTCTGTTATAATGTTCTGGAGTATCGGCTAACCCCTATTTCTCGTAATCTCCCAAGTATGATGCATCATCCTGCCGTGTTAAAGGCTATCTTAATGTCTAGGTTTATTAGGACCACTCATGAATACTCCCTTTCTCCCACCAATCACATGATCTCCTGTAGAGCATACAAAGTCGATCTCCCTGAAGTAAAGCCGTATTGTTGCTGCGATATTCCTCCCTTCTCCTCTAACCCCTTAAATAACCTCCGTTTTATCAGTTCACACACAATTTCTCGTACCTCGGGCTCATCTCTCTCCCCTCTCCATCCGGGAGTAACACATCCAGCAATCTATACTTTACGTCCACGTACATGTCATATGGAATACAGAACAACTTAATCCCCCGACTGGCTATCCTGTACCCCTGCTCTCATACATCCAGATCTACCTCTTCGACCAGCTTTTCCCAGCTCTTTTCCTTCCCTCGTTTAATCCCCATACTCAGAGCCTTTTTTGACTTTTCGTTCTCCTGCTCCTCGCTCTACTCCTAGTTAGCAATTTCCTGCATTTTCGACACTACTTTCTCTCGTTCTCCAACTCATCATTCCACCAATACGCATTCGCTCTTCTATTTCCTCCCATCTCTGGCTTACCGGCGTTTTGAATACATTTCAAGACCCTCTCCAAATTCTTATAACCACCCTCGATGCTACCTCTGAGCATTTGATAGCTATCCAGCACAACAGAAGCATTCAGTTCCTCAAAACGTTGGAGGCCCCCACGCTTTATATTGCTACTGTTTACGCTAAGGTCGAAATATATGTATTTATGGCGGCTTAAGGACTCCTCATCCATCACCTCCCAAGATTTCAGCCATCCACTCAAACCCCTAGAGTAGATCGTTACGTCTATAAAGGACCTAGAGATCCCTCTTTCGAAAGTAGGTTTGCCTCTTACATTCCTCACCAACATGTCCTTACTTGACCCCCACAACGTCGATTTGGCGTTGAAGTCACCAAGTATTACCCATTCACCTCCTTTCCTCTCCGTTTTGCACAATCATTTCGTCCACTCTCCTCGTGTATTCTGCCGTTCTTATGTTTGGCGAGATGACACAAAAGTCATCAAATTCTACCCATAGGTATCCGGCTGCACTCTTTTGCCCTCTCACCCCAATTGCCTTATTTGCGAACCAAACCGCTACATAAACCCTTTCATCCTTCAACACATCATTCCTACCCGCCGTCATCTTAACATTGGGCTCACCACATCCACCTTTTTACTTAATCCTGTCTGAATCGCCAACGCAAGCGCCGCTTTCGCCTTTCCCACATTCACTTGGAGGAACTTAACCATCATTCATGCCTATGTCTTTCCCTTACCTCCTTCTCTTCCATCCTGCTCTTCCAGGCTCATAGCTCTCCTATACTTCCCACAAGCAGCAGTGTCCCATCTGTGACACTCTTCCTTACATAGATGGCATTTCGGTGCTGTTTGGCACTCTTTGGCCGTCTGACCACTACTACAACAATTGTAGCAGCAGTCCTTCCTGTCCTCACCCTTACATTCAAGGTGCCAGATGTCCGAAACCCCAACACCTGAAGCATTTCCTTATTTTTACCTTTTTGCTCACTTGACAGGTTATCCATGCCACTTTTACTCTGCCCTCATTCAGCAGCTTTCTTTCCCCCTCATCACTCACACTGGCGGTGGCCGTCTGTCTCCCCTTCTAATTCTGACTCAGAGTGGTATTGCCAATCTCCTTCTCCCTTACACCTTCTATTTCAATTAAAGACTCCCTCACTTCCGCAGCTGTGACCGGCGCATCGAGCCCACTAATGACCACCTGCTTACTCCCTCGATCCCTGACAGTGAAGTTGCCTTTCCCCAATGCAACCTTCAGCTTGCAGATTAGCTTATTAGCTTGACCCTTCTCAGTTACCATTATGAGGTCCCCAGCTTTAGTTTGCCTTACCGTTTTCACCCTAACGCCCATCTGTCCCACATTTACTGTCTCCCGCAGATGTTAGACTCAGCAAATGTTTTCCCAGAAACTTTTTAATTATTATGGCATCTTCATTATCTCTCTTTCTCACTGATATCGATTGCCTATTCTCTTTAACCGTCTCACTAACACCTCACCCACTCTCCTCGTCGGTTGCTGGAGGACCAGATCCTTATCCGTCTCCCAGAACATCACCTACAAGGCCTTTCACACTATATTTACATTACACCACTCACCCACAGCTATCACCACTCCCGATAGCTTCTTTCTCACTATGTCAGTCCGCAGTTTTTAGAGGACGTCTAGATGTTCCTCCGAAACACCCTTCTTCTTATCCATTTCACCCATTACCACCCTAAAAGTAAAAAAAGTGCCTGAGCCCCCCCTTGTAGAGATAAATACCCTTTTTACCATATACGGGTATTGAAACTCCCCACCCTCAGAAGCTTCAGCACTCTCCGTCAATTCTGGGAATCTATCCCTCGTTAATCTCCCTAACCCCCTGTCCAGATGCCCGGAGTTGAGACAAACCGCTAACTTCACCACTTTTCGGTCCCTCAGAGGATTCCCATGCTCCAATTTCACGCGCTGGAACAGCTTTTCTGGCCATTCCTTGAAAATGACTGAGTTTACTTTCTCCAAGCTCTCCGAACCCTCAATCTTTTCCCGCATCTACCGAATTCGGCTTTTCCTCAGCTCCTCTTGCAAGCTTATCCGTCCTTCTTCCTGACTGAACATTCTCACCCATTCCCAACATCTCCCTATTTTTAGTAAATACTCTCCGGTATTCGTCTGTCATTAGCGTCATGCTTAGCACTCTGCTATGCTTAAACGGGTCTCTTCATTAATTGATGCCCCCTCCCTAGCTCTGCTCGCCAGCTCCCTTAACATCCAGCTATCTTCGCTAGGGTTCGCTTGGCCTTCACCCGAATTTTATCCCCCACCTCCATTTGCGCGAAGCAGAGCTCATCAACAAGACTGCTTTCTTCGCTATAGGGGGGGGTCCTCCTCCCCGGACCTCCCTCTCCTTCGTTTACTCATTGTAGCACCCTGTTTCTCGGTTACCAGCTTATCCTTGTTCCAAGTAAAGTCATTTACCACCTTGTTTTTATCGGAGTCCGCCAGTTCCCTGACGCTCCCAATAGACGACCTCCTCCCGATCTCTGTCGTCTTTTCAGTAGCCTTGTTTCGTATAGTCTCACTCCTCTTGAATCGTTTCGTTTTGTTTAGCTCGTCGTCCACATCCTCGCCAGTGTCGCCTTTTGTCCTCCAACACTCAGTCCCGGACTTTTCACAAACATTAATTTTTATTTTATTTTTGGATTCCATGTGATTCCCACGAGTGGGGTCGCAATAACTGTCCAGCTCGGCAGTGCGCCCTTACCAAGCTAAGGCTCTTTACCCAGGAATTTCGCCCGGTATTCCTGGGGCTCCGTTCGCAACTAAATATCGTATGGCCATTCAGCCCTCATCACGGGTCGCATAACACCTTGGCTTACAGATTTTTAACCAGGTTTACTCCGGCAACGGAACAATTTGGTTCAGGTACTACCGGACACTGATTTCGTAATGGGGCGGTGATCCATCTTGCTGAAACCATATTGTATTGACTGAAACTTGTGGGTTTACTTGATGAGGATATAAGTGTGTCAAAGTTGGCACAACATTATTTTGGAGCAGTTCTAAATATTTATCTCCATTCAAGTTGCCATCAATGAAAAAGGGGCCTACGATATGATTTCCAACAATTCCTGCCCAAACATTAACTTTTTCAGGATATGGCGTATGTTTCTATGTCATCCAGTGATGATTCTCATTAGACCAATTAGGCAATATTGACGATTATCATGACCGTGAAGTGTAAATGTGCTCTCATCAGAAAAGAAAACATCTTCTAATTTACACATTGTTATCTAACCTTACCATCTCTTGTTCACAGAAATACGTTCTCCTATCGAAATCGTCTTCTATGAGCTCCTGAATGGGCATCATTTTATACGGATTTTCACTTTCCTTTAATACTCCAAAAAATTGATGTGTGGCTAACGTTGAACAGGGGGGCTGCTTTTCGACCAGAATGATGTGAGTTTTCGTTAAACTCAAGCATAATATCCAATTTTGTATTATCACTTAAAACATAGGCAGCTACTTTTTTATCTGTATACATGACCAAGCTCGCGTAACTGCTTTTCTATTTTGCTAATTGTTCCAGGGGATGCAGGCGGTAAATTTGGAATTTTTTTGTGAAAGATGCGAGAAATTTCCATTTGTGTCCGTGTGTTATCTCCATAACCAATCATATGTAGAATGGTTGTTTTGTGCATTTCTGTTAAATGAACCATTTTTCTGATAGTATTACGTACAGTTAACGAAATTCAAACGACAGTAGCACTGGCACTGATCATCACTTTCATGCAGGCAAACAATAAGATGCTAAGGCTAAACAAAACTTTTTCTTTAATCAGTAAAATGGAATGCAGGGATGGTTTTTGCTTACTATCTCAATAGCAAGAGCTAAATGAGAATTAAGTATTTCGTGTAATGTAGCGAATGTGTGAAATAAAATAATTTTCTTTTGTTAATGATAATTTTAGTAATACATCTGAAAACACTTAATATTATGTCTAAAATTTTCTGGAGAATTCAAAAAATAAATAATATAGAGGGGCTTGCATTTTAAATAAGAAAGTCGGTATTGGCCACTGTCACATGAAACACCCTATATATTTTTTTGTTGAAAAATGCGCTTTTGAAAATACTAATTAACTTGTCTAAGCGTTTTTCCCAACAAGCCCTCCTTTGTTCATTATCGAATTTATTTCAATTGGCTGTTCCACATTGTAGGCATATAAAAACACAAATGTCGAAATGTTTCTGCCGTCAGTATTATATTTTACAGAATATGTCATCTTCAAAGTAATGTAACGCTCCCATTGAAATTGTTTACCTTAAAACAGTTTAAATAGACGGTTTCAGAAAGAAATCGGTAATATGTCAAAAGGCGAAAAATGCTATTCATCGCCGTAATTCACTCTTGAGGTTTGAAGATCATAATATGAAGAGCTTAAAAGAAATCTGGATTGTAATATGAAGTATACAATTTACGTAATGAGATTCATTAGATAAAGCCTTTTTTACCATATTCGAAAAATGAAATAGATTTCAGTTGCTAATGAATGAACATTTTCCACTGGTGCTAGCTAAAAGGATAGAAATGCAAAAACAACAAAATTAGTGAGAACTCTCTTTCCAAGGAAAAAACATCTAAACTGAAACAAAGTCTCCCTTTTCCTGGATTGTATTCTTTAGGGAATATTTGCACGACGAGAAAGACTTGCACTCCTGTTCATTTACTAATTATTGCCAACGCGACAGCTTTGTCGTTTGTTTCCTTTTCACCTGGCATTATGCTGTAACTATACAAGCTGACACAATTTCTTTGTGTAATGAGCAAATGAAAAGTACTTGAAACTAAATTGTTGTAAACAGTTGAACATTTGGACGAACATTAACTGTGATTCAAGTTTCTAATTATTTTTAATTATTATAAAATGTTTTCAACGCAAACTACACCACTTTAACTTAAAACAGTTTAGGTTATAACCTTGTAGTGAATAAGCTTAACTCAAAAGCGAATATACGCTAGCAGATCTTGTTTGTAATCTTGAAGGTTATATATTTTTTATATAAATATTCTACTTCGAAGATAATGACAAATAATCCAATATTTACAATATGTCCTCCAATTTTGTCTGATATCGGTCGCTGGTCACTTGAAAACTCTCCAAGAGAGGGACATTGGAAGATATTTTGGGCAAATCTCACAAAAGAAGCACTAGGATGTATTTATAACTTTCGTCAATTAAAAGGTGATTTCTTCCAGTATTCACGAAAAATAGTCGCAATATAAAAATTAATGATAATAATTGTACACAATGTCAATATATACCTTCGAAGAAACCTCTTTTCATCGGGAAGACATATGCCCTACAATCTGTCCGGTGCTTTTTATAGAATAGCTTTTAGAATGTTTTTGACTCCCCTATGCTGATTAATTAAAAACATCAATATTAGTAACATTTTAAAGTCTTAAGTAATATTCAAGATTTGAGTTTCATTCACTTAAAAAAGTTTCCAACAAAAATAGATATTATTTAACATTAATTAACAGAAGATGTATTGTATTACTTTAAATTTTCCATACAAATTGAAATAGTCATTGCTTAATATGTGAGTTTCCTAAAATTAATGAAAATTATTTTGAATCATAAGATTTTCTGCTTACGAAACGAAATCGTTAACTGTGAAATGTTAGAGTAAAGTTTATAATTGTTTTACTACTCAATTGAAGGCTATTAGAATTTTTCGGTCTTATATCCTCAAATATATATATTAACTAATGTTTAAAAATATTTTATTTAAGATTAAATTAGTATATAATATAATGTTAATATCTTTATAGGGCAATGAATTTTTTATGGACCGAATCTTTTTAGTATTTTACCTTACATGAACCCATTCCTGCAAAATCCTGGCTTTTAAGTACAATAAACATCCTCACAGCATGCAATATTTCTAAAATATGTACACAATATTTCTGGTTTGATTTGATCTATGTCCACGATAAAACCTCTTTTGAAATAATTCATGAAATATTCAGGAAATATTTCTGAAAATTTTATGAATTATTTGTGTCATATTTCACGATATATTTCAAAAGATCTTTTGATTCAGATATAAAAATAGTTTAAATATATTTAATAATATTTATAAAATATTATGGGATATGAAATATATCTGTAGTATTTCATGATATATTTTAAAGGATTTATTTGTCGTGGGCATACGAATATTTCAAAAATTATAGACTGAAATATTTGAAAATAGTTCGAAAATATTTCATAGCTGATATATCATCTACACTTTTTTTCAAAATATTCCTATATTCACGAGTAAATGCCACAAAATGTTTCTCTAGAATTTAATGAAATATTTCTTCAAATATAATTTAATAAGTATATGATTTCTCTTCATTTAAGCCATCCTTCATTTGCAAGTTTTTCTAACCTTGTTTGAATCACACTGTGTAACGATAACTTGACTTCGCCCCATATTTCAGGTACTTCATATATGCAACAGCTCATGCTCTACCCTATATAAAAAAATTCTACTAAATTTTTTTACCTACACTCTATAATTTCTATTCCACGGTATATTTCAACAACCTTGTGTATGCAACTACTTATGGGCCACCCAATATAACATTTTTTTACCACTCTGTATACTTAGAATTCTGTATAATATAATTGAACTCCACCCGTTTTCATCCACCTGGTATATACAAATCATTATGGTCTACTCAATATATCTTTTTTGAAGCACCCCGTATAACTTACCTCTTATTTGAACCACATTGTATATATGCAACTTCTGACGGGCCACCTAATATACCTTATTTTTTCAAGATTTTTTTAAATCCATTTAATTCTACCTATCCTATATATGGAACACCCTTTAAAATTACACTTGTTATATCAGTTGGAATTTTTCTAAAATCGAAACATGTTACATTGACATCTTCCGAATTTTGAATAAAAGCTAAGCTGATGTGCAAGTATAAAAAAAATTGGTTCATGCGGTGGTGACTAATTGTGTATATGTGTTACCGAACATGGTAGTAGATTTTTCCCTATATCTACCGTTTCTGTTAATGTAGGGATATAAAATGTATACAAGAATTTAACTCAATCCATAAGCCTTGGCAACAAAAAAGATTCAGCAAAATCAGTTCAGTAGTTCATACGTGATGAGGTAACAAACAAACAAACAAACAAACAAACAAACAAACAAACAAACAAACAAACAAACAAACAAACAAACAAACAAACAAACAAACAAACAAACAAACAAACAAACAAACAAACAAACAAACAAACAAACAAACGAACGAACGAACGAACGAACGAACGAACGACGAACGAACAAACAAACAAACAAACATGTTTGTTAACAGACAACTACAATTTTATAATAGTATATAGATAGAAGAAGATTGTTATCACAATATTCCGAAGATAATAATGCCTGAAGTTCTCATCAGGGTTGTTGGTTATTCATTTTCTCTAATATTCATGAACTCGATTTCACCCGCTAAAGACGGAAATTATGAACTATTAGGTTGCAAAGAACTGTCTTCGAATTATTATGTCACACATTTTACCAGGAGCTTTTCCAGCCAAAAATTTGTATTTTCTCTTTATTTCAAAAAATTTGTCAATATGAGGTGAACAATTCTGGTCATTACAGCTGCTTCTCCAATTTCTCCTCAACTTTACTTCTTATAAAAATATAGTTTTGACTAAAGAACCCCAATAATGTTTACAATTTCATGAAATAGTAGGGTCGAATATCCACCACTACGCGACCATTAGTTGAAATAAAACGGTCCTAATTTGTCAAAAATATGTTTGTTTGGAATGCACTAAGGTTAAGTTGAAAATATTGTCCGGAGAACTAGTTAATTTTTCATACATAAACTTTTGCATCAAAGAAACTGAAAGAAGAGGGTCCATAGTTTACTTATAAAACATTTCTAACAAATAATTAAACGCTAAATTATATCATGATGACTAGTTTTTCAAAAAATTCGAGGAAGAAGTTAACAAGAAGGCCAATTTTTATCTGATACCTAAAAACACTGGTAGAGAAAGATCCCAGGCCTTCGTTTATTTCGCAAGCAGTTTTTCCAAATTTGACTTAATATAGGTTTAACTAATTTTTTTTATAACATCGTGCATATTTTAAATATATAAGTAACCAAAACCAGTATTTATCTCATGTCTTGTTGTTAAAATTTTATTTGAAAAATCTCAATCATACCATAGGGTTATCCAATAACCCTTTTAATAAATTATTTATTAGTATTTAATACTTCTGTAGCAAAGTTCAGGTCAGTTAACATCTAGATAGATTGACCAAGAATTAATTAATTATTTGAGGTGTACAGCCTGTCGAATTAATCCGCTCTTAGACGTCAAATTAATTTTGTAGGTGTGCCCGCTTTCATTTACAAAGCACGAACAGTTTCTGTTATTGAAATCTCTCTAGAAGTTGCGTTGATTAGATTTTGGTTGGGAGAACGCAAGAATCGATAAACGATGAATCGAATATCTCGGATTGTTTGCAGGAATGCCTCTTAACGAGCTTTTTCTGTCCATCGAATTGAATCAGTTCGGTCTGTGTGTTTGATTACTGTTGCATAGACAGATGTGATTGCGTACAAAACGAGCCCTTTGTTGTGCTCGTTGTATATATACACAACATAAAAATTGTCCAATTATTGTGGACGTTGTTTTCCTCGATAAGTTTGTTGAATGGGTTTGATTGTTTCTGCGTATTTGTCAGTAAATAGGAACTAAAATTCGAATTTTAGTTAGGAAGTATAAATAGCTTACAGTTGGTTAGAAATTGTTAAAAATCAACAGCACTGATAAAATATCCTATCACAAATTACTTTTGAAGCTTAAAATAATTGCGACTATCAATTTATGTAATAAGATGTGTTCTTTATCCCTCTTTGTTGTATTAAGCTTGACAGTGATTTGATGTCCCTATTATTATTCTGACTTCTCTCGATATTTATATATATATATATATATATATATATATATATTTATAACTTCAATGTTAACAGTCACTACTTATATAATTTTTGCTTATTAGGTAAGGGATATTGACTAAAAGATTTGTTGGTAAAATCTCGTTTAATTCATTCACCTAGCTTTCGGAAATACTTTTTTCTTTCTTCAGGGTTTCGCTGTAAGAAAGAAATTGCTCATGTCACCAGTTAGTGGATACTACATTTTTTAAATGATTTTAATATCACTTTTCATTGCTCAGGTATTTACAATAGTCGAGGTTATTAACATGTCCTTGAACTTAATAGTATGTACATCACATACAGACAACTGAAATAAACAATTCGACAAGTTAAAAACAATTAAAATGTACTCAGGAGACCAAGCACCATTGAAATTAAATTTATGGATAATCCATAGATATCCATCACAATACATACAATTTCCAATATTTATTGATCCGTTGGCCCATCGTAGAAGTCACTGAGTGGGTTTGAAAGGATGTATGCATACGTTTCGCTAAGGCGTTGTGTATCAGTCTTCTTGTTCATTGGATTGATCTGTTGTCTGATTTGTATCATCTCCAAGATGACTCGTTTATAATACTTGTTGTTTCGATCTATTATTTCTACCTCCACAAAATTTATTGTATGTTTAAACACTCGTGCGTGGTCTCTTAGTGCACATCTTTGTTTTTTGCTTTTAATGTCACTTCTATGTGTGGCTAATCGACTCTTCAACCACTGTGATGTTTGGCTCAGATATGTAGATTCACAATCCTGGCCTCCAAGTTTATATACTATGTTAGACTGTAATAATTTGATTGTTGGATCTTTTAATCTGGAGAATAGTATTTTTACAGTTTTTATTTTGTAAACTGCAATTTTATTCCTTTCCTGTTTAAAACAACTTATTAATCTGGGTGTCAATTTTTTTATGTACATTGCATTATTTAATTTTTAATAAAATAGTACTACTTACATAAAAGGGATTTGCAAAGGCCATCATAAAAGTTAGACATCAAAAGATAAATTCAGTTGTAAATGATAGTAGAGTTGAAAAAAATATGTATAATCACAAATTTAGGCAGTAAAGACACCAGATTACATTTATTTTTAATCAATAACATTTTTAAATTAAATAAATTCATTCTAAAACAAAAATTAGAAACGTCAAAAAGTAAAATCGTTAGAAATTCTTAATACATGAAGGGAACGCAAAAATTATAACAGTGTAAAGAGAACAGAGAGCATATTGTAGAGTAAGCAACTATTTTAAAGCGTAGAAAATTTAAATTTTAAATAAATCCAATTTTAATAAAGTATCTGCCAGACAACTGGTGGTCAACAGGTACAATGTCAAAATTAATGATTTGAATATGTATGATTGAATGATTTAGGCAAATTTAAAAAGGATAAAAGTATCAAAATTTAAGATGAAATTTAAATTGAATTATTGTCATATTTAGAAGGAAATTAAAAATATAATTCTAAACGGAAATGTAAACAGCATGCGGCATAATTTGAGCATATAAATGCAAAGAAGTGACACTGACAGCTCTCTTTATCATTAAGTTGTTGGCAAGAGCAGCTCGAAGGATCTTTCTCGTAAAAAGTATGTATCCATGACAACGATTTAAACCATCTGTGGTTGTAAACTCAAAGACATTGTTCCATGTCAGAAAAAATAAATAGTTTAACCTGAAATTTAAAAAAAGGTTATTTTGAGAAATGGTTTGGAAAATATAAACCTACTTCAATAAAATTTCAAGAGAATTGTATTTCAAAATTCAAATCAAAACCAGTAAGCAGAAAAGTCCGAATTGTATTTCATAATTCAAATCAAATCTAGTAACCAGTAAAGACAAGTTTGGAGAGGTAACTACAAGATATTTGATGAAAAAATAATTGAATTTGTTAGAATATATTTAAATTGTACAACAGTTCTTCAGAAGTCAAAAGGTCAACAATAATATGATATAAAACATAGCAAACACCAGGAAGAAGCAAATATTAGACCAAGTAAACTGTAACTTTTTGAAACATTTAAAAAGATAAACACACAATTTTGTAAAAGGTAAATTTTATTTAGAGGTCATTAAATTAATATTAAATATTTGGCTTAAAAAAATGTAAATTGAATTTGGAATTATTGTTTTTGTAAAATAGTGTAATTGAAGTATTAAATTAGTCATTTGAAATAATAATAAATTATTAAAGGAAATTTGTTTTGTTAGACAAAGGATATTGGTTTAATAAGGAAATAAATTTTATATAAATTGAAAGATTTGGTTTTTGATTTTTATATAGGTGATATAACAAAATTAAAGTGAGCTAGTGAAAGTAAAATTTATTGATTTAAGGAAATAGTGAAGGAGAAAAGGAGTGTGAAACATAATAAGACAAAAATAGATAAGTAACGAAATTTCCTTAAGCCGGTCCTGGTTTCATTCCAGTACGACACCGATCGCTTTTAGGACAAAATTTTTTTCTCGAAATGGCTCGACAGCTGAAGAATTAATGATGATTGTACGAGAGTTTTCGATGCAGGTTTTAAAAAGGAGCGACCCATAATCGCGGAGTTAGTTAGTGCGACGAAGAGCTTATGTAGAATTGTTATTGTGTGATCTTCGAATCAGCTGTTGTATATATTTGATGTAAATAAGAGTTCTAAAAAGTGGTAGTGAATATTAGTTTTACAATTTTAATTGAACCCACGAAGTATATAACAATAAGTACATTTTTTTTTATTTATTAAAATCTAACAAAGTTGAACCCAAGTCCAAATGACCCTGAGAACTTTATTTTTTTTTTATTATTCATCATTAACATCTATATTTAAATATTTCAATTTAACAAAATTCAAAATCAAATATAATTGGCTAAGCCCAACGTGGAGCTAAGGTCATCACAAATTAATTCATTATATATATAAATATATATATATATATACATATATATGTAATTGACTGCTCTCGGGAATCTTGTGTGTTTCTCTTGTTTGTCTTAGAATCAACGTTTCAATGAGATCCCACTCATATTCTTCGAGATTACTGATGTTGTCACTCACTAAGAGTAGTACAAATTGAATGGCAACATCAGTAATCCCGCAGAAGATGAGTGAGATCTAATTGAAACGTCGAAAAAGTCGAGATTCCCGAGAGCATTTTTGTGAGATAACATATACATATATATATATATATATATATATATATATATATATATATATATATATATATATATATATATATATATATATATGTATATGTTATATCACGATTCCCAAATTAAACCTTTTAAAAAATAAAATACAAAATAGAAATAATGACAATAATAATTAACAATAGACTGAGTAATAATGAATGAAAAACAAGAGAGATTTTACAATATATAATATAATAAGTGCTGAATAGGTAATTCTTAGGAATGTCGGCCGTCCCGTAATATGACATGTGTCGCTGAGTCAGCTGGGAAAGTTGAATTGTCGTTGCGATATAAATTCGTGCTAAGTTCATAGTATAAACTTATATAACAACTCCCATCCATATAAAGTGGACACATGAAAAGGATAGTTGTATGTCATATAGTTCTCACAGGTCCTTTATTAGCGTGTTATCAAATTAAAATCCATAGTCACAATGGATAAGAAGTGATGTACCGTAAGGTTGGGAGAATATTAGAACGGTGTTTACTACAGTTTTAGCTGTTTTGTCACCAATGGGCTATAATAATATAATATAATATCATTTCATACAAACAACAACAACAAAAAAGGCATCATATAGTTCTTTTTTCATAACATAAAAATAATTCAGAATGTGAAATCACGTTTGCACTAATTCAAACATAAGTTGAAAGTAAAGTTGGTGAGTTCATCTCGAATAGCCCGTTTACATTATGCCCCAACCACTGCTGCTCGCGCTGTCGGCAGGCTGCTGAAATTATTGCCGACGTAGGGTTGAAATCTCGTCTACATTATGCCAAAGTGGACCGGGAAGTGTGCAGCTAATTATGAAGAGCAGTATATAAACATCACACTTCTACATAGTCAGTGCGTAGTTTGTAGTCGAGTATTCGAAAATATCAATGACGATAAGTTTGAATGGTGTTTTTGGTGTTTCGGTTATGACAAAAGGAGCACCAAAGTTTTTTCTACAGAACTTTACCTTTTGGCAAGTTTCGCTTGAAAAGGATAACTTTATGTCATATGGTTCGCACAAGTCCCTTATTAGAATATTGTCAAATTCACGTGCATAGTCGCAATGGATGCGAAGAGGTGTACCGTAATGTTGGAAAAATATTAAGAGGGTATTTACGACTTTTTTAGCTGTTTTGTCACCAATAGGGTAAGCTTGAGTAAATTTGGTGAGTGCATCCCTAATAGTCAGTGTGTAGTTTCTCCTTGGATATTCGAAAATACCAATTTTGAAACGTTCGTAGGGTGTTTTTGGTGTTTCGGTTATGACAAAAGGAGCACTTAGGTTTTTTCTACAGAACTTTACCTTTTGGCAAGTATTCAATACAGAAAGTTTCAGATTCGTCACACTTATCTTAGTTGTTATAGAGAATGTTAAAAAAAATGCGATACAACTGTTCCAAGATCAAAGAGTAAAGGGACAATTAAATATTTTCTATGCCGTACAGTTTTGCTGGCTAGAGTGTCGGTAGTGAAATTTTGGTATTCTCAGAAAATGTCTTCGATGATTTTGTCATGAAAATCATTGAGTATATTTTGCCAGAGGAAACTGACTATTCGTTTGTGAGATTTGTCTATTTTTGAATAATCGATTAACGACTCAGTTTTATACAGTTGAACAAATTCTGTTGACATTCGTTCGTCATCATTATGTTCTTGATCGTTATCGGAGTCGTCGGACTTATCGTGTCTACTACCTGGACGGGTTGTTTTAGGTCGGTTTCGTTATTTGCAAAGATTTTGATCTCTGAAAGAAAATCGGTACATTATTTGAAGTGATTAATTTTGATTCGGGAAAGAGAGTCTGTCTTCAAGTTTACCTTGGCAGGTTTATATTCGATCATATAATTATACTCCTCTAGCTTAAGGTGCCATCTAGCTGGACGACTGTCAGGATTGTTGATGGAAAACAGCTAAGTAAGCGCGCGATGATAGCAGAGTAAAGTAAACTTTCTTCCAAAAAGATACGGCCTGCAGCGCAGAGAGTAGGGGAAGGATATGCTATAGGAAGATCTTTTCCTACGGGGCCGTGTGAGAGAACCTCTCCAATTGCAGAAGCACTAGCATCAGTAGTGAGCAGAAATAGTTCTTTGAAAGTTAGGTAGATTAAAATAGGGTCAGATACAAGCGCTTGCTTCAGTTGATTGAAGGAAGACTTGCAATCTGCCTCGAAGATGAATTTGACGTCTTGCTGTGGGAGTTTCGTTAGAGCATTTGAGAACTTAGCGAAATTGGGGATAAAACGTTGGTAATATGAGGCGAGACCAAGAAAATATTTAACATCTTTAGGAGTTTGTGGTTGACGAAAATTCTTAATGCGTTCAACCTTTGAACTTTGAACCTAGGTAAGCAACTTCCTTACGGAGAAACTCACACAGGTTGAATTTTTAAGTTTGATAGTCTAAGACTCTTAAAGACTTCTGTCAAACGGGACGTGCTCATGGATGGTTTGTGAATAAACGATAATGTCATCCATGTAAACAAGGCAACAAGTAGAAGGTGCATTTTTTAAACCAAATAGTATACGAATGAATTCGTAATGTCCACTGTCAACAGAGAAACCGGTCTTGAGAATGTCTTTCTTAAGGATTTCTAACTGGTGGAACCCTAAAGTGAAATAGGGTGTCAAAAAGTACTGACACTTACCAAGTTGGTCGAAGAGATCAGAAATGTTGGGCAGAGGATATTTATCGTCTACAGTGAGTTCGTTTAACTTCCTACAGTCGATAACAACTCGCCACTTTTGCTTACCAGAAGCATCGAATTTTTTCGGGACGACGTGCCTGATTATGCCCTGATCAAGCATTTCGGCAATTTGGGTTTTTACTTCTTCCTTATGGAGCTTAGCATTATTGGTATTAATTGAATGTTTTACTGCGTTCGTAAAGGACAAAATATCACCTTCAAGATAGAAAATTTCTCCGAATTCTAAACAGAGGTTGGTGACAAGTTGTCACTCTTTGTCGTTAAGATGTTTTGTACCAACGTATTCCCTAATAGTTAAGTTTCTTTCTAAGCTTAGAGAGACTTTGCAGTCTTGTGTATTCAGATTTAAGAGAGGGTGTGTATAGTCAAGGTTTTCTAAATGAAGATCTGAAAAATTAACAGTTTTGGGCATTGCGTTCGCGTTTATTGTTGAAGTGAGAAATTCTCCCTCTGAATTAACATGTACAACTGCGTTGGGGAATCGTACTTTGTCAATTTCTTGTGTAGGTAAACTTGCGTCGCATTTGAGTTTGAAAATTTGTTTAGTTCGTGCCTGGATAGTTACTTGATTATTAGGAGTACAAGTTTGTTTGTTAGTACGGGGTGTGTCTGTTGGTTGTATATTAGACTAATCGTGATCAGGCACTATATTTAGGGGAATAGTTTTGAAGTTCGTAATTAATTGCTTTTATTTCAATTCAACAATACATTCGTAATGTTGAAGAAAATCAATGCATAATATTCCATTAAACCAAATATCTAGATTGTAGATTAAAACTGTATGGGAATTACTTATGGTGAATGGAATAAGGGTAGATCCTCAAGTAGGAATTTTCTCGTGTGTGATGCCTTGGATTGTCATTTTTTCCGGAAATCTTTCACGAAAATTTTTTACTGTTTTTTTTTTCAAAATCGAGATACCAGCTCCGGTATCAATGAGGAGTTCGAACTTTCCAGAATCATCGTGAATGTAATATAAATTTTTGAAGTTTACCGATCGTAGAGGACTTAGGGAAAAGCTTGTTCCGGGAAATTTGCATCCGGGTCAAAATCTTCCAGATTCAAATTCTGGATTTGCGTTTGGACAGAAATGGTAGTTCTTGATTCGGGGGCTGATCTAGGCTCGGGAACGCCTGAAAATCCTGGTATTCGTGACTATTCAAAGGTGTAACGGAGTTATCTTCTAGAGTTTGTTCAATGTCATAATCGACAGGACTTTCACTGAAATCGTCATGAATGTATGGGCTATTTTCAGTACTACAATTGTAGTCTCTTACTGAATATTCCTGATAATCAGTATTCAGGTGTTCATTCTCTTTCCGCACGTTTGTGACGATTGGTCTGTATTACAGACGGTCGGAGTTGATTTGGTTTGAAGGGGGGTCTTTGGAAATTCATCAGTCGAAATTGTTGACCTTTATGATTGCTATTGTTTCGGACTGGGTTTGGCCTCGAAAATTGATTTGGCCCTACAAAATTAATTCTTATATTTTAGTTCTAAGGCAGTCTACTGCAAGGTGGCCTAATCGATCACAATTAAAACATTTAGTGGGTTGAACTGGTTTCCGAATATAAAACGAGGGCTTAGGTTGAACAGATTTATTTATCTTCTGTTCTTCGAAATAAGGCAGCTGAAGTTCTCTTCTTATGCGACAATGTTCCTCCAGAAGATCTTTTGGGGTTGCTGGCACGAAATATTTGGAAATATATCAATCAAATAAATTCTTTAAGCCTTAAACGTTAAACGATTCCCTACCGCTCACATCAACAGGAACATTGCAAGATCCGTGTTCTACTTGCTATCGCAGTTGGGACTTCTTGCAGGCTCTTGCTCCGTTGAGGGATAGAATCCGCCGCTACAAGTTAGAATTAAGCTCGTGTTTAAGTAACGTTAGGCGGATCCTACTGACTGCGCCAATTTGTTATATCACACTTTTCAAATTAAACTTTTTAAAAAAGATTTAACAAAATAATTTTTTTTAAATACAAAATAGAATTAATGACAACAATAACTAACAACCGACTGAGTGATAATGAATCACAAACAAGAGAGTTTACAATATATAATACAATAAGTGCTGAATAGGCATAGTTGACACGGCAGTTCTCACGTGTCGCTGAGTCAGAAAGTTGAATTGTCGTTGCGATATAAGTTCATAGTATAAACTTATATAACATATATATTACCTACATCATGGAAACACGACGGACATTTCGAACAGTGACTCTCATCTGATAGGCTTCCCTCAATGAGATAGCTCTGAAATGAAATTCTTCAATGCTAGTAAACATCTTATACGACGAATGTCAGCGAAATGAAGCCGTAAAGATCAAGATATCTAGCGTCTTGCTGAGTATGTATTAGGTATATGAAAGCCATTATTAAGGTTCATTTCCCTTTTGTCGATTTCAGTAGATTCCCTGTAGAGCCTCGGTTTCTAATTTTCGATTTCGCCAATATCTTCATCTCTTCAAAGTTTATTTGGTGTCCTGTGTTAATTCTGAGTTGGGCCATTTCAGACTTTGTGATTTCTTGTTTCATTGCATTTTTATGCTCCTCCCTACTTGCACTTGCTTTGCTATTTGTTTGACCGACGTACGAAAGAACGCCATCTTTTCATGGAATTGTATATACACCTTAGTCTTCAAGAATAGTTTTCTCCTTAGGTGCTAGTAGGATTTGCCAGATGTTCTTATGTGCATTGAAAGCAGTTCTTATTTTATGCTATTTTAGGATCTTCCCTATTCTGTCTGTTTTCCCTTATATAAAGGGAAGAAAAAGCCGTAAAGATGTTTTATGTGTTTGGTTTTTGTACTTTAGATTTTTGTATAAGGGTATAAAATGTGGTGCTAGCCATTCGTTGGCAATGCCTTCTTCAGTGTGATTTTGATGTTGCCGTTTTCCACGTCTGTTAGATTTTGGAATCTGTGGGTCAGGGTTTTCACCACAGAAAATAACTGTGCTGGATGCCGGTATGAGTTTGCGGTTAGGTATCTGTTTGAATGGGTCATTTTTCGGTACCCCTTATGTCCTATTGTTCCATCTGGTTTCTTCTTTATGATCGAGAAGGTCGAGTAATGTTACTGGTTTTGTTCCATTTCGGCGGTGGAACTGATTTCTGGATTTAATCTGTATATAAATAGGCAATGACAAAACGGTTTAGGTACCATTTTCTACTCTGTTTCTCGACCGATTTTCTTTATATTTGATTTGTTTGGTAGCTATTGACAACTTTCAGTGCAGAATATATAAAGAATCTGTATTTATATCTTTTAAAATAACTAATTTAGAGATAAATTATTAATAAAATTCAAGTGAGTGGCGCCCACTATGAACACGTAGCTTAATCTACTATTCGAATTTTGACAGTCGTCAAAATTCAATTATGGACAATCCCAGCGAGGTATAAAAAATATAACTACATTAATCGACTGTTACTTACATAGATGTATGTAGTGAAAGCCTTCTTTTCTATTCATTTATGACGTTACTTTTTCACAAAAACGTTGACTTCAGAAACTATTGTGTTGTGATCGAATTGAATGTGTTTTTAAGAAGTTTGCGCATTTACAGAAGAATCCAAATGAAAAGTTTTATGTAAGTACACAATTTAGAGATTCTAAAAATTATTTGATACATTTGATTTCCGAACCGGAAGAGTTAAGTATATACATTCTTTTAGTCATGAATGTCTCACAAATCTAATAACAATTTGCATATGCATCCATTATCAAAAGCTACGAAAACACTCAAGAGATGTGATATACAAATATATTTTTAATTATTTATATTAATGCCATGTGCAAATAAAACTTGAATAGGTATTACAGTATTAGCAATAAAATAAGACGAATCAATTTGCAGTTTCATTTGATATAAGGTAATATTATAAATTAATTTTAACATCTCATCTAAACATTAGCTGTCAGTCAGAAATTGTTTAATGTTCTTTTAACGAGATGTGATATGCTGCAAATGTATCCACTCTTAATTTGTGATTTTGTCGAAATTTCAATTCGGGATTTTGGCATGTACAAATCGGGATCAATGGTATTACCGAGAAAGAACAAGATTGTGATAATTAAAATTGCTCTAGAAAAATTCATTCAATGCAAATTGATGTGTAGTATCTTATAAGAATTTTATCACTACTTGATATTTTTCTAACATTACATTTTTACAGTTGAACCTTTCAAGATTTTAAAGTGAAAAGTGCTGGTTAGGCGATTCGTTGATGAGCAAAAAGTTATGTGTTATTATGTTAATTTCAGGCCCTCAATGAAGTTGCCATGAGCAGTTACATATGCATATATAAATTGACAGAGATATAAGGCGCTGTAGGTTTTAATTATACAGGGTGATTCCAGAAATGTAAGAAACCAAATGTTATATTGGGTGTCCCATAAACAGATGCATACACACAGTATATTATATATATATATAATATATTTCCACCAGCCTGTATATGTAACTGTCTATGGGTAGTCCATAGACAGTTACATATACAGGCTGGTGGAAATATATTATAAAGTGGTATTATTGTAATGAGTATTTTAATAAGTTTTAGAGAGTTGAAATTAATCTGAATCACTTTATCTTGAGAAAAATTAGACAAAATATCCGATAATATGTATTTTTTAGTATGTACCTACCAACATTTTTGATGAACCTTTGCACTTACGAGTAATGCTCTGTCACCCATGTACTATTAATTAAACATTGAAATGGAAATTGAATAAGTATTAATAGCAAAATGAAACAGATTATTTTGTTGAAATTTCGATTCAAATAGAATTGTCATTTACGATTATTTGTTATATTATCCTACCGGTTAACAGCTGAATTATTTAATTTTAAGAAATTTCATGTTAACTAAATTTTTGTCTTTAATTTCCACTTACTGCCTCTTTGCCATACCTTGGCCATACCATATCATTATGCCATGCATTAAAAATGTGCTCACAAATAATAAAAAAAAGTTGAATTTGTTAGGAATTGACACAATTGGCGATCGCTAGTTTATTTAACAGCTCTAAGAAATTGTGTGTATTATTTATATTATAAATACTTTAAAAACTTTTTCAATAACTTTAATATTGCTTTTAAATTTTCTTGTTTCTGTTTGAATGGGTCACTTTCCGGTACACCGTGTGTCCTGTTGTACCATCTTGTGTCTTCTTTATGATTAGGTTGAGGAACCGTAGTTAGTGGTTTTCTACTATTGCCATGGGGTAACTGATTTTTGGATGTTAATTATTTCACAGCTCTATGAAATTGTGTGTATTTTTTGTATTATGAATACCTCAAGGAATATTTTCAATACTTTTTATACTGCATTATTACAACGTTTAGGTTATCTTGTTGTTCTATTGAGTAGTTTATTGACTTAATTCATAAGTTGGCCATGACATACATAAGAAATACTGAAGCAAAAATCTTAGATTGTTAACACAATACCTACAAAAAAATATATAAATTGTTTTGATATGTGTGGAAAACACTCCATAGAGACTAGTAGCTGATATTTTTGTACAACAGCATCCAAAAAACAACTCGCATTTTGCAAATGTATCAATAAGAATGGCAAAATGCAAATAAATTGGCTCGTATCACTGTGTTTGTGGTCGAACTCCACCGAAACGGCTCTACCAATTTTTATAAAATTTTTTATACAAATTTGATAGCTACGAGAATATGTCGTAAAATATATTTCATACCACAATTAGGGTGTCCCTATTCAGATTTTTTTTTAATAAAAAATCATATCACGTTACCGTTGTGGAGTATTTATCGCATGAGAATTGAAAAATTAATTCTGTTCTTAAATTGAATAGAGCTGTTATTTGTTACTTTACCAGTACTGAGGAGGTGGGATTTACAAAATGTTTAAAATCTGATTTATCGCTCTCGCAATAAATTAGAATGTGTTGCAAATGTTAAGTGATTGAAAATATTGTCAAATTTAGTCTGTCAAAACCAAAAACGAGAAAAAAGGAAAAAAAATCAAAATGTACAAACCGTCAGATACGTTACAACTAGCACAAATAACTAAAAATGCCAACGTCACAGTAAATGTAAAGGAAACGCAAAATGCCAACAACGCCAAATATGTAAAAAATCTCAAACACGTCAAATATGTCTAGCTCTTCATAATAAATACTAGAATAATGTATTTTTAGAAGCGGTTTTTGCTCATAAAAGATGATGCTCACAAAAATCTATTGGACGTGAAAATTCCGAAATTAAAAAAATGTCCAAGAAAAATATGACTAACCCATTCGAAGCCGGGAAGGGTCAGCTAGTACTATGAAAATGTTCAACTCAGTTTTTGTTTACGTGTAGTTAAACAGTAGAAAAAGCATTAGAAAAATACATCTAAAGAATACATTTCGAGCTTACAGGCCTAAATTTAAAAACACTAAATAGAACTTGATTTAAATGTTCTCTTAGAATTTTCTTTCTAGTTTCAAGGAAAGGCAGGAGAAGATTTCCAGTTTCTGTACTCAATTTTATGTACAGACGATACAACTTTTGCTTCAAACGGAACCAGGAGTTCAAAATTGGCTTGGTTTACTCCAGATGATGACATCTTAGTTGTTGAAACGTACCTAGAGTGAAAAAATATAAGTTTGGTATTAGGGTACAAAACTTTGTGTTTATACAAAGTAAAACAGATGAAATGACTTATCAACAGTTTCTCATAAACATTGATCGACACGTAGTAAATTCTTTGAATTATGAAATTGTCTATTAATGAATCATTTAGTCAGTAATCTATGAACTTTTAGATCATTTTGCTACTATATAGAATAAGCGTATATCAGCATATTCAACATACGAATAGTGCGTTTAACACAGTTCCCGGGTTATTGCATTTTATAAAACATTTTTGGTTTTCTTTTTTTTGCTGAATTAAAATAACATGTATCCACTAATCCGGAAAATACTAAAATACCACTGCAAATCATATAGCTAAAAACAACAAATGCTTTGGATATTGCATCCAGCATTCTTCCTGCTCTAGAATTATTGGGGAAAGAAGTGCCCATTTTGAGCAATTCTTGTACTTTTATTCTTTTATTACCGTTCTGATTTCTTATCCGTGCCCTATGGAATAAAATTGTTGGGGCTCATAAAATATTCGTTCCTTAGCACGCAAATACACTGACACCTTCAAAATCAAAGATCTCGAAAATTCTTAACTGACATATTTCTGACATGTACAACATTTGTTGCTGCAGAAAAGTTTAGGGCCTCAGGGGCAGTCTTTTCATGCAGTAAAATTTTGGTGTTTAATTTATTCACATCTGATGTCAGAAAACACCAATACGCCAAATTTGAGGCTAAAACTAAAATTCATGCAGTAAGATCAAATATTATATATAACTATAACCACAATGTCTAATAGGTACATCTGCAAATTTCAATGTTTGGGTTAAGGTATGCTACTTTACTCCACATAATGTCTCCGGTTAGGCGATTTCCCAACTTGTCAAGAACTTTTTAGATTTAGAATTCCTTCTCCAAACTCGACGGTATTCTGTTTTAAAGACACGTAATTTTATGCAAAATTTTTGTTTCTTAACGAAGTTTACTTTACTATTTTATTCCCAATTTGATGATTCGACTGTTCAAAGACCTATTAGTAAACGCCCATATAGACGAGACAGCACCCCATTTTTCAACAGAAATTATTATTGTTCACTAATTAGAATCAATTGATTACTGTCGAATATTCAACCTCAAGCAAAATCGTTTTTATTTTTATTAGAATTGTATTGTTCGAGCCTGTTCTATTGTTTGCTTTACAAACGAAATCAAAGGCTTCTCGTTGAAAGCTGCCGAAGTAGGTTACATTAAGTATAGGTATATAAGTGAAGGAAACCCTTTAAAGATTTCTCCAATTTACTTCTAAAGAAGTGTATTAATGTTTTTACTCCTTACAAATTTTAAAGATAATAAAAAATGGAAAAGAATTCGTATTGTTATTATGGAAAAATTTACTAGTATATATATATATATATATATATATATATATATATATATATATGCAACAGCCACGAACAATGACGTCGACGTGTAGTGTCGTATTATGTGTATTACTAGTAACGGGTTTTCCCGCTGGAGCAACATTTAAAATCATAATCCAAATTCATCTAATAAGAGATCCTCTAAAAACAGTTCTGATTATCAATTGAAACAAATGACATTATTGTTTCAATTGAACGTAATTTTGTTAATGGTAACTATATCGTACAAACGACAACGCATTTAAAATCCACTATAGACGTGCATCTTAATACTTGCAGTGTTTTTAGCGTTAATTTATTTTTTAGAAAAAAGTCAAAATATAATTAGTTTATTACAAACCGAACATATATTCATTTAAATCTTAAGACTTTGGAGAGGTACAACCCAAAACAAATTATTTTACTTGTATTACCCATTGATTTTATCAATTTTATAAATAACTTGCACTACCAAAATTAATATATGTATCACATACACCCATTCTACAGATGAGCTGCTACTAACTAACCTATTACGTAGACCTAGATTATTTGTAAAATTGTTGCTATACACCGGTTATCTAGACAGAAACTACAAGCTAACATACTTTTGCTTACTTAATATACTACCTTAACGGTACAATACTTTGTTTACAATATCATCAAAAGTACTGTCAACAACATATTTAAAAAAGAACCTACTTCAACTGACTCAAAGTGAAATCGGTTTAAAAAACCTGTGCAATCAATCAGTATTTTCTGACATATATTGTATAGAACCGGTCGTTTCCATCCACTAATGAATATTTTCTGTCATTTCACTGTACTGTAAAATCCGTTACAGAATTTTGTTTAAAAAACAAAATGAAAGCCGTTATAAACACTCTGTACGATATACTTTTATGACATATCTAGACATTTAAGATAGAGATTTAAGTAGAAAATTTGACATTTACAGTGTTTTTACTATTTTTGTACACATTTTTTAGTTTTTCCGAAAACGTCGAAATGAAGTACACTTATAAGTTATACTTTGCAAAGTTGTAGCTCAGATTGTCACCGACTCTAGAAAAAATATTTTGTTTTGTTTTTAATTAAGTTACCTTAAGTAATATATTTATTTCTCCAAAGTTAATTATTATTTAGTTAAATAAATTTTGATGTGCTTTTTTCAAAATGTTGCTTCTCATCTTATCGTCTTGCTCTAATGATCTGACTCCACCTTGTGATTCTGTCATATTTGACATATTTGGCATAATGACCGACAGCAAAAACTTTTGAAGTCGATCTACACATTAGTAGAATTATAAAACGCTGATCTAATGACAAATGAGTATACCGCCGAAAGTGAAAATTAACGGGTACCGATAAAACACTCTGAAGTCAAATCAGGTTTTAGTGACTCAAGGACCGTTTCTTACTCTCACTCAATGGCTTCACGATTGAACAGGACTGTACCACCTTTCCGTAAAAAAGATGTAACAGTGTAAATGAAATTTTCCAGGACAAAGGCTTAGCTTTTGCCAGCATGAACCAAGCGCATTTAATATAATCGTTCACATGATATATAATGTAATTCAGCGGTTGTCTTTGATTTTCCCTTAAATATCAATTATGTTACTGAACTTCTTTGGATTTTACTTGCCTATTTATCGGGATTGCGCTCACAAAATTGAATAAAAATAACTTTACTGATGATAGGGTAGGAGATTCCAAAATTAACAGTTCTCGCCTATACAGGTTCGCGAGTTTCCTTACAAATTTCTTTACGACCAATTGTCATCTGGCAAATATTGAGCTAATATTTAGTAGTGTAATAAATTAAGGTTTTTTAATGTTTAATCTGATTTATTCAATCAATAGAAAATAGCCTGCTCAAATAGAAGAGGTAACTGCATTATAAAGAATGAAAGAAATGGCTGAACTCATAAAATGTTAAACATAACTGTAAATTTATTGATAATGAGGGGAAAGCGAAATTTGCAAATATAAGAACAAGTTACCAAAACATTCAAATGTCTTCCTACATCTTTGCGATCTAGGTAAAACCGACAATACCGGTATCACATCGCAATCCAGCAAGCATATTTAGTAGGTATCTACAATTCACTAAAAAGTACTAATAAGCAAAATCATTGTAGAATCGTAATACAGCGCATACTTTTTTATCAAACCAGACTTTAAAATATGTCGTATTACAAGCGAGCTCTCCATGGAAATTTCAAATATCCATCAAGTTGTAGTTTACAAATCTGATCTTTAAAAGCAGCTTTGCTAGAGCGATGAATTGATACTTACTTTTTGATTATCCACAAAATTGTGTATATGTTTTCCAAATAGGTCAGTTATTTCAGTAATAATTTTCACGCTTTCCTATAGGATTATGCGCATCACATATATTAAATATATAACCAACTTCTTATGCGACAGTTTTTGAGTCATTTAAATTTATTGCAACTTTGAAACTTATTTATTACCCAACTTTATTCCCCACATACGTTGATATTATTTTTCACTTTCATTTGGCACCATATGGAAAAGTTAATAACAAACTTTAGTTCTTTCCGAGTTTCTTACTTCTGAACAATATTAATTTCAGTCTACTTTAATAAGGTTCATGCTGTAGAATTTTCAGATTTTTTTTTTTAGCTCTGGTGCTATTCGAGTAATGAGCTTCCAACAAAGCAGTATAAATTCCTGCATATGTGCATTATTATGTAGAATGGTACATGAAATATACCATTTAATAGTTCTCCATTACGTCGGTGTTAAGTAAATCAATGATTTAAAAAAACATTTTAAAGTTATTAGTTTAATATTTACACGCAATAAATAAATACAAATCATCATTTAACTATCTTGACAAAGATTTCTCGTGAAGTTCTTATAATTCATAACAAAAGTAACCACCACATGCTATCTCCAAAACTCATTCTTCTTCAAAATTCCTGATCAGACAGGGTCGTAGTAATTCTTTGAGCAAAAAAGGATATACTTTTTTTGAAAAGTACAACATATATTAATTATTAACCGACATCCAAAAAGGAAGTATGTATGCTTAGTGATTATTCATAAACGGCTTGGGCAATTTTGATGACTTAAACGGTATTGTACTAAGTAATATTACAGAAAGGTACCAAATAATTTTCTATAACGTGAGATTTACTGTTTTCCAAAAATTCAGAGAAAGCAGTAATTAAGGGACTACACTTCAGTGAATTTCAATGAATCTACACTGTTTTCTATAAAATGGCTCAACCAATTTGAATATTTTAAATTGTATTCTACAAAGAGCTTGATTTTGTTTAATTTTCAATGACGTAAAACATACCGTTTTCTGAAAATCGTAAAAATATGTGCAAAAAATGGTAAATATCAATGTAAATGTCAAATTTTCATCATAAATATCTATCTTAAATGTCAAGATAGGCCATGAAAGTAAATCGTACAGGGTGTTTGTAACGGTTTTATGTTATTGCAGTCGAGTGAAAAGGCACAAAATATCCCATTAGTGTATCGAAATGAAAAAAAATTTTTAGCTGAACGATCTTTTCTTTTCTGTACGCTATAAGGTGGTGGGTTGAAATACAGAGCGAAGTAAAATTACAGTTAGACAGGGGGGTTCAAAAAATCATACAAATAAATGTGATATTGGTTGGTACATAAGCAGTTCCATATACATAATACCTGAAATATAAGGTGGAATAGAATTAAAGTTATACAGAGTTGTTCAAAAAATGTTGTTAATCTGAAGCTGGTAGACAATGTAACTCGTTCCTCGATGTTTCCTTGGACTTCCTTCGTCCTGAACTGGTTGATCTCACAAGGTTTCAATACCTTTGTATCTGCTGTCGTCATCAGGTAAATGATGGGAAATTCAGTTTATCCGTCGTAGTTATACTTTTGACAGGCCATGCAGCGTAGGTCATGGTCATTGGGTCTTATCCGGTCCAATCAGCGGTTGGTTGTCGATGAATCGTAGCGGCAGTGGCCAATAAAGGGGTCTAATTATATTCTTATTTGAGATTATATATGCTGTATCTATAATTTTTTTATAGCAATGCTCTGAATTACCCTGCCCTGGTCCCAGTTGATGTTATAGTGTTCGGTCCATGAGTGATTAGCTAGCACAGACATCGTTAGTTCCGTCCTTTGACTAGCTATGCGGTGTTCCTTAGCCTTGGTGTCCAGCGGTTGCTTTGTCTCTCCAATGTAAAGATTGCCACATTCGCAAGGTATACTGTATATAGACTTGTTTGGTATGGCTGGAGCGTCCGGTCTCATATTTGTAATCATACTCCTCAAGGTGTTGCTCCTTACGAAGATAATTCTCTGACAACCCTTTAGTATACGTTAATAATAGAGTTGCTATTGTGGTTTCCTCTTCCTGCCTTAGTGGTTATCAAAAAAGATACTAAGTAACTTTTGAGAAAGCCAAATATGATTTTGGCGAAACGTCAAGTGATCTTTCAAACGAATACAGACGAACGGATGTACACCGGAATAAATCATCAACCACATATTTCCATCCGTGAAACAGTATACACAAACATATATATATATATATATATATATATATATATATATATATATATATATATATATATATTTACATATATTCTAAAGGCCAGATTCCAAACAAACGAAATATCATATTTGTTTCAGAAATTAGGACACGTAATTTTCTGGGCAGCTTTTGTAAAGTGACAACTGAAAACTACTTTGACGTCATTGTAAAACTTTGCTAAAGGTAGACCACATGGTGTTGCGTTATCATGCCATTGAGTCAATATTTGCCTTTCTGAATTTAATTGGTGAAGTTTATTTTCCGGGCTTTGCGGTCGGGCGTGTTTATTCTGAAATTGCCGAAGCATGTGCAGATAACTTTTCTCTACGCGGATGAAAACGCTTTTCCCCAAAGGAATATTTTCGCGAGCTGGCTGAAGCTGACGTATATCATCTGCGGTTCCTTAAGCTCGATATCCTTTCAATGTCAATATAGAAGTTCTCGCCTACGGCTGAACTGAGTTTGCTTTCTCGTTGTTAACACAGGTTCAAGAAAATGATTTGTTGACAGAGGAGAACGATTTGTCTTATAAATTTTCCGTGAGAAGTAGAAAATTAAAACGCTATAATTTTGAATTTACCTATAAGTTAATATATTATGACACCTGAGATTCCCTTATCCTTATCAAAAAAGTTAATTTGCCTATTTAGAGGAATCTATACTTAACAACTTATATGCCTCACTTTCGTTTACAAATTGTAACAACAAATTAAAAAGACAAAATAAAATTTAAACATAGCATTTCCTACTGCTGTAAGAGTAGCATAAGATGCAGTGTCTCAACAGTGTTATAAAGTATTGGTCCATGTGGAAAAAGGAATGGATCCCGAAAAACTCGAGAAAATTCAGCACATGGGATTGATATTTGAATATTGCATGATTTATTGGAAATGTTCTTTACAGCAAAGAATCTCTCTAATCTTCGCTCGTATAGTAAATTCTGCTGACACTTCTATAAGAGACACTCATCTTGTGTAATGTCATATCAAATTGGGATAATAAATAGAGTTGTGTTACCCGGTAACAGAAACCTTTACGAAATATTTTGCCTGTTCATTGAGTTTACTCTGCTCAAGTTTTTTTGCTCCAACAGATAAGTATTTGAAAATTGTATATGAAAAACAAATTGTAGTAAGGCGATTTCATATAATTGCCCGGATTACTGGCTGTCTCTACAGAGATTCTTCCTCACAGTTACTCTGAGAGAAAGAAATTTGTACAAAATGATCAACCAGTATTCCTGTATATAAGTATAATGTATTGCATATTGTGTTATAATTATCTGTCTTTGGAGACGTTTGAACTCCGATTCTGGAGTCGTTGTCAATTGTTTAGTATTGTATTTCGAGGTTTTTTTCTAAAAAAATTCGCTCTGATGTTGATTTTGTTGTTTGTCAAAAAATTTGAGTGACAATTTGTCCTTTGGCGATCACTTTATACTGAGGGTACCTATTGCTAACAGAGCAGTAATAGATTTTTCCAGTCCAAATGAAGGTCGATTGAAGGTGTTCCGATTTCCGTGTTGTTTATCATCATACAGCTGGCTTCTTTAAATTTTCTCTAGTTTAAATTTTCCTCTTTCAACAAACTCTTTATTTTATCTTTTGGACACATATTTTACAAGAGAATCGTATTTTTCCCTGTTCTTGTTCTGCCGCAGTAGTGGCATATTTCTTGTACTGGCAGGTGTAGCTTAGCAATAGACGAAGTTGAAAGTGGTCTTCGCGTAGATGTGAAGAAACAATCAAATAAACTACGATCGGCGCGTGTTCTGCTGAGGTTTTTGTGGGTGAAGCAAAACCATGGTATTTATTTTAAAATAAAATACCATTGTTTTATTAAATTTTTATATTTTTGGTTTCATGTCAAAATAGGGATGTATCACTGCCGTCGGATTGTCACACCTCGTTAGCGTCTATTTCCTATCTTCCTCAGCCTGACTGGTGTATATTGCAACTTGCTTAAAGCATTTGACTGATTAGCAGAATGAAAGTCTCTGAGTCCTAGTGGCAGTCCCTAAAGGTTATAGTTAGATTAGGTTTTTCACAAATTCGTTACACATTTTTGATTCCTTAATAAAATCATTCAGTTTCCTTTTTTCTTTATTTTCAGATGTCTAACCTCCTATTATTGTGAGAAATGATCTATACAGGGTGTTTTGTAGAACGTTCGCCAAACATGGAGGGCAGATAGGTGGGCATATGTGCTATACTATGTAGCCCATATAACATCTAGATAGCTTACGGTTTTTGTTTTTTTTTTTATTTAATTTATTTTTTCTTACTTCTCAATTTTTTCTTCTAAACTATTGTAACTTCTTTATTTTTCACAGTATTTTCACCGAATACAGTTGAATCGAATCTATGATGTTTGTTTGATCATCTGCATTCGATATTTGTCACACATTATTGATTGTCCACAAATGGCAAGGTTCCATAAAAACGTAATTAAGTTAAATAATGTATCTCGTTACAAAAGAATATAAGAAGCACGTCGAGAACTTCGAATGCTTACTAAAACTTCTCTACTGCAACCCATTTCCAACGATATTTCACACGTATTGGAAAGTAATCAGTATCATAATACAATTTGAGTTTGTAATTTACTAGGTGATAACTACAAAAAATAAAACACACACCAAATTGCAATAATTTGTTATCAATTTTGTTCAAACCGGCTTCTACAGCTACACCTTTTTCTGACTCCTACAGTGGTAGACTCTAGTCGCATCTCATCCCATATTATTTCAAAGGCAACATTTATTATTGCTGTTAACTTCTCCTTGATTTTTATTTCTCTCTCATAAACGAGTTGCTTGGCCGTCCCCATACAAAAAAAGGTAGTCAGGTCTGACGAACTTGGAAGCCAAAGTATCGGGCCAGTTTTCATCTCAT
Source organism: Octodonta nipae (assembly GCA_034190945.1). Classification (NCBI taxonomy): domain Eukaryota; kingdom Metazoa; phylum Arthropoda; class Insecta; order Coleoptera; family Chrysomelidae; genus Octodonta; species Octodonta nipae. The sequence continues at coordinate 116,893,460 of CM067217.1, forward strand.
AAAATCGATCATCCCAAATTTTTTGGATCGCAACATTGATTCTTTCCCTTAATTGGTTCTTGGTTTCTATTCCGTAAATAACTTGAAATTTTAATGAATGATTTATCGATCTTATTAGATGAAGTCCTATTGGAACTCAGACCAAAAATATTCAAAAAAGATTCCTGTCCAGCACATTATAGGCGAACTGTCAGGGAGCTCCTTGACAATTCATTCCCAAACGCGTGGATTGAGAGATCTGGCCCTCTACTCTGACCGCCAAGGTCGTCAGGCCTGACTACCTTTGATTTTTTTTGTATGGGGACGGGCCAAGCAACTCGTTTATGAGAGAGAAATAAAAACGAATGAGCAGTACAATCAAGAATAAATGTTGCTTTTGAAATAATATGGGATTATGTGCGACTAGAGACTACCACTGTAGGATTCAGAAAAATGTGCAACGATTGCATCCGCAGCGGTAGAAGCCGGTCTGAACAAAATTTATAACAAATTATTGCAATTTGGTGTATGTTTTATTTTTTGTAATTCTCACCTTGCAAGTTACAATCTCAAATTTTATTATGATACTGATTACTTTCCAATACTTGTGACATATCGTTGGAAAGGGGTTGAAGTAGAGAAGTTTTTGTAAGCCTTCGAAGTTCACGATGTGTTTCTTTTTTTTGTGACTTGATAAAAGTTTAACTCAATTACTTTTTTATGAAACCTCGCCATTTGTGGACTCATATAATTTTCTCAATCAATCATTTGTGTCAAATATCAAATGCAGATGAGGAAACAAACACCATATATTCGATTTAAGTTTATTCGGTTAAGATACTGTGAGAACTGAAAAAGTTAAGAAAAAAAATTGAATTAAAAAAAACCGTAAGCTATCTAGATGTTATATGGGCTACATAATATAGCACATGAGCCCACTTATCTGCCCTCCTAACCTTCTACAAAACACCCTCTATATTTATACAGTTAGTGTTATTTTTCATTCCCTAACTTATGTAAAGCTACGCATCATGTTATTTTATCTGTTAACTATCACTACGGCTACACATATTGTACTCAAGTACCTCTTGATCTTCTAGCTTGACTTTTAGTTTATGATTTCATAGTGTTGTTCCTATAGTTTGTATGTCGTAGTTTTATCATGATTTCGGACAAACCGGCAATTTTGTTAATGGTATGACTGTTTTTGGTCTTCCATTAAAGTGGTTTTCGTTCTACAGATTGTTGATTGCTTTTTTGACTGTATGGTTTGTATATCCATTTTGTCGTAAAATAGCAGTTATATGGTTTAATTTATGTTTTTGTTATTTTCATCTGTGAATCATATGAATCTGGAAATGAGCGTGTTGCTAACTCCATGTATCTGTCCTTCTGTTCTAGGAAGCCTTTGTGAGATTTTCTTACAAGGCTATAGATGAAAGGCATCTGGTTGTTCTTTTCGAGTTCAATTGTAAACTGAATCCTTGTGTGCATGGAGGTTAGGTGATCTAGGCACTTGAGCAGGTAATATAACCAAAAGATTATACGACAAATGCATCATCGACATATCTTAATCATAGTTTTGGCTCAGTTTTGCTCTCTCTAGTACTTTATCCTCGAAGTGTGTCATGAAATGGTTAACCAGCACTAGTGATAGGGGGACCCTAATTCTGCTTGTTTTTTATATATATGTTCTTGTTAACCATACATTAGATACTTTTAAAGACGTTTAAAGGTGTGTTTTGAAAAATCTATTGTGATTGCTGGGAGGTCTTCACTTTCAGCCATTTTTTAGTTGCTTCTTGTATCGGTCAACTTCTGGATAAGAACTTAACAGCGAAGCTCGCTAGTATGTCTTCTGGTTCTATCGTGAGACTGTTGAAAATTCTTACGAAATAATTTACGTTTTCCACAATAAGTTGTAGAATGCCGGCTAGGTATTTTTCAAAGTTGTATACTGGTGAGTTGAGCTCATAAATTTTTGCTTGAAAAACTCCTAACAGATAGAACCAAATAAATAATAAAGTTTTGACAGAGAGATGCATAGCTATGGCAACAAACACTTTTTTTTTCACAGCCAACGAACTGAAAAAGAGTTTTTTATAATGATTTACATTTTCTGTCATCCAAAGATCAGCTTGTTATACATTGTTAAAAAGCTATTTTATGTGCTATTCATTGACGTATAAATCTAATATAGCGGCCATAAGAAATAATACAGTTAGTTGAGTTTGACAAAAATCTAGAAAGCTTAAAAAAATTATTATTGTCAATTGATTGGGCGTAGTCGCTAAGACAAACTACTAAATTTTATCATATTTGTTTACAAGATGGCGAATATATTGTAAGCTCCTGTATATATTTTTAATTTCGATACAGCACCTGATTGGCTTGGAATAGCGCTACTTTTTTTTCATTTAAGCCACCCTATACCTCTAGCTGTTTTGGAAATCCCCATGTTTTTAAATTTCCCGGGCACTTGAACCAAAGAGGGAATTATACCCTTGGGAATTTTCAGCCTATTAAGATATATATATATATATATATATATATATATATATATATATATATGTGTGTGTGTGTGTGTGTGTGTGTGTGTGTGTGTGTGTGTGTGTGTGTTTCTGGAATTCATCCGCGTAATTGATATCCTAAATCCCTGCCGGGATTGATGGTAAAATGAAGACGTTTCGACAAAGTCACATCTGCCCTCTTCAGGTCGGTTCGCATAATTCTCTTAGCCTTCTTCTTTCGCTTCTGGTATTCGAGTAACTAGAAGCGAAAGCAGAAGGCTACGAGAATTATGCGAACCGACAGGGATTAGTTAACAATTACGCGGTTGAATTCCCGGGAACCACCTAACACACACACACACACACACACACACACCGGTATGGGAGAAATCGCTCGAGCTACCATCGTACCGCCGGAAAATGAAATCAGTCCAGCGGCTCTCAGCGAATCGAGTGGCATCATCCTACCGCACTGTGTCTTACGAGGCGGTGAGTGTGATTGCCTCTACCCTGCTAATCGACATCCTGGCTGCAGAAAGGGGACGGCTTTATCGCAGAAAGTTAGAAAAAGACCAACCGACAGGAAACAGCGATGAAAGAGCCATGAGTCTAGGGCAATGGCAGGAGAGGTGGGACAGCTCTACTAAAGGCCGGTGGACATATCGATTGATACCTAACATCAGTCGTTGGGTCAACCGCCAGCATGGGGAGGTTGGGTTCTACATCACTCAACTCCTGACTGGACATGGATGCTTTCGAGCATACCTGCACAGGTTCAGGAGGGCAAACTCCCCAAACTGCCCACACTGTACGGACGTGATAGAGGACGCGGAACACGTGTTCTTCTCCTGCCCCCGGTTTCAGGATCAACGTGCTAAAGTGGAGAGGATTCTGGAGACTAATATCGTCCCAGAACAATTAGTAGAAGCCATGCTGAAGGGCCCCCAAGCCTGGAACTTGGTATCAGATTACGCGGAGACTATCCTCAAAGAACTCCGCGATACGTTCGAGGAGTAGGCTTTAGAAGCTTTCAATGGAAGGGCAGTAAACATCTGCAATGAACCACCCTTGCGAAGTAGTATTGAGTAAGAGTGCCGCAGGGGACCATGGTTGTAGGAGAAAGAGGTTAGGGTTTTAGCGGGTATACGGTATACTGGTTTCAATGCAACGATTTACACTTGCTTTGAAGTCATTACATCGGGAGTCCCGCACGACGGCCAGCACGTGCTAGCTAAGTACGCAATGTATTTCCCCCCTCCTCGGATAAAAAAAAAAAAAAAAAAAACACACACACACACCCCGGGGTGGTTGTTGGTCCACTACCGGGCGCCTCCCCAGGTGGCGGATAGGGGAACGCTCTCCAGCAATGGGGAGTACTGAGGATTTTCTCAGGGCGGACCAAAATCAGATAGGGGAAGGAACCCCGAAAATAAACCATTTATAGATATGGGTGATAAGGTGAACTTAATACCCCAGGTGGGTACCTCTGCAGAGGATAATCCCACCACCGGTTCCGATCGAGTGAAAGCCTCGGTGGCCGGTGCACGCTCCACGGATTCTGGGGGGAGCGAATTATCACTGGTTCCATCACATAGTGACAAGAAGAAGAAGAACACCGTTAATGGTACAACATCGACCATTAAAACTAGAGCTGGCAGCAATACACTATTCAGCCAAGTCCTCCAAAAGGCAAATAGTGGAGTTGACGTCCCCCAAGGGGCAACAGATGAGAGTGGCGCTCCAAACAAATTAGGAGCAAAGATCGATGAGCTCTTGACGTTCATTGGGCCTAGGCACAATGTACATCATGAGATCAAGAAACTGGCACACGCCATTAAGTCAGAATATGACAAATATCTGACGTCAACGACGCGGCCATCTCCTGTAGCGAAACCTGCTACAACACAGACATCGCCAGTAAAGGTGTCAAACACTCAGACACAAGGTGAAAAGCAAAAGGAGGTCCCAAAAGCGGCTGCCTCAAAAGCAGCTAACTCAAAACCGGCTGCATCAACACCGGCGGCCCCAAAGCAGGCGGCTTCAATAAAAGTAGCCTCACTGCCGGGAGACTCGGTAGCAAGGACCTCGCCACCGAAGGCCTCGCCTTCAGTAGCCTCATCAAGTAAGGCACCACTACCAAAAACTCTTAAACCGGTGCTAGCTAGCAAGCTAAAGCCCGTTAAAGAAGGTTGCCAGAACATCGGGCAAACCACCCAGGCAACAACAAGTAGGGTGGTCAATTCAGAAGCGAAGAGAAACAATGAATTAAAATCCAAGTTTAAACCGCAGACCAGAAACAAACCTTCAAACCAGTTGACTGACTGGCAACTGGTAAAGAGGAAAAAGGCCCCGAGGACCAATAAGCAAAAACCAGCGCCACATTGTACGCTGCTTATAAAGAAAGGCGAGAATAGCTCCCATGCAGATATCTTGCGAGATATCAAAAATGATCCCACCTTGCAGGATATAGGCAAAAAAGTCAATAAGATCCGACGAACAGCTAAGGGAGATCTCCTGTTTTTATTCGCGAAGGCAGACGCTCAGGAGATGGAGCGCTACTGTAACGCCATCAAGAATAAGCTCCCAAGCGGGGCCACTGTAAAATCTCGAATACCGCAAATCGAGATTGAAATTAAAGACCTGGATGAGATCAGTACAAAGGAAGACGTGGTAAAGCTGCTCAAAGATAATATCGACGGCCTGGCAGAGATCACTGAGGAGGCAGTGAAATCACTTCGACGGGCATATAGATCAACACAAACGGCAGTTGTTTGTCTCCCAGAAGTCCAGGCCAAGAAATCCATCGCACTTGGAAAGCTGAAACTTGCGTGGGGCACAGTACGTGTTCGCGAGAGGATCAGCTTTCGACGGTGCTTCAAATGCTGGCACTTTGGGCACAACGCCCAGGCGTGCAGAGGCAAGACTGACCGAAGCAGTTGTTGTCACAGATGCGGAGGCGCTGGTCACAATGCCTCGGCTTGTCAACAACCTGCCAAGTGCCTACTCTGCAAAGAGAAAGATAGTAGGTCAGACTGCCGGCACGTTGCGGGTAGTTGGAAATGTCCGATCTACCAACAGGCGATGAGAGCAGCACAAACCCGTAAATGAAAGTACTGCAACTCAACCTCAACCATTGCGAAGCTGCCCAAGACCTACTGGTACAGCGGGTGCGGGAATTGGATTGCGACGTAGCCATAATCTGCGAGCAGTACAAAAACTTCGACACCCTGTCCTGGGTAAATGACACAACGGACAGAGCAGCGATATGGGCTTGCGGTAAACTTCCGTTCCAACAACTCCCAAATACCCCTGAACCATGGCTTGTGAGAGCCAAAGTGGGAGGGGTTCACTTCTATGGCTGCTATGCACCTCCTAGTGCACAGCTCGAGGAGTTCGAGTTATTCTTGGACACCTTGGCGGAGGATGTACGGAAGCGTGAATCGGTCGCCATCGCAGGAGATTTCAACTCCTGGGCAATTGACTGGGGATGTCGGGAAACGAGCGCGAGAGGACGAGCTCTCCTTGAGACCATGTCTTCGCTCAACCTGGTACTCCTCAACACAGGAGCCGTAAGCACATATCGCAAAGGCACAGCCAGCTCCATTATCGATGTGACATTCGTTAGCAGCAACCTAATTAAAGGGGGCTGTGAGTGGCGGGTCGATGAGGAGTTTACTAATAGCGACCACCAAGCTATTATATGGGAAATCAACACCACTCTCAAACGAAGATTGTGTGTCAGTCGTGCGAGGTCACAGCCAGTCGGTTGGAACAAAAATGCTTTCGATGATGATTCATTCGCCTTGGTTATGGAGTAGGAACCATTGTCAATAGCAACTAGCGCAGAAGCCACTGCCAAAGAGGTAATGACAAGCGTTGTCAAGTCCTGCGATGCTTCCATGCCAAGGAGACGGCAGAACAACAGCCGCCCACCAGTTTACTGGTGGAACGACACGATCTCACAACACCGACGAGAGTGTCTCAAAGCACGAAGGCTGCATCAACGAGCACGGAGACGCGACAGGGTCACAACAGAAGAACTAAGGCTCGACTATGAGATCAAAAGACAACAACTACGAAGAGCCATTCTCTCAAGCAAGAGATCCTACTGGAAGGAGTTGTGTGACGAAGTTAATCAAGATCCATGGGGAAAACCGTATAAAATCGTGATGCATAAAATTAAGGCCCCTCCCATGACATCAACGAACTGCCCCGAATCATTGGCCCGACATTGTCACTCACTTGTTTCCTGCGAAGCCTGAGCTACCCGCTAATCCTTCGTGGCAGGTGAGGGACGAAGATATACCATCAGTGACTATGAGTGAGCTGATGGGCGCGTGCAACCGGCTCCAAAATGGTAAGGCTCCCGGTCCAGATGGCATACCTAACATCGCGCTAAAATGCGCCATAGCCAATAGGCCTGACATGTTTCTACACATGTATGAGACCTGCCTAAAGCAGGGGGTTTTCCCGACTAAGTGGAAAAAGCAGAGGCTTGTGCTCCTCCCTAAAGGGGGAAAGAAACCTCCGGACGAACCGTCATCATATCGTCCCCTCTGTATGTTGGACTCTGCGGGAAAACTCCTTGAAAGGATAATAGCAGATAGGCTGGAGCCCTACGTTGAGCCGAAACTTTCCACCAACCAATTCGGGTTCAGAAAGGGGAGATCAACCATCGATGCCGTGACACTCGTTACCAACATCGCCAGAGAGGCTATCTCGGGAAAGAGATGGAGAAGAGGTGGAAAAAAGTACTGTCTAATAGCCATCCTGGATATCAAGAACGCCTTCAACTCGGCCCGCTGGGACCGCATTTTGGAGGCTCTTGCCAGGATGGAAGTTCCGCAGTACTTGCGCAGAATGGTTTCAGCCTATTTCAAGGACCGCATCTTGTTGTACCAAACTGAAAATGGGCAAGTAGACTATAAGATCACAGGAGGTGTACCTCAGGGCTCTGTTCTTGGCCCACTCTTATGGAACGTAATGTACAACGACCTGCTCCTGCTCGGTCTGCCTGAGGGCGTCAGGCTAGTGGCATTCGCCGATGATGTGGCATTGATCATAGTGCGCAAGCACATAGAGGAGATACAAACAACCTTCTCATTCGCTATAGCCACAATTCAGCATTGGATGCTCGCAGCGGACTTGAGTTTAGCAGAACAAAAGACCGAAACACTTCTTGTTAGCAGTCGAAAGGCAAGGGAAACCATCACCCTCAAAATAGGCGACTCCTACATACAGTCGCAGCCCTTCATCAGCTATTTGGGGGTGCTCCTGGACACACGGCTCAACTTCAAAGAGCACATAATCGCGGCCAGCAAGAAAGCAGCTGGGGTACAGGGGGCATTATCTAGAATAATGCCGAATGTCGGAGGCCCTAGACAGATAAGAAGACAGCTACTGGCAACAGTAACTACTTCTGTTTTGTTGTACGGGGCACCGGTATGGGAGAAATCGCTCGAGCTACCATCGTACCGCCGGAAAATGAAATCAGTCCAGCGGCTCTCAGCGATTCGAGTGGCATCATCCTACCGCACTGTGTCTTACGAGGCGGTGAGTGTGATTGCCTCTACCCTACCAATCGACATCCTGGCTGCAGAAAGGGGACGGCTTTATCGCAGAAAGTTAGAGAAAGACCAACCGACAGGAAACAGCGATGAAAGAGCCATGAGTCTAGGGCAATGGCAGGAGAGGTGGGACAGCTCTACTAAAGGAAGGTGGACATATCGATTGATACCTAACATCAGTCGTTGGGTCAACCGCCAGCATGGGGAGGTTGGGTTCTACATCACTCAACTCCTGACTGGACATGGATGCTTTCGAGCATACCTGCACAGGTTCAGGAGGGCAAACTCCCCAAACTGCCCACACTGTACGGACGTGATAGAGGACGCGGAACACGTGTTCTTCTCCTGCCCCCGGTTTCAGGATCAACGTGCTGAAGTGGAGAGGATTCTGGAGACTAATATCGTTCCAGAACAATTAGTAGAAGCCATGCTGAAGGGCCCCCAAGCCTGGAACTTGGTATCAGATTACGCGGAGACTATCCTCAAAGAACTCCGCAATACGTTCGAGGAGTAGGCCTTAGAGGCTTTCAATGTAAGAGCAGTAAACATCTGCAATGAACCACCCTTGCGAAGTAGTATTGACTAAGAGTGCCGCAGGGGACCATGGTTGTAGGAGAAAGAGGTTAGGGTTTTAGCGGGTATACGGTATACTGGTTTCAATGCAACGATTTACTCTTGCTTTGAAGTCATTGCATCGGGAGTCCCGCACGACGGCCAACACGTGCTAGCTAAGTACGGAATGTATTTCCCCCCTCTTCGGATAAAAAAAAAAAAAAAAAAAAAACACACACACACACACACACATATATATATATATATATATATATATATATATATATATATATATATATATATATATCTTAATAGGCTGAAAATTCCCAAGGGTATAATTCCCTCTTGGGTTCAATTACATTATTTCCTTGTTTGACGTCACCTTTAACGAATGTACGCCCATATTACGTTATTTGTTTTACTCTTCATAAATGGAGATATTTTGCCCTCATTGCAAATCCGCAAACAAACCATAATCACACGCGGCAAATATATCTACAATCATTAGACATTAGTTGAAACCGAGACTACTTATGTGAAAGCCATCATTGGTTTCTAATCGATAGCTTCAAAATCGAAGCCACCGACGCGGCAAAATGCGTCTCTGATATATTAGAAATGTTCGTTGAAAAATAAAATGTTTGTTATCGGTTAAATGTCTCATTAAGACCGATTTAT